>CM047512.1:27500109-27607609 GCA_026122265.1 Ammodytes dubius | reverse complement strand
TGTGTGTGTGTGTGTGTTGTGTGTGTGTGCGTGCTTGTGTGTGCGCCTGTGTGTGTTTAACTGCTCGTGTGAGTCTCTGAAGAATGCAAATCTATTCCATATCTGCGCCTCTTGTGTTCTGTATAATTTGTCGTATTTATTGCACCATTTGCCTCGGAGGGAGCGTTGCATTCAAGGACCGATGATGACGGCAAGATTACAAGATATCAGAAGAATTATCCGATCGCTCCCCGAACAACGAAATGAGATTTATTTAACTTGTGTTTACGCATTGTTTCCTTCTGAGTTATCTAGGGAATTAAAATCTCAGTAGGAGATTGTTCAAAATGGAAGACAGTTTTTCTGCCACACGGATTGTTTAAAGTCGCTATGAGGAACTTTTTTGAATATTTCTGAAACAGTCTCATTTTTCCTCTGATGATCATGAATTACATGCAACAGCAAATGAGAACATCAGTGCAAAGAATGCTATTTTTATGAAGTCTTTTTTTTCTTAATGCCTTTGTCATGGGTATATGCTCACCCAGGAACAACAGCTGGCGTAGTAAAAACACTAGCGCTTTTGTCCAAAGGGGGCTGCAAGAATTAACACAAACTGAAAGTTCCTCAGAGCACCATTTAAAGCCTCTAGAAACCTGGTAGTAAAAAAAAATAAAAATACATTTCAAAGTTGGGTGTCTTATAAAGCTTTTATGTACATCTAATTGAAATTAAATGTTCATAAATATTATAAAACTTAGTTAAAACATTTTTTTTTACTGTAGAGAACATGTAACAGGACTGCAAAGTATAGCAAACTTAAGTGACAATATCTTTCATTTGGATAGATGAATATGCCTACTAACTCTTTTCAGATGCTTTACTAACTACCATTCAACTAACTCCCCACATTACATCGTTAGAAGGATTTAGTGGAATTGGGTTTAAGGGGCTTTAGGACATTATCCTGTCTCCTCTCTCTATCCTTTATTTATCCTTTATTTTAATTTTTCTCTAATATCATTTTCTTTGGAAATAAGACTTCGGGCTTTTTTGTGTCTATCCCTGGCTATCTTATGTATTTTTAATGTGTGACAGAGTGCTGTTCATGTTTCAAAATGGTCAAATAAAATCATTCATTCATTCAATTATTCATTCATTCAAATCATTCATTCATTCATTTTCTCGTCTTTTCAATAGATGGACAAATTTGGCAAAGCGGTGAACTATGCAGACGGAGCGCTGTCGTTCATAGAGTGTGGAAACGCGATGGAGCGGGATCCGCACGAAGCCAAATCCCCGTACACCATGTATTCTGAGACTGTGGAGCTGATCAGGTCAGACTGGATCATTTGAAAGAGTTTTTTACAAGATATTAGGGTTAAACGTTTTTATAGAACATGTTTTAGATTTAGCCTAAAAAAATACTACGTACAGGTCTTTAAAATGCATTTTCTGAATGTTTTTAAGAGGAAAATGTGTCATAAATCAGATGGTTAACACTATATGACCAAATGTTTTACACACTCACTCACTCACTCACTCACTCTCTCTCTCAGAGAGTTTTGTGGAGCTGATAGGCTTAGTCAACCTAGTGTCAACTCATTTGGCGATGGCTCGAATGTAACCGACATTCATTGATATGAAAAGGTTACGCACTGTAGCTTTAACTATTGTGAGGAAAAATATATGAAATAGTTTATTGTGTGTTATTGTGTATGTTCTGCAGGTACGCCATGAGACTGAAGAACTTCGCCAGCCATTCAGCCACCGTGGCCGAGAAGAAACTAGCCGTGCTGTGGTAGGATTTATTTTTAAGATTAAAATTTGGCATTTTCAGGTTTTATTAGATAGTACAGTGTGTGTGTTTGAATGTGTGTATGCTTGAGTGTGTGTGTGTGTTTGTATGTTTGAATGTGTGGTGTGTGTGTGTGTGTGTGTGTGTGTGTGCTGGTAGGACATCAGTTTTCTTTTCTTTTTTTTATCAAATTAGGAGAACAATTTTTGTAAAGAAAATAATAGAAATTGGGCAAAATGTGACCCAAAAACATTTTAAATTTTTATTACTATTCATTTTGTGTTTTGAATGTGTGTGTGTGTGTGTGTGTGTGTGTGTGTGTGTGTGTGTGTGTGTGTGTGTGTGTGTGTGTGTGTGTGTGTGTGTGTGTGTGTGTGTGTGTGTGTGTGTGTGTGTGTGTGTGTGTGTGTGTGTGTGTGTGTGTGTGTGTGTGTGTGTGTGTGTGTGTGTGTGTGTGTGTGTGCGTGTGTGCGTGTGTGTGCGTGTGTGTGTGTGTGCGTGTGTGTGTGTGTGTGTGTGTATTTGTGTGCTTAAGTATGTGTATTTGTGTGTCAATGTAGTGTGTGTACGTGTGTCTTAGTGTGTCTGTGTGTGTATTAATGTATTGTGTGTATGTGTGGTCTTAGCGTACTGTGTGTGTCTGTGTCTGTATCTGTGTCTGTGTGTGTTTGTGAGGACTGAACCTTTTAAAATGTGGTAGATTTGTTTTCGTAGTTCTCATCTTGCCTTGTGATGGTTTTGTTTCCTTAGTAACGGCTGTGTGATGGTTCTGTTTCCATAGTAACCGCTGTCTGTCTCTGCTGTACCTGAGAATGTTTCATCTGAAGAAAGATCACGCAGTCAAGTACTCTCGCTCCCTCATGGAGTATTTCAAGGTAAGCTGATGATCAAAGGGTTGGCGGTTCGATTCCCGCCCTGCCACCTGTGTCATAGTTGTTGTGTCCTTGGGCAAGACACTTCACCCACCTTGCCTCGTATGAATGTCGATAGATAGCCTGCTATCGGTGTATGAATGTGTGTGTGAATGGTAACGTGGGAAAAGACAGACACAGTACATTAAGACACACACACATAGACATACCTACACACAAACACACACACTAAGACACACACACACACACACTTATACATTCATATACACACACAAACATACACACTAAGACACACACACACAATACATTAGTACACACACACACAAACACACACACTTATACTCTCTCTCACACACACACACACACTGCTTTACCCCCCACACTCTGTCTATCTAATTTTCTCCCTTTGAGGTTGCAAAACACAGAAAGCCAATTACCCCATCCCTCATCTTCATTCCGTATTCATTTTCATGGCGGCCATGTGCATTAATTTTGCATGACGTTATTAAAATCCATTCTCTCTCCTTTGATATAAACGTATTAATTGGCGCCATCAATCACAGCAGTGGATTGTTAGGGTTCTATAATGTGCTTGTTTTGATTAACTGTGTTTAGTTTTAATTAATTACTGAGGATGTCGTTATCACAGCAGCAGCGCCGCATTTGCATTGATGGGAATTGGATTTGTGTGTGTGTGTGTGTGTGTGTGTGTGTGTGTGTGTGTGTGTGTGTGTGTGGTGTGTGTTGTGTGTGTGTGTGTGTGTGTGTGTGTGTGTGTGTGTGTGTGTGTGTGTGTGTGTGTGTGTGTGTTGTGTGTGTGTTTGGTGTGTGTGTGTGTGTGTGTGTGTGTGTGTGCGTGTGTGTGTGTGCGTATATACAGTAATGTGTTGACTTGACAGAGAGAGAAAAAATATAATTGAAATCCGTTGGTAGCAGTTTGTTTCTCATTAAGAAAAACTGAAAAACCGTATGTACTTTATGAACATGTTATGTAAACTCTATGGGCTTGTCACGGACTTACATTACAATTTAAACTTTAATGTTCAAAAAAAATTTTAAAATTCTATAAGGAACACATTAGTGGCTCAGAGGGGTTCAGCTCATGTCGTATTAGCATTAATATTTTAACAATTCTTTCTGTCTTCAATGGTTTGTCAAATTGATTATTAAATAAATCCAAATACCATTCAAAGTGCTTTACAGGCGCATAGAATACATTAACACATTTTGACATAAGAAAATGTTTATATAGCATCTAAGAGATAATGAATCCAAAGGGCGAAAACACAGGCAACAGACATATTGTTAAACATTTATAAAAATTCTAATTAAAAATACAATAAAAGCATAGTAAAAATACGTCTAAAATGAATTAAAAAACACAACAGATAAAACTAGCAACATATAAAAGAAGAAGTTACCCAAATGCTACTAGCCTTAACTAGTGAATCTTCAATTGAACCCTTAAAACAGTCCACACTGTCAGCAAACCTAATGCAGAGCCAGTACCCCTACAGTATGCTAAGCTAACAGTTTATTTTGAAAAATATGGCTTGTGGTGCATGTTGAATCACTGTATATGTACTACAGCAGACACTGTGGGTCTTTAAATAAACCAACAATTTATGGATATGTTTGTGTTTTTGTGAACAGAATTCAGCCAAGAGTTCACACCAAGCACCGTCTCCCTGGAGGATCAATGGGAAGTGAGTATGCCCACACACACACACACAACACACACACACAAACACCAGCATGCACGACACACACTGCACACACACACACACACACACACACACACAGCACACACACATACGCACGAGACACAAACATCACACACACACACACACACCAACACCACACATGCACACACACAAACACAGAACACAAAACATGCACACACACACACACACACAAACACGCACACACACACACACACACACGTACCACACAAACACAGCGCACACACATACAACACACACAACACACCACACACACACACACATATTCACATAGATAATTGAGAATTTATGATTCACCAGAGCTTTGCCGCCCCTGACAGCCACTTGCTCAAACAAACCCCTCAGGAAGCAAAGGGGGGGATTGATTTGCTGTTAAATGTGAGGAGGAGAGAAGACTGTGTGTGTGTGTGTGTGTGTGTGTGTGTGGTGTGTGTGTTTTGTGTGTGTTGTGGTGTGTGTGTGTGTGTGTGTGTGTGTGTGTGTGTGTGTGTGTGTGTGTGTGTGTGTGTGTGTGTGTGTGTGTGGTGTGTGTGTGTGTGTGTGTGTGTGTGTGTGTGTGTGTGTGAGCGAGAGATGATGGATGGGAGAGGAGAGAGGTGGAGGAGCTGTGGATGTGAAGCTAATGAGGTCGTACAGCTCTGACGCTGCACAACAGCACGACTGGAGTTCAGTGTGTTGGGGTGGTTGTGTGTGTGTGTTTTCGTTCTGGGGTCGTGTGTGTGTGGTGTGTGTGTGTGTGTGTGTGTGTGTGTGTTTGTGTGTGAGTGTGTGTGTGTCTGTCGTGTGTGTGTGTGTTTGGGGTGTGTGTGTGTGTGTGTGTCGGGGTCTCTGTCGTGTGTGTGTGTGTGTGTGTGTGTGTGTGTGTGTGTGTGGTGTCGTAGGGTCACCGCGGTCAAGGCCACATCACAGACATTACATCACTGAGTGTTAAAAGGCAGCAGGAGCAGTTTGTACCAACATGACTGATGTGACTAAATAATGAATTTCAGAAACACTAAATACCTTGTTACATTTAACACCTTATAACCTAAGGCCTGGAATCACTATCCTTGTTTTATTGGGTATATGTAGTTCCCTGTCAATTCAAAATCAAAAGAAAAAAAGTGATTATTTTTTTAATGTCAACCATACAATTTAAACGATACATACATGTAGCTTAAAAAAACTGTTACGATAGTTCGTCCAATATATTCACGAAATATATTTATAATTTCAGAAACATTTTAGAAAAGTATTAAAAAGATTTATGGAAAATAGTAGTAAAATTTCTGTGTATTAAGACTGGATTTTTTGCAGCTCACACACAGTACGGACAGTTACGTATCGTGAGGAGATAGCCACTGATTTTGACAAATATTGAGTTTAACAACAATCCTTCTCCAGAATCGCAGACTCCACCTTTAACTCACTGTCTCTCTATCCTTTTTCACAACAAATCTAGTAAATTGGCGGAAAGAATTAAGGAAAGTGGTGGTCAAAATCTTCTATATATTTTTTAATCAATAAAAAGTAAGACTCATTTGAACACACCTTGCTGTTTCATTGACAAATAACCAATCGTCTCTCTAGCATAAAGAAGTTTAATCTCTCATTAACTCACTGCCTCTCTCTTATATTCTTCCAGGGTGAATGGGACCCCCTCCCCGCTGTCCCTGAGTCCGTCCCCAGCCGGCAGTGCAGGGTCTGGGGGGTTTAGCGGGGGGTCTGGGGGGTCTGGCTCTGGCCCTGGGTCATCGGGCAGCGTGTCCATCCCCCAGAGGATTCATCACATGGCGGCGAGTCACGTCAACATCACCAACAACATCCTGAGGAGCTACGAACACTGGGAGACGGCAGACAGACTGGCTAATGGGGGCCAAGGTAGGAACATGGCTTTACTGATTACTCAACTCAACTCAACTTTATTTATAAAGCCCTTTAAAACAACCACAGCTGAAACAAAGTGCTGTACATAATGCAGGTAAAACAATTTAAAAGCAAAACAACAATTTAAAATTCAGAAAAAACAATTTAAACAAAAAAATAAATAAATAAATAATAAGCACAATGAATAAAATACACCATAGGACACTAAAACTAAATTAAGGTCTCATGCTGGGTTGAAAGCCAAGGAGTAAAAATTACTAAACATGACGATATGTATTTCAACAATTTGTTTTCAAAGAACAAACATTATTAGTCGAGCTTAGAACACCAGACCACCTACAGGACACGTGCAACTTTTTTTTTATTCATGACCATTTTTATTGTATCATTAAACGTGTATATCCCAGAAGAATTACATTTTGGATTTTATATAATTGCAGGTATTGTTGAACTCAATAAAGACAAAAACAAAGAGACTTGACCACTGAAAAAACATCCAAATATATCATCATGTGTGTTTTATTTCAGCATATCCACAGCAGTAGATCCAGTTAATAACCGTCTCCCCCCTCTCCCTCCTCCCTCTCTCCCTCTCCCTCTCCCTCTCCCTCTCCTCTCCCTCTCCCTCTCCCTCTCCCTCTCCCTCTCCCTCTCCCTCTCCCTCTCCCTCTCTCTCCCTCTCTCTCTCCCTCCCTCTCTCCCTCCTTCTCTCTCTCCCACAGAGTTCTTCTCAGAGTTGGACTGTGTGATGGATCCGTTGACTCAGCAGAGCAGCATGAGTGAACTGGTGCGCTACGTCAGACAGGGTTTGCACTGGCTGCGCTGCGAGGCAAACCTGCTATAAAGGAAAAAAATGTGCTTAAAAAATAATAATATATATATTAATTTATGGGGCCCTGGGAGATATATAGAACTAGGATAACAAGTGAGATGAGACACAAGACAAGACAATGCTTTACCCACCAAAGGTCAACGTAAAGACATACAGTGGGTGTTTTTGCTGATGCTGAGTTCAGGTTGCTGTTCAAAAATTATAGATAAATATTGGATTTTTTTTAAAACAAAAAATGTTGGTCAAGTTTTTAAATTCTTCAATCAAAAGCTATGAGAATAACGGCACAGACTGGGTGGATTAATTCACCTGCAATAAAGCCCAAAACAGTAGCTAAATGTGGGGATTACCACTTGGAATCTGAGCATAAAATGAACATAATAAGATATGTTGCTTATGCTGCTACTTGGAATGACTGTGAGTGCAAGTAGCTGTTCAAAAATAATAGTAACATTTCCGGAAAATATTTGAAAATGTTATGGAAAATATTTGTAATTTTTTTGAAATTTTACAAAATTCATTAGAAAAATTTAGAAAAAAAACTCTAGTAGTCAATGAATTCCAAATATTTTTAGCAAAAGTAAAATTTTAAAAATATTATGCTGAAAACCTGCACAAAACTGGGTGGATTAATTCACCTGCAATTAAGCCCAGAACAGTATCTAGTAGTTTGGGGATTTGCCCTGTGGAGCAGAGCATATCCATTAGCATATTGTAACAGTTTGCTGATGCTGTGTTTTGGAGCAGCTCAACTGTGTGAGGGCAGGTAGCTAGAATTCCTCAAGGCTCAATAGATGTTATGAACCTTCTCCGTGTCCCTGAATAGAAATAACATAACTCCCTCCCGAGTCTCAAAATAGCATTGAGAGAAGAATAATGGTCTCAGTCTCAGTTCAGTTTATTTCGATCAAAACATATTCACAACATTACTTACATAAGTTAAACAAATAAAATAATAAAAAACACACAAAATAACACAAAGTTGTCATCGTAATTTATATATTAATTTCTTATAAATAGTATTGATCGAAAAGGTGTAGGCTAGTTGTTGTAGTCAAAAAAAAATTTAAATACTTTATTTTGGGATATTTCTTTATTAACAAAGAACACAAACACACAACTGAAAAAAAAGTGAACACACAAACAAAAGACAAAATAAAATAAATGTTTTAGTCAAATTTAAGTGGGATGGTTATTATGGACAAAATGCCTGTCAAAATTAATACAAAATCAACTTTTTTTTAAATTGAGAATCCTACATAGAACAGCGAAGATAGGATAGTTTCCAGATAGATATAGTATAAGTGAGAGGCTATTTTCTTCCAGCAGTGGCCCAGAAATGTGTGTGTGATTGGGACTAGAATTAAACCTTCAGGCTGATATTGATCCAGGTAAAGTATTGGTCTGATTGGTTATATAAGGGCCACTGTCTCTAGCAAAGGAAATGCACTCGCTACAACCACTAGACCTGTAGTGATGGAGCTTGAAGTAAGTCTACTGCTTCTATTTCAGTCTAATTCAGTTTTTCTAAGGTTGTAATCATTTAAATCTATCAATTAATCAATTTCACCACATCAAGATAATGTTTGATGACACTAAATCGAAATCAGAAGTGACATCTTAAGAGTTATAACTTTAGATTTGCTTCTTAATTATGGATTATTATCTTCTGATTATTGACGTTTATTTTAACATCTTGTACCTACTTTAATATGCCCAGCCGCTGTCAGTGACAGTTTTATGATGTATGCCGATATGGTAATGTATTAATATAAGATTAAAATTCTTTAAAATTGCTAAAAACAGTCACCTAAATATTGATCCGAGTGAAGTATCGGTCTGATTGATTAGATAAGGCAAGGCAAGGCAAGTTTATTTCTATAGCACAATTCAGACACAAGGCCACTCAAAGTGCTTTACAGGGGCAAGATTAGAATACATAAAAACACATTATAAAACATTTAAAAGCGAATAAAAGAAGCAAATAAAATAAAAATTGCAGGTTAAAATGGAAACAAAATAAGGGCCACTCTGGTGAAGGAAATGCAATCGCTACAACCACTAGTGCTGTATTGATGGAGCCTAAAGTAAGTCTTCTGCTTCTTTTTAGGGGCAAAAAAAGCAGCATGGAAATGTATTCTAATGTGTGTGCCCCCTTGTACTATGAACAAGTGTAGAAGTCCCATAGCTGAACCATAAACCGGTTTAAATAGAGATTTCTTTTAAAAAAGCTACTAAAGCTCTCAAAACACATGCCATGCACAGCAATAAGATCTCACACATATACAGCTCTGGAAGAAAAAAAAATTAAGAGACCACTCCAAATATTCAGTGTCTCTCGTTTTACTATTCATAGGCATATGTTTGAGTAAAATGAACATTTTGGTTTTATTCTACAAACTACTGACAACATTTCTACCAAATTCCCACCAAAGAAATTGTCATTAAGAGCATTTCCATTAGGTAATGTAGAGATGAAGATTGAAGAAAGATCCAGACTGGTCTCTTCATTTTTTTCAAAGCAATACAGTACTGTGATCTCACATGTAGATTTTCACAGTGTGCGATCCAAGCAAGATCAACCCTTACATTAAGATGTGTCAAGCTCAGTACAAAAA
Source organism: Ammodytes dubius (assembly GCA_026122265.1). Classification (NCBI taxonomy): domain Eukaryota; kingdom Metazoa; phylum Chordata; class Actinopteri; order Uranoscopiformes; family Ammodytidae; genus Ammodytes; species Ammodytes dubius. The sequence goes on along the minus strand of CM047512.1, from coordinate 27,597,902 downwards.
TGTCCACAATGCATTGCTCCTACGAATCACTGCCTTTCTCCCTACTAAAGCATTCTGTCTGGTTCTTGTCTTACTGGTTATTATGGGGCTTCTATGGAATGCCTCTTAGTTCTATCTCCCACGGTTACCCACCCACTGAGGTGTCAAACACTTCACGGGAAAAAGAGGGAAAAAAAACTACAAGATTTTTTAGTATGAAGATGATGAGGGCTGTAATTAAGCGCCCGCCCACACACACACACACACACACACACAGCCACACACACACACACACACACACACACACACACACACACACACACACACACACACACAGACACACACACACAGCCTCCAAGTAAACACACCAGAAAACTCTCACAGTGAATTGTACTGCCCCAGTGTCAAGAAATGTGTGACATTGTGTGTGTGGGGGTTTAATGAGCTCAAATCACTTGCAAGAAATCTTGTAGGGTTTTTTTCTCAACGTTAGTCGTGCAGTGTTGTCGAGTGTGTGTAATATACATGTACAGCCGATTGTCAAGTCTATTTAAATCATTATGCGACTGGACGAAAATTATGTTTGTGTGTGTAACATATTGTACAGACTACAGTGTTATTTGTCAGTTTTTTTAAGTGTATTTTGAGAGTGAATGGGAACATGAAATAAGAAAATAAGGTATCTATACTGTACATATATGTGTGTGTGTGGTGTGTGTGTGTGCGTGTGTGTGCGTGTGTGTGTGTGTGTGTGTGTGTCCATGCGCAGGCTATGGCTGCATTTACACAACACCAAAAATAATCAGATTTGTAAAGCTATCGTGCGTAACTTCTGTTTCCCCCATTAGGAATTCTGAGTAATTACAACAACACTGTCGGCGACACCAGTTTGTAAACGCTGCCATACTAACCCTAATACAAAGAAAGTTTTGTGGAGCTCATAGGCTTAATAATCAACTTTGTGTCAACTCATTTGGCAATGGCTTGAATTGTAACAGAAAAGTTACGCACTATATCTTTTAACGCTTTGTAGCACATGAAAACAAAATGAGACACTATTGTTTCAACGCGCTATAAAGACCAAAATAATAATAATCTGTATTGTTTATATTGGTGTCTGTAAATCCGGCACATCAAGCATGTGTGAGTTTTTTAATTTTTTGGATCACGTGACCATCGCTGAATGTGTGTGGAAGACAATGCGGATGTGAAAAAGTAAATTTTTTCGCTCTGACTAAAAAAAAAAAAGGAAAAAGAAATAGAAACTCAAGTGCCTCTATTTGTGTCCAGTGGGGATTGCTCTATTTATTTAAGAACAAAGAACTAATAATCTAAATGATTTTCCATACCATATTGGTATAAATACTGAGATTGTTTTTCGTAAAATCAAAATGTTTCCACAAAGCTTTTTTACTGGCGTTTATGACGACACCAGAGTTTGGCTTTAAGAAAATAAAATAATGTGTGTGATTTTAAAAATTTGCATCAGTTTTGCTGTCTATTATTTTAATTTTTTTTCTTAATGATTTGAGCAAATATCGGCTCAGCTGAAATGCCTGAACATTTTAAAAAAACCATCGCATGCAATAAACGATAGCTTCAGACCAAGAATTACTTGGTGTCCGTTTTGGAGGAAAAAAATCCACGAAAAAAATAAAGAAAAACTTGTCAATGTATTTCTTGTCACATACTCGTCATTTACAGTGTGAATGTTCTACATCACCGGAAATACAAACGCCGCTTTAAAATGCACAAACACTAAAGATAACAGAGATCAACAACAAACACTCACTTTATAAGGAAAGGCTAAAACATTTTAGTTAAAAACGTTATTAGCATTCTTGCAGGGTCGTCTAATGCTTATGCTATTTTTGAAGCTACAGCCTTCACTGTTAGCTTATAGCATAAAGGAAAACTAGTCACTTCATAGTAGGTTTATTAATGGACTTTCAAATGACTTGGAAGCAGATTAAGTCAAAACCAAGCTATAGGCCTAGTCATTTTCCCCTTTTTCCAGTTTTTGTGGTAAGCTAATCTAAGATAACTGGCCCCATTTTTTTTATCACATACATGAAAGTGGTATCTCTCAGCAAGAAAGTGAATAAACGTATTTCCCCAAAATTGTCAAACTATTCCTTTGAAATGGACTCAGCCTCAAAATGTTCACTTGTGAACATTTTTGGATTGGAATGGTCCAAACAAACTCCAAAACCAATCAAAAAATGCCTTAAAATTATTATTTATTTTATTTTATTTTTATTTTTATTTAAAGTCACAAAGCCAAATTCGGAGTGTTCTCAACGAGCCAATGAACAATGAACTACAAAACCCACAATCCTTTTCTGTCAGACCTCAGTTGTGACCGGAGTCAAAAGTCAAATTCAATATTGTTGGATGTCGTTTTGTTTTTATGGTGAAAACAGTGATGTTACTATATGGTTAATGTTAATTTCACACACAGAAAATGCTCCTTATTTTATTTTTTTTAATTACATTCAGCGGTGCATTATACTCATACAATAACATGCTGTACAATATCAAAAATAACGTCGCATTGGTGACATCATGGAAAATGCAATGGTTACGGTAAATGTTGAACTCATGCAATGCAGCACTTCATTTGATGATTATGCAATGTCAACATTTTTTTATTATTTTGTTTGTGTGTGTCAACATGTTGACATATTCTCAAAATATTTCAGAGACAGATTTGCCCCTTGCTATTCTTGCATTAAATATCTCATTAGCTTCCGTTACATTATCATAGTGGTAAACTTGTTTATCAAAAGCAGCATTGACAAAAAACTGCTGAGTTGATCACAATCCAAATTCAGATAACTTTATTAGTCCTACTAGGGACAACACAAAAAAAAGCCTAAAAATCTCTCAATATTTATTTTTAATTCATACAATCCCTCATTCCGTTTGATTAATGAGAGAAGGTCCAAACTGCCTCTCAATTAATTTATTTAAAGATAATAAAGGTGTTTTAAATTCCCATAACCTACCAGAAAGCTGCTTTTTTTGATTTTTTTTCATTAGATTTTCTTCTCGGTTGTTCTGTACTGTCAGAGTTATACAACAGTGTTATAAAAAACGTATTTTAAAAGGCAATCAGTCTGTATTTGTCTGATAAATAATTTGTTGAGGAAGGAGACAATAATACGTTCTGGTAAATCAAAGTTTACATTACTTCACTATGGTCATATTTCCATTATTAATCAGACATAGTCACATATAAATACATTACCTCATGGCCATGCATCCTGCCGTCTCTCTTTCATCTCTTCCTAAACAAATGCACACAAATGCCAGGTGCTGGTGTTGTAAGAACACTACCGCTTTTGTCCAAAGGGGGCGCTAGAAACAACAAAAACAGAAAGTTCCTCATAGGCACTTTAAATGAAGCACTTCCCCCATAGTAAAGTGTTTTTGGGGCATTCAAAACGTAAGGCAATGTTAACCACACACTTCCTCGACTAGGACTGCCCTTCATGTAGCTGCCTTTACAGTATTCTTGCCGCTGATCAACTTGAATTATTGCAATTAAAGACCGATTTAAAAGCTCTTGTGCCATTTATTTATGTTTTTATGAGAGTGCCGAAACATATTTTGTTGTAGCAATACAATAACAAACTTCCTTATGTCCTTAACATGTTGTAAGGCACCTTTAAAAGTACTAGGCGTCCCTAAATGAATGATAAAATTAGCACATTTCAAGCCGAATTTGTGTTTTTTGAGACAGTGCCTCTAAATTATCCTGAAAAATCTTTTCTTCGACACAAAACATTGTGATGATTTCTACACAATCTAAACCTGAAAACCAACATCTGTCCATTATGGTTTACATTGTATTTTTTAAATGTGTTGCACAACTTCAGCTGTTTTGTTTCTGTTCCTATCAGTGCATTATTTTGGCCTTTTTTTTTATGGTTATTTTTTTTATATGAAATTGTTCTGTGTGATAATCAGAAGTTGTGATGCAGTTCCTCCATTGTTTTTAAATATTTAATGTCTCTAAAATATGGATTAAAATCTGTTTGAACCAGTGCGTCATGCTGTTTTCATGGTCTTATTTGTGAAATGCTTTTCTTCCCTGGGCAGACACTGTATGAAAAAAATATAAATAAATAAAAAAACTAGGAAAACTAAACATTTCAAAGCAACTGTCTTCACTAGAATTTTGAGGCCAAGGTTGAGTTTTCAAAAAGTAAAAAAGTAAGAATTCCATAAAGTAAAAGTGTGTATTATTTTTGGTTCATATCGTTTTTTAACACACTGTTTGAAGGTGCTACGAGGAACTTTTCAATATTTCTGAAACAGTCAAATTTTTCCTCTGATGATCATAATGACATGTAAAAGCAAATGATACCATCAGTGCAAAGAATTTAATTTAATAAATTTTTAGAGTTATTTTTTTAAACTATAGCTGGCATATAGTTCCTCGGCGCACCTTTAATGTTTGAATCATCATTTTGACCGACGTGATTTTGTTTGTTCAATGTAAGACAGAGAATCAGTTGGCGCAAATTGTTATGTTTTGAAATTCTTAGTATGTACTCAAAGCTTTTACACATATGGAAGATACATTTTTATTACATATGAATGATAAGTTATCTCAACAAAAGGAAAATTATTGGAAAAAAAATGTAGGCAATTCTCTTTGAAACTCAAAGGTTTAGCATTAGCCTCAAAGCTCAAAAGTCTGACAGTTGCCTTGTGAATGTGTTTTTTATTAACATTTTCATTTTTACATTGCAGCTCTTCAATGACTATTTGCACTTAGAAAGAGGCTTGCAAGTTTATTCACTACAAAAATATATAAAACCTTGCTCACAGATTGCATTAGGGCATGTCTTATTCAATAAAGGTTCCATAAAATCTAAAGAAAAAGTGTACAAAGTATCATAATATATACACCATCATATGCACGTTTACACTAAGATAGATTTTTCTATAAAGATACAATCTCTTTTTTCAAATATAACCGCAGCCTTTGAATGTCCTTGATGTATGACATTATCAAAGCCCGAGTTAGTCTTCTTATTAGCGCTAATGGACTCTTATTCTACATCAAAACCACTATTATCCTACTTCACCATGCATGATTAATTCATTGAATGTAGCCTATTTTTCTCTCTGTGTGTGTGTGTGTGTGTGTGTGTGTGTGTGTGTGTGTGTGTGTGTGTGTGTGTGTGTGTGTGTGTGTGTGTGTGTGTGTGTGTGTGTGTGTGTGTGTGTGTGTGTGTGTGTGTGTGTGTGTGTGTGTGTGTGTGTGTTCCATAGAATCCCATCATAAAGAATAGAGGATTATATGGCGCAACACATATTAAAGAAAGAACAAGTCACATTGATGAGTGATGTGACAGCCATTTCAATGACTGTGTGACACTTATGTGTAGGCTACATCTGTGTATGTGTCCCACTTTGATAGACGGGTTACAATTAAGCATGCATAATACTGCTTCCTACGGGCACTGCACTAGTACATATAAAACAGACTCAATGGAAAGTGTAATAGATATATTTTAATTTTGTTAAATCATCACAAAAATAAAAATTAATAATCAGCTTTTAAGTGTCGTTGATTTCACACTGTTTATACAAATTGAATGATTAATAACATGGATAATATTTCTTCAAACCAAATTAATTAATTCAGTTTGCAGATTCCAACTATTCTGTTTACATGGACGTTTAATACAATGGATGGATCAGATGTTAAAATACCCAAAGCATCGGGTGCTCCGTTGGTGTAGTGGATAGAGAACGTACCATATTGGCTCCGGCCTTCGTTGCAGTGGTCGCGGGTTCAAATCTGACCCGTGGACCTTCACTGCAGGTCATCCCCCCTCTCTCTCTGTCTCCCCATTTCAACTCTGTACTGTCTAATAAAAAAATCTTGAAAAATGCAAAAAGAAAAATCTTCCCAAAGCAATTAGTTTGACACATGCAAAGTGCTTCTGCCATTGTTTGCTTCCGTGAGAGTGGACTGTTGCAATTTAAATATTTAAAAAAAATGAATTGACTTGTTTAAAGAATGAATTGTTCCTGACTTACATTACAATCCCTCCAATGAAACTAAAATATCAAATAGTTTGAATTAAAAATGTTGCATCCGACGAGGTCCAGTTAGTGAGCATGCTCAGAGCGACATAGCCAGAAGGTTTCGGCTTTAATCATTTACATGGAAATATTTTTCTTTTGATCGGTTTATGAAAATGTTTAAATCACCGCTCAGCAACCCAATAAATGTAATTTAATTTATTCAGAATAAGGACTTTATATGGAACGGTTTGATTAGCTTTGGTCTTGACAAAAATGTTTTTAATCTGAATATAAGTTTCCATGTGTGAATGTGTATGACTGCTGTCTGTTTGAGGTGGTGGTCAGAGGGGCCGTAGGCGCTGAATGGCAGCCACGCTTCCATCACCAGTATGACTGTGTGTGAATGAATGAAACCTGGAACCCTGTAAAGCGCTTTGACTGCCTATACACGCGCTATATAAATATAATCCATTATTATTATTATCATCCATGTAAATCCGTCTAGTGATTATATCTGGTTACATTGATCAGCGTTGATTTTCTTTTAATTATTAAAATGAAAAAAGTTAAAAGCTGCGACGTCGTCTTCTGCTCCTCAAAACCCTGAAGACACAAACAGAGAAAAACATATATTCATCAGAACATAAAGGCCATGGCTGTGTTCCAATCCCCATACTGTCTGCTATTTAGTATGGTAGAAAAAAGATTTAGGATGTCCCGATTCTTGTGGCCAGATTTAGGATGGTTAGAAATACCCTGATGTCTACTAGATCCGGACGAGATTTTTAGTGTTAAAAATCAGCATCCTATTTGGGCGATTCTGACCAACAATCCAGTGCACACCATAAGTGATGTCACATCAACAGAGCCCCAGTATGAAAACAAACAGGGATGAGACGGATATAAAAGCAAGAGAGGCAAGATCAAGGAGCCATGTTAGGATGAAATAAATGAGTAAAAGTATGTCCCAATATGTAGCATACTACTGCATCTTAACTAGATTATTGTTATGGTCAGCTGTAGTATGTAGAATAGAAAAAATGAAGAGTATGAGATTTGGAACGCAGGACTTGTTTCAATGAAGAACAGATATGTTTTTATTAACAGGAAATACTCACAGCTGATTGGTCCGACAGCAGCAGCAAGCTGATTGGAGGAGGCCCTAACCAGTTCTGAAAACAGACAAGAAGTTTTTGTTTCAAATATTTCTTTATTGAAAGCATTTGAGCATATTCTTGACATCTATACGCAATAACGATCTGCTCACCCCTTATCCTCATCGACCTATTGATTTATGTTATGTCAATTATTGTTGATCAAAAAACAATCAAGTGAGACCCCTGTTGTGTGTTGTGTGTTAGTGTGTTGTGTTGTGTGTGTGGGTGTGTGTGTGTGTGTGTGTGTGTGTGTGTGTGTGTGGTGTGTGTGTGTGTGTGTGTTGTGTGTGTGTGGTGTGTGTGTGGTGTGTGGTGTGTGTGTGGTGTGTATAAAAATTAGATCAAACCCCTGGTTCACAAATGAACTTTCCACTTATTTTCGGAGAGAAATAAAGCCTGGTCTCTAGCTAGACGCTCTGGAGAAAATTCAAATTGGACTGTTTTTAGACAACTCAGAAATAGATGCACGAAAATGGTTGGGAAAGCCAAATCTGACCATTATCTTGATTTAATCTCCAACTGCTATTCAAACCGTACTATTAAGGAAGTTTATCCCCTTGATTTCTCTGGTCTGTGTCATTTTACCAAAAGTGAGACAAGAAAAACAATCATATTTTCCCTGCCCTTCATCTTGAATAAATTCTGATCATTTCCATTGATGGGAAAAATCCTGAATTAATGGGAAATGTGTCAATTTGACTGATAAATTATTTTAGCTCACTTCACCCCACTCTCCCCTATGTATAGACATTTACCTTCACAAGTAACACCAGCGTCTTCATGATGTCCACAGTTGTGGCTGCCTAGTCCCCCATGTGCACACTCTGTTAGTGATGACTCAGTTCCTGAACACTGGACATCATCTAGCCAATTGGTCCACTTCCCCGTCCAAAACGTGCACTTCCTGGAGCTGACAGAGCCCTGCCACAGCCAATCTGTCTGCAGACCACTTGAGCATCACTCAGCCCCCAGGAGTCGTCACACACTGTCCCCCACTGGCCGTCATGGAAGACTTCCACTCGGCCAGAGCAGCTTGTGGGGCCGACCAGCCTCACTGGAGAACCTGCTGGTGTTGGAAAAAAGTAATGCCTTAAATGTATATTTCCTTATCCCACTGGAAGAAGATACCTCTTATGTTTGGTACAAATCAGAGTAAAGAAAGGCTATTGTGATGAAAATATAGCTTTTTGTTGGACACAAATACAACCATTCTGTAAGATATCAAATTGGTGCTTTGATATTTTCTCAGGTCAAATCTGATGAAAACCAACTGCACTGTGCTTACTGTAGGGGAAAACGAGCTAATGTGAGACATAGGGTAATGTGAGACACCCCCTGTATCTAGGTAACGGATCACATTTTTGGTCATGTGAGCATTATGTTTTCAAGCCCCTCCCATTTCCCCTTGGCCATGAAAGAGAGGACCTCATGGTAATGTTGTAAGCATGTTTTTTTTCACAAAAATATTATTTTGCATGAAAAAGGAAATTTTCTTGCTGTCAACTTAATCAACTGTTGTGCCAAAGAAAATTGATTCAGGTAGAAAAACTTAGATCATACATGTTGATGAAGTACCAACATATGAAACCATGTGATGATGCTAACTGAAGATTAGCCTGAATTGCTACGAGAGGTAGTTTTTTCTCAGATTGTAGGGTAAAGTGAGACAAATGCTGTGGGGTAAAGTGAGACAGTATCTGTGCCCTCTTTGAATGAATCCATCATATTTAAGGTAGCAAGGAGACTAGTTTGAATAGAGACACTGCGGTCCAGAGGTGGGGGTTGAATGGTTTAAGGCAGGGGTTTTCAAAGTGTGAGAGAGTGAGCCCCCCCTCAGAGAACAAATTTCAGCGGAGCCCCCCCCCCAATTTTTTTTTCTAAATCCCTGTGTTTTGAAAGATCTTTTAATTATTTTACAAATTTAAACATATTTTTGAAACATTCTAAACATCTTTGTGCATTTTTAAGCAAATTTTTAATACATTTTAACATCTAAATCCAGTGTTTTAATCCTGCTTCCTTTAAGCATGGATAGTAGTGACTGAGTGTGCAGCGGAGTGAGAACGATAGACAGACAGACTTGCCCAAATTATTGACTAGTTAAATGTCATTCACACATCCAGTGTTTTTTCGCTAGTGCCTCCAATGTCCTGCTGGAGGAAAATAGTAGCCAGTGGAGAACCAGACCCTCCTAGCGGGGTCCGGGGGTATGCCCCCCCGGAGATTTTTTTTCACCTTTAAAAGTGAATGCATGAATCTGGTGCATTTGAGAGGATATTTAGAGGCTAAATATGAGGAATTTTGTGTGAACAAATAATTTGGGACACTGGCCTGATGAATTAGAAGCTATTTAAGAAGACACATGGATTCCATGAAAATTAATTTAAAATTAAAAAATGTGCAGGTTCCTCGGGTTGGCTTGGCGGTCTTTTTCTTTTTACAAGACCTATTTTCTGTAATATAATGATGTTTAAATGCAGTAAGAGGAACGAAGCAGAAGAACTCTTGTCCAGCTATGCCGTGATTTAATATAAAACACAAACTCAAAATAAAAAAAAAAAAAAATGTTTTTTTTTTTTTTTTTAGATTTTTTTTTTTCACATATTCAAAATTCGCGCCCCCTGCCATAACCGCCCCCCCAAGGGGCGCGCCCCAGTTTGAAAACCACTGGTTTAAGGGGTGTCAGCAGGGCATGGTTTGGCAAGCTGTTTCTGATTGCCTTTGCTCTGACCCCCAGACACTGATCTAAGGGTCCTGTGTTCTGACCCCCAGACTGTGTTTTAATCTAACTGGTTCAATCCGTCATTTGAATGTTATTAAAACATTATGAATTATATGTTGTATTTGATCAGAGTAACTTTCAAGTTTTTAGGAAAAAAAAACATGCTTGATTGACCGAACCCATGATTGTATATCCGACATTATTCTGAATATTGTTTTCAAGCTAGCTGTCAGGATCTAACTGTTACAAAATGTGTTGTATGGTATTTCAAGTGGAAAAAGTAGTGATCAGTTACCCTTGATTTATCTGTCTGTCTCAGTTTACCCTAAGTGGGTAAAGTGAGACCCAGAAAACTTTTAAAACAACCATATTTCACTGCTCTTCATCTGAATACATTCTGATAATGTCCATGCTAGGAAACATCCTGATTAATTGGAATGTGTACATTTACTGAATCAGTTAGCTCGATTAGAGGGGACAAATTAAAAGTGTCTCACATTACCGTTCTCCCTACACCACACTCTTGTGTGTCAAAACCATCATGGTAAATCATTGGACTGGTGATGTTCATGTCACTCACCTGACCTTCACACCTCAGTGATCTTGTCATCGCTCAACAGGTCTGATCTGCAGTGCAGGTGTTACATACAGGTTTGACATCTGATGAGGAGCAGAAGACAAATTAGTCCACTAGAGAATCTGATGGTACCAAAGGTCTGAATTATCCAAAGACATGATTCATCTCCATATACAATATGGAATAAGGATTCCATTCACTGTCAGTCTAAAGAACTAGACTTATAACTCTGTGCTTCAGCAGCTGAAGCCTCTGGATCTTGATCTTAGCATTTGGCTCAACGTTGATACCACAGTGTGACTGCAGAGAAGGACTACTTGTTGCTTACCTGCACAGTACGCTAGAGCGCATTGACGGGGCTTTATGATTTTGTAGACGTAGTAGTTTCCTGGGCAGGCTTTCACATGGATTGGGTTGGTCTCGACAGAGCAGCAGTCTCCAAATCTAGCACCCCTCGAGCTGCCACAAACCCCGGCCTGTATGATGCCTGCAGAGAGCTGCGGGTGGGGCGTCGTCAGCCACAGTGGAATAGCAGTTCCACACATGCGCCAATCAATGCATCTCTCTGGCATCTGAACGCTGCTTTCACCGAGGAATAGACGGTACCAGCCCTGCCAGTTTGGGTCTACGTCGCATGGAGGATTAATTATCATTTCGTTGTCCGTGGCTCTCCAGGCGTCGTCTAGAGGCGTGTAGTGATCACACGGGTCCATGCAGCGAGATGTGCCGTCCACCGTGAGGCAGTCCTGACCAGAAGGGCACTGTCTGCCGTTGCAGATAAACCTCACAGAGCTAGTTGGGGTCGGTTGTGAATCAACCTGGATGGAGAAATCCAAAATAGAAAAAAAAGTTTTTATAGTGACATTGTGACATCTGTAGATTTATGTGGGAAAAGGTAAAAAAATAAAAGGTGTATGGATTTTCTTTGGCCCAAATAGCAGAAGGAGGAGGAGGAGGTGTCCAGAGTCAAAGATGATTCCTGTTTGAGACTAATTTGATCCACAGAGTCACTAACAACCTAAAATAATCAAGACACTATTTTCTAAATCAACCTGCATGAAGAAATCCAAAAGAGAAATAATACATTTTTTAACCACAGTGGCAAATTGACCCGTATAGATTCATGTTAGATCGTATGTTATGTTAAAAAAAAAAGGATGGGGGTGCCCGTGGCGCAGTGGGTAAGGGCGCCCCCTCCGACCCAAAACACAAAGCAAGAGTGGTGAAGAAATGGTGAGCGGACAAACACATTAACATTTTACAGTGGCCCAGCCAGAGTCCTGACTTGAATCCAATAGGCTCTGTGCACAAGTCTAGAAGCGAACTTCCGGTTCGCCTGGTGTCGGCATACTAGTTTCCGGTTTACTTCCCGTATCAGTTACCACGGCAACTATAAATAGTAAAAAGATGGAAAACGCAACCAAACTAACGAAATTTAATGTACGAAGCCTGTACAAACTTCAACGGGGTGAAGGTGGATCAAACCAACACTGCTGTGTACCTTTGTGCTCAGCTTCTAGCAGATATAATAGTAGTTTAAGTTTCCACCGCTTCCCGGAAAATGTCATTCTTCGGGCGCAGTGGATCAATAAGATCAGGAGGACGGGGTTTCGAGTGACTAAAGGCACAAAGGTGTGCAGTCGGCATTTCGACAAAACAAGTATAAGAACAACTGAAAAAGGGAGACGGGTCCTGTTGCCCAAGTCAGTGCCTTCGTTGTTCAGCTGGAACAATTTTGTAGCGAGGAAAGCACGGGCTGGTGTGTGGGAGCGAAGGGAGAGACCGGCGAGTCCTGAGCCTAGCTCCGACCCCGAAGAGCCAGAGGCTGAGCTACAGGTTCCAATGGTCTTAGACCATGACTACAGTAGGCCTACCAGCAGTAGTACATTGTGTGTTGATCGTGAGCACTACTGTGCAATGAAACAAGAAATCGAGGTGCTCAGACAGCAGGTCCAGAGCTACCAGCTCCACACCTCATTTGGGCTCGAGCGGTTTGCTACGTCCCCTGATGACATCCGATTCTACACCAGGTCTATTGAGTTTATTATTGTTGTAGAATAAATCAATGTTTTCTGGGTATGTTTTTAAAATACGTGAACAGCTCTCAAACAAAGCACAACAAGTTCTGACACAGCTCTGAATCTACACACAAGCGCACTTTCCTCGTCAGCGACCACAACACGCAGAAAGCTCCAGCCGAGAGCGCCCACCACGGCCCCAACACAGTGTATGCACGCGAGCCGCACACAGACATAAACGCACCAGCATCACCAGCATCACATTGCCTCAAACTCCACTAAAATCTAAATTAATTGAATATCAAATAGCATGTATGTCTCCATACAACATCAGTGATGCACATTGAGCTAGTTTACTATGCCACCCCCGACGTTTTTCAACTCACCGTAGGTAGCAGGTGTGCAGCAAAATCCTCAAACACGATTAGCCTATGTTTGGCTTGTAAATCCCATGGTAAATCCACTAGTATTCTGTTATTAAGACGATTTGTCCGATGAAAAAAACAGTCCGCCGCCAGCCAGTTTTCCTGCAGTGATTAGGCTATTCCATGATTAGCGTTGATAGTTGTCGGTGAAATGTCTTCCGACAATGTTCCTCTTTTGCATTAATCCTTATGCTGGAGATCATTTTCCTCCTGGGATTATTTGTCCTTATTTTCGATTCGAAATCACATTTTAGTAATGGCAATGCTGTCAAACTAGCAGCAATGCTGTCAAGCATCAGCCGTAATAATTTCACACTTCGCGCGCACTGACCTGTCTTTATGTCACTGGCTTTAGTTGAAAGCGTAGAGCGAGGTTGTTTGTCCCACCCACTAGGATAGCAAAATGTGGTTGGTTGATGCATCCGTCACTCACTAAAGTATCATGACGGCTTAACCAATGATTGAGCGAGCGTTATCCCTTTCCCTTTTTTTTTGCCTGGAGAGAACAATAAATAGGTTTTTTTGGATAACACTTTATCAACTATATTAGGCACTAATACCATGCACTAACACTGTCATTTCTGAAGCAAACTTGATAGAATGCGTACAAACATGAGAGATCATTTATTAATTGTAATGTGTTGAATATAAATAAAACACTATATTTTCCAATAACAGTGTGTATTTGTGTGATGTATTTATAAATAGATTTCCATCATATGAGCATCTGATGGCATTCTGGAAACTGATCGAGACAGCAACAACAAAAATGATTAGGGTCACTAAAATCAACAGAAATTATGCCACAAGCACAACTACTGAAAGCCCTCTAACCAGACCAACTGTAAGTATAGGCCTATACCACCACACACACACACACACACACACACACACACACACACACACACACACACACACACACACACACACACACACACACACACAATGGACATATAATAGCCTAGAAGATAGACATAGCCATCATGATGTTTTCTACACAGTGAAAATAAAGTAGCCATAGGACGTCGCCATGTAATGGCTGACTGAGAATGAAAAGTATGCTTCTAACAATTAACATTCATATAACATTTATCCATCCAGAAACTGCAGCCAATAGATGAGCTCTTCCTGTTCCTCATGTATCTGTCCACCGGCTCCACCCAGAGGGAGCTTAGTCACAGATTTAACATACACAGGGCAACAGTGAGTCGGATCGTCGTGACATGGGCCAACTTTCTGTACAGCTTACTGGGCTCCGTGGCTATATGGATGTCACCAGAAGCTGTAAAGGCCCATATTCCACAGGAATATGCAGGCTACAGTGACACTCAAGTCGTAGTTGACTGCACGGAGCTACGGTGCCAAACACCATCATCCCTGCTCCTCCAGAGTGAGGTTTTTTCTCAATACAAATCCCACTGCACCTTCAAGGCTATGGTGGGAATGTCCCCGCATGGAGCACTGACATTTGTGTCTGCACTATTCGAGGGCTCCATGAGCGATAAGGAGGTGTTTCGTCAGTCAGGCATAACATCCCTCCTCACACCTGACATGGCCATCATGGTCGACAAGGGGTTCCTGGTGGATAGCCTTGTGCCCGGGACGGTCCATCGTCCTGCCTTCCTCTCCAAGAGGACCCAAATGCCGGAGGTGGACGTCCTACAGACGCAGTCAATCGCACGTTTGAGGGTCCATGTGGAGAGGATGATTAGAAGAGTGAAAGAGAACAAACTCTTTGATTCTACGATCCCTCTCTCCATCACAGGGAGCATAAACCAAATCTTCACAGTGGCATGTCTACTATCCAATTACCAGAATGGACCTCTGGTCAAGAGATGGAGACAGGAAAATTAAATAATCATATCACATTTTTGGTCTCAAAAAATCATTTATTCATTTCATTAATTGTATAGTTTTAAACACCATTTTTGTCTTTGGCCCGAAGTGCTATCTTTCTACTAAGTTACACTATATTTATCTCTTTAAAAGAGCATTTGGCTAAACTTTCTTTGAAGTTCCCCCCTTTTTAAGCACTTTGAGATTCTTGAATATAAAGTGCATTATAAATAAAATTTATTATTATTATTATTATTATTATTAACATATTCACTTCATACACCTTTAATATATTTACATACCAAACAATAATATGTTTTTACAAAACCATGTTTGTTGGGTTGAGGAACAATGTAACATTACAGACATTTCTGTAAGTAGACATGGAAATAAAACCTGTCTACTCTCTCTCTCATCACCTCCAGTACTTCACTATCTCTAAATACTCTTTCAATTAGCATGTCTTCTTCTGTTGAAATGACAAAATCACACCAATTCATGCCAGTTATTAGCATTTGTCCCTGCACTTGCCAGTAATACGCATGTGTTTTCTTCAATGATAATTTGCCTGATGTCATTTTGAGGTAAGGGCAGTCAACATAACTTTTAACATTTGGGCACTTCATTTCTATCAGACCAAAGGGACATGGCTCTGAAGGGTCATATACCAAGCCATCTGGAGATGCCCCAAGCCAAGGGGTGTCTGGGTGGATTACAAAACCACAGGGGTAGTGGTTAACCCTCTTCATTTGGCAATATTCCCAGATGGCATCTGCCTCCATGTCGAGCCCCCTTTTCATGGCTGCTGTCTGACGGGTCCCTCGTAAAATTCGGTCAGCTAATGCCTCTTCAGAGCTACCTCTGACATGGCATATCTCTCTGAAATTTGATGCAGTCAGCCTAGGCCTCCTTAGCTGATGCCAAACACTACATGTACTTTGCTCTCTGGTTGCACACTCAAACTTGTGGGCCATATCCCAGGTGACCTCCAGACTCTTTAAATGTAGCTGTTCTGGTGCTGTACACACTAACATGCAAGAGGATGGCTGCAGTTGGTACCCAAACAGAGGCAGAGATGGACGTGGTGGGGCAACATGGAAGGAGAGGTCATTATTTGCTGTTGCTGGCTGCTGGTACGACAGGGGACTACCAACTTGGACCTTGCCAAGGGCAGAGTCAACCAGTGAAAGGTCACTGCTGATGCCCATGCTGCAAATCATTGGTGCTTCAGCTGCAGCAAAATCCCTATAGGCCTCTGTCACCTGGAGGACAGAGAGATCAGGGAGGTCCCCATGGAGGGCTTTGTAGAGTGTGCTCCTGTGTGGATGATACAACTTGCTGTGTATATCAGGGTGTATATAGTTTTCATTCAAACATTCATGTAACTTGTTATGAAATTATTCTACAATTCTCAGCTTTTACCTTACACCCTCTGTTGTTGTGGTTCTACATTTAGGTTTTGCCGATAGCACAGTCATCTTGTCCACAGGGCCTGGCTTTACACCCTAACAGATTATGCAGGATTATGTTTAGAAAAAAATCTGCAACAAGTGTGTGTGTGTGTGTGTACACACATTTATATACATATATAGACACACAAGTCCATATGCTTTTTTTATTCACTTGCCAAAGTTCTGGGCTTGTGCCACTGCTGTTCTCCCTCAGTGCAGCTTAGAAAAGGGGGTACCACTGGCACCTTCAGCTGTGAATAATGTGCTGACTGAAACAGCAGAGCAACGCAGTGGTTGCATAATGCTGTTCCAGCCACACACGAGCAACTGTGGTGCATCATTTCAACAGGCATGGAATCTTTCAGCACGACCTGCAAATGTAAATTGTTACAGTTAATACTTTCCAGAATGCCATCAGATGATCGTATGATGGAAATCTATTTATAAATACATCACACAAATACACACTGTTATTGGAAAATATAGTGTTTTATTTATATTCAACACATTACAATTAATAAATGATCTCTCATGTTTGTACGAATTCTATCAAGTTTGCTTCAGAAATGACAGTGTTAGTGCATGGTATTAGTGCCTAATATAGTTGATAAAGTGTTATCCAAAAAAATGTATTTATTGTTCTCTCCAGGCAAAAAAAAAAGGGAAAGGGATAACGCTCGCTCAATCATTGGTTAAGCCGTCATGATACTTTAGTGAGTGACGGATGCATCAACCAACCACATTTTGCTATCCTAGTGGGTGGGACAAACAACCTCGCTCTACGCTTTCAACTAAAGCCAGTGACATAAAGACAGGTCAGTGCGCGCGAAGTGTGAAATTATTACGGCTGATGCTTGACAGCATTGCTGCTAGTTTGACAGCATTGCCATTACTAAAATGTGATTTCGAATCGAAAATAAGGACAAATAATCCCAGGAGGAAAATGATCTCCAGCATAAGGATTAATGCAAAAGAGGAACATTGTCGGAAGACATTTCACCGACAACTATCAACGCTAATCATGGAATAGCCTAATCACTGCAGGAAAACTGACTGGCGGCGGACTGTTTTTTTTCATCGGACAAATCGTCTTAATAACAGAATACTAGTGGATTTACCATGGGATTTACAAGCCAAATATAGGCTAATCGTGTTTGAGGATTTTGCTGCACACCTGCTACCTACGGTGAGTTGAAAAACGTCGGGGGTGGCATAGTAAACTAGCTCAATGTGCATCACTGATGTTGTATGGAGACATACATGCTATTTGATATTCAATTAATTTAGATTTTAGTGGAGTTTGAGGCAATGTGATGCTGGTGATGCTGGTGCGTTTATGTCTGTGTGCGGCTCGCGTGCATACACTGTGTTGGGGCCGTGGTGGGCGCTCTCGGCTGGAGCTTTCTGCGTGTTGTGGTCGCTGACGAGGAAAGTGCGCTTGTGTGTAGATTCAGAGCTGTTTTTTTTAAATATACATGTTTGTATTGATTATTTGATTAAACATATGACCTCGGCTAAATCCACCCACGGACACTGTTATTAAAAAAACAGACGTATAACGGTTTGTTTTATAACGGTTGGCTTATCGCTAGCTTTAACATACACTCAAGCTGTGAGGCTTCTCGGATTTCTTCATAGACCTGTGGCACAATGCTCGGACAATCACCTCCGATGTTCCCTTATCTTTGCTAGACACTAAACAATGGACACACGTTAGTACAGTTAGTACAACAACGGACAGTTAGTGTTTCAAATAGGCCTACAGAAAAAAAAAAGTTGTCGCTGACAAATGTTCACTAAAAAGCCGGTAGCCTGTTACATAGCCTACCTCAAAGTTATGCAAATAACTAGAAATATAGAGTTTGAATCCTTTCTCCCGCTTGCTTATCGGTGCCAGGGAACTGGCACCAACAATGCGGTGAACATCGTTAACATCTATTTTCGGCAAGTCTTGTAGACATCTTGAAAATCCAGACATTAGCTGTGTCTCAATACAGAGACCACGCACTTGGTAGGACGCGGTCTCGCGGTCTATGAAGGCTATAGCCTATGAAGGCCGATTTTAAGGCCGGTTTTAAGGCCAACGAGCCTTGTTAAACGAGACGGTCTCCGCAGGTCTCCGTATACGAGCATTTCCGGTTTACGTAACAAGCCGTTACCTTGCGTGACGACTCGCCGCTCCTGTGCTGCCTAGCAACCCTGATTGCTGCCAACGGAGACAGCCCTGTCAACGGAGGAAAAAAGAAAAAGAAGTTGCCTACCAGACGAAAATAAAAAAAAGTACAAGAAAAAAAGAAAGGAAGATAAAAGTTAAGAAGATGGAGCAACACGTTGCTGTTTTGTTATTTTTTATTGTATTGTATGCCATCTCTGAAAAAAACGCAATGAATCATGGGATATGTTAGGCTGCGAAGGATACATCTGATGCAGCCTTCAAAACTGCTTCAAAACCGTGAAACGAAGGCTGCATTTCACGACCGCATATGAGGAGTCTTGCGAGGAGCCTTGCAAATGGGACAGCCTTTGCGCGCCGCTATGACGCAATCGGTCTTCAAATGCAGCCTACGAGGCCGGTTCCAAGACCGCAACCCCTGAATCAAGACACAGCCAACGTTATGCTATGGACGCTATGGACTGAGTCAGTACGTAGACCGGAAACTAGAATGCCGACACCGTCAGTTGACTTCCGGGTTCTAGTGCACAGAGCCTATTGAGAATCTGTGGAGGGAGCTAAAGATCAGGGTGATGGCAGTGAGACGCTCCAACCTGAAAGAGTTGGAGCTCATTGCTAAAGATGAAAGGGCAAAAATACCAGTGGAGACATACAAAAAGCTGGTCAGCAATTATAGGAAGCGTTTGATTGCTACAATAGCCAATAAGGGCTTTTTCTATTGATTATTGAGAAGGGTATGAATAATTGTGGACATGCCACTTTTTGTTCAAATGTAAATAAAAGTTGAAAAATTATTTTTTCCACAATGATGCCTCTTGTACATGGTCTTATTATCTTCTGGGAGAAGCCTGTGTCATTTCCAATCCAAAAAAAAACTTGCTGGTTGAATAAAAGTAACTTTAAGTCAACATTTGCCAGGGGTATATGAATAATTTTGGGCATGACTGTATTTTGTACTCAAGTATACTAGCTGGGGTATATTTCTGATTGGTCAAAGTTAACATGAGCTGACAATTTGACCAATCAGAGTGAGGCTCCGATTCTCTGTTCTTATTGGCTGTTGGGACTGTCCATTCACTTTAGCACGACTTCGTTGGTGTAAAGCGTGTCAGGGAGGGACCATAGGGGAGGGACCAAAGAGAACAAGTGGAGCGGTTGAGGTATTTGGATTCGAATCTCTATCCCAACTGCCATTTTCTCCCCAAATACTCCACCCCAGCTTTAAGCATATTAAAAATACATTCAAACTTAACACACTTTTTAGAACTATATTTAAAGCTGGGGTGGAGAATTTCGTGAGAAAATAGCAGTTGGGATAGAGATTTGAACAGTTGACAGTCCCAACAGCCAATTTTTTTTTATATAGAATCGGAGCCTCGCTCTGATTGGTCATAAAAAACTTTATTTATCCCAAGAAGGGCAATTTATTTCACAGTTCCAGTTCGCAGTAAAATAATAATTTAAATAAATACTATAAAAAGCAGTACAAGGTAGAAAATAACATAAATAAATAGCAGTCCAACACACAAATTCAACTCACATTCATTTCAACTCAACCTTTCAGAACAACCACACCCAGCTACACTGCTGCTCTCCACCTACTCCTGACCCTTGTGATCATTCAGTAACCTGATGGTTGCAGGGATAAAAGAGTGTGAGTACCTCACCCTGATTCTTACCCTGATTGAAAGATAGTGCCGCCCGGAGGGCAATAGTGTGAATTCCTCACTGAGGACATGGTCAGGCTGACTCATAATGCATTTGGCTTTCTGGACTACATGTTTGTTCCACAATGAACGTATGCTCTTCAGCTGGAGTCCAGTGATCTTTGAACAGATCTTTACAATGTTATTTAAACTGTTCTGGTCCTTTACTGACAGACTGTTAAACCAGTATGTAAATGAAAAAGTTAAAAGACTCTCAATGAAAGACTGATAAAAAGTTCTCAAATTAACTTTGGAGACACTGAAAGAGTTGAGCATTCTCAACAAGTGAACTCTTTGCTGTCCCTTTTTAACAATGACCTCAGTATTTGCATGAAATTTAAGCTGGTTATCAAATACTGTGCCTAGATATTTGTAGGTGTCTACAAGTTGGACTTCCTCCCCATGGACAACACTCGGTTCAGGCTCTCCCTTCACTTTCCTAAAATCTATGAGTAATTCCTTTGTTTTTTCTACGTTCAGATGTAAGAAGTTGTCATCACATCATTTAACAAATGATGTCAAAGCAAGGCCATGGCTGCAGTGTGGACCTTGGAAAAGGGACAGCAACGCAGTGTCATCTGAAAATGTAGCTAGATAACTTCCCTGATGAGAGGACCTACAGCTATCTGTGTACATAATGAACAACAGGGGTGACAGTACCCACCCTTGGGGTGAACCAGTATTGGAAATATTGGCCTGGGACAAGTGTCCATTTACAGAGACCCTCTGAATTATGTCTGTTAAGAAATTTAAAAGCAACAACAGAATCTGATGGGGTAGCTCAAACTCCGCAGCTAGTCTCTCAATTAAAACCCAGCATGCACAAAGGTTCACTGACACTCTCCCAAAACTGTGTGTGTGTGTGTGTGTGTGTGTGTGTGTGTGTGTGTGTGTGTGTGTGTGTGTGTTGTGTGTGTGTGTGTGTGTGGTGTGTGTGTGTGTGTGTGTGTGTGTGTGTGTGTGTGTGTGTGTGTGTGTGTGTGTGTGTGTGTGTGTGTGTGTGTGTGTGCGTGTGTGTGTGTGTGCGTTGTGCGTGTGCGGTGTGTGTGTGAGTGGTGGGTGTGGTGTGTGTGTGTGTGAGTGAGTGTGTGTGTGAGTGAGTGAGTGAGTGAGTGAGTGAGTGAGTGAGTGAGTGAGTGAGTGAGATGTGGTGTGTGAGATGATGAGTGAGTACACAATTTGTGGAGAGTGTCAGTGAACTTGTGCATGCCGTGTAGCAGCCACCTGAAAGCCCAAAAGCACCTTTTAGTGCAATATATAAGCACACAAAGACACACACATAGCACACACAATAATTTCACAACAAAGACACAACCTTTAGGTATCCATATGGATCCTAACCTTTCATGTGTTGCTCGTTTTTTTTATGTATAGGTCTGCAACTCTAAAAGATGAGAAAAATTATAAAAAATCATGTTTTTTTCTTGTTTTGTTTTAGGGAGCATTTTGACTCATCAGTAAAAGCTGAAGTAAATTGATAATTCAGCTAAGTGGGGGTAAAAAGTGTAATGTTGGTGTCTTAAGTTTGGGATGCATGCCTAATAACCTCACATTTACATTTGTCTGTCAACATGGCTATGGTTTGAAAAAGATGCTTTCAAATTGAGCCATTTTCTACATACAAGTTTGTGTGTTTGAAGTTTGGCTGTCTGTACACACACACACAAACCATCATTTCTCAATATCTACATATACACCACACACTGGTATCCCTACCAACACATCAACACCATTTAGGTTGAAATATTTTTTGACATTGACCAACAATATTGCAGGACTGACAACCAGGAAAACAGCCTGTCATTCAACCCATGCAAATTATACCTAAAGGGCACCACCTAGTAGTTGGGGTGAAAATCACAAATTTTGATGCCTTTTGTCAAGGATGAAAGCACAAAATAATAGAAAAATATAATGTATGCTGGTTTGTCAGCAGGATCAAATTTGGAAAAATAGGCCGTTTTGAATGGAAGTCAATGGGGTCCGAAAATGGTCTTAGGGTCTTCTGTGTAACAAAAAAATGTCCTGCCTTTATTATAGGTGCAAAGAAGTTGCTGAGTAGACATTCAGAAATGATCTGCATAAAAATGAACCCTGGCCAAAATGTATTAGGCTAACATAAGCACAGCTAAAGTTATTCAAAAAACAAAACAAAAAAAAAGGCCAAAAGGCAGAAAATGGTCCCAGTGGTGCATGAGGGTTAAATAAGTACATAGGGTGTTGATATACTTGCAAACTTTTAATACACTTCAAATATACTTGAAGTAAAAATACACTTTTTTTCACTTGGTTATCCTGCAATAGATGTCATTAGTAGAGAAAATCACAAAGGAGTTGAAAAGTGTAAATACCGTTAGCGTGAGGCAGAGGAGGATGATGAAGGCTGGTGTCATCTCGGCGGTCGCTGAAGTCCGTCTGAGATGGGAAGGAGTTTACCTGTCTGTCTGTTTACCTGTTTACCTGTGGCACCTGTGGTACCTGTGGTGCCTGTGAGCTGAGGCAGCCGCTCTTATATTGATCACTGGGTGTGTCTCAACTCAATGCCTGTAACATGTAGCGCACGTCAGGCCTGCCCTGTCTATAGACTCAGGAAAATTACAGAGTAACTAGCCTGTCCTGTTTATAAGAATGTAGAAGAACTACAAAAGGTACCCAACCTGTTTTTTTGCAGGGCTGTACGCTTATTTTTTTAGGTGGTAGCACTGGTGCTAGCAAGCAAAAAAATTCAGTTGCACAAAAATAAATTTGGTAGCACACAAAGTATGATCGAAAACTTGCGTAACCTTAACCCTTGCATTTCGCTCTAATTACCTTTGATCATGTCATCTTGGTTTCATTTGAGTTTCTCAATTAATATTATTTCCTAATGTGCAGTAATAATTGTAGAAAAATGAATAGGGGTGCACTGATTGCAATTTAGACAAAATAATCTAACCTGTCAATTGCAATTTTTTGCTGATGCAGAATTATTTCTCCCCATAAAAATAATATCTATAGGGGAAGGTGGGGTGATTTGTGCATTTTGGAAGTTGCAAAACCCCTTGTTTCTAGAAAACCGTGGAAGAAATTGGAAATGTGACCACATATTTAAGAAGAGCCATCCATTTGACTCATCCTGTAAAGAAGGGAGACACAAGGAATAAGATATAAGCACATTTAAGCTAAAAAAAACTGTGTTTTGCCTTTCAAAGTAAAATTTCCATGATCAAGGTTTTTTGATTATTGTGTCTGAACAATTATAGACACGTTTGAAAACATTTGACACATGTTTTAGTGCTTTGGTATGCTACACTTTGAGTCTATATAGTTAGCACAATGTCAACCCTAAATTGCTGCATCATGCCTATTATCCAAAATTCTGGGGATGGGGTGATTTGTGCGCAAGGGCCTGGGTGAGTTATAAGTAAGTAAGTAAGTAAAATGTATTTATAAAAGCACATTTATGACAGTTTGCACTGTCCAAAGTGCTGTACATAGTGCATTCAGTAGGTAAACAATGAAGGTAAAATAACAATAACCAAAATAAAAGACGTAAAGCCCATACATCCACATAAACACAGATAGTAGTGCAGAGGTAAGTAAGTAGTGCAGAGGTTAATGGGGAGGAAACACCAGGGTGTACATATGGGTTTTGAGCCTTGATTTAAAGGCAGAAATGTAGGGGGAATCACATTTGTCAGGTGGCAGTTGGTTCCACAAGCACGGAGCAACTAGTGCAAAGTACATTTCTGAGAGTTGTGCCAGTGGCATGGCTGTATACGCTGGTCACCAAAAGAAAGTGATTGTCTACAGTAGCTCAGAAGAGAGTGACATCTCAATTCCACTTAACGACACCACTGATGAGAGTTCAGATGGCCAGAAAGATGATGATGGTGACTTTGTGGGGTGATTTGTGCGACAAGACAACTTTTTTTCCGAAAGCTATATTTCTTAAACAGTTTATTCCAGATCCAAAGTTTTTATTGCCAGGGATGCACAACATCCTGAAATATATGTACATATTTGAGTTGGAGACATAACTGTCAAGGCCTCACTTTAAAATCACTTTGAGTAAAAAGTTGCACAAATCACCCCACCTTCCCCTATCTATTTTTATATATAATTATTATATTAATAATAATAAAACATAAACAAGTATACATATTGGTACAATTTAGGATACATTAAATAGGTTGTTGTGAATGTGTTGGGAGTAGTTCTTCAGTGCCTTATTTCAAACTTTGTTTAAAAAGACTACTGTTGACTGCTCTCTGCAGCTGAATGAGTTGCCTTTCTAGCTAGCGCACTGCAGGGCTGTGAAGTGCTAACTTCCTGTTCTTACCGGCTTCAAAATAAAAGTCAACTCTTGTTTGGCTAGTGACAGGCTTTTAATTTGAAGGCGCACAGGAAATGTTCTGTTTGTACACACGCTAACTTGACGTTAATGTGCCGTCTCCTTCCGGTTATCCGTTGGTGAAGATTTTAGACGCTAGAATCGCCGCACAAGCACAGATCCCGAGCACACGTCTTTCACCAGCCAAAGTGGAGGGTGGACACAACCTTCAAAACTATAAAGTTGGCCTATGTTTGGTTGCAACATTTAGGCTTAGTTCATTCTGCTCTCATCACTGCAAAATGACCGAAAACATGACAAAAAAGTTCTTAATCTCTGAACTCAAATCTGTTCCTTCAGTTATTTCCAACTTCTTTGTGCCTTGTATCTTTCTTTGCATTAAGAACGTTTTAAGGTCTATTTTATTTTTTTTATTTTTAGAAACAATACAGAAAGCAGTACCTTGGTGGTTACAATAATTAAAACAGGATGATGCTGCTCGTCAGCTTCATTGTGGTATCACTCGGCTGGTTGGTCAATTGGCCAGGTTTCTGAAAAACTGGTCAGACCTGGCTGGCCGTGTCAACCTGAAGACTTATGTCAAAGCCTTTAGAAGTTATAGTCCCCAAAGGGAAATTCTTTTTCACAAAAATGTAGCCTACTTTATGGGAAGAGATAATTTAAACCTGTTTGTAGACTCAGAACAATGACAGTAACTAGCCTGTCCTGTTTATAAGAGTGTAGAAGAACTACAAAAGGTACCCAACCTGTTTTTTATGGGGTCCAAATACTTTTCACAACCACACCCAGACACAAGTAGCGGGTAGGCCTACATGTGTTTTCCGTGAGCAGGAACGACTCAGGAAATATAATCCAGCCAAAACTGTTTAATATCAAAACCCAATCTTGTCACCATTTGGCACACAAAGGGTTTATAGCAGGGGTGGCCACTAGGTCGATCGCGATCGACCGGTCGATCGCGAGGGTAGTGTGGGTCGATCGCGTGGCATTCTTAAAAAAAAAAAAAAAAAAAAAAAAAAATTTTTTTTTTTTTTTTTTTTACTATGAAAGAGCAAACGAGCCGTGCGAGCATGCGCCGACGTTCGGTGGAGGGAGAGAGGACACCACTTTCTAATTTGACATACAGTACATATCAGTTTGTTAGCCAGTGAGCTAACCACAGCTAATCCAAGTCAAGGAAGTGGAGAGGCTTCTACACTGTGACAAATTCTACTATGTAAAATACAGCCAGAGAGAGAAAGACTGTTCAGACAAACAGACCACCACATATTCTAGTGGGGCAGAAGTGATCATTGAGAAGGATTTTTTTTGTATGACTCTATAAGTCTGCCTTTAAGATAAACCTATGCATTTGTGTATATTTCTTGCTCTTTTAAATTAGAATTGCTTAAGCCAGTGATTTTCAAACGCGGGGTTATGGCAGGGGGGGCGCGGATGAATATGTGAGTTTGTGTTTTTTATATTAAGATCACGGCATAGCTGGACAAGAGTTCTTCTGCTTCATTCCTCTCACTGCATTTAAATGCATTCATTATATTACAGAGAAATAGGTCTCGTTAAAGAAAAAGAGCACCAAGCCCAACCCTGAGGACCCTGCATGCATTTTTTTATTTTTTTTATTAATATTTTTATGGAAAATCCATGTGTCTTTCTTCAATTGCTTCTAATTCATCAGACCCAGTGTCTCCAAATTATTTGTTCACACAAAATTCCTCATATTTAGCCTCTTAATTTTCCTCTCAAAGTGCACCAGATTCATGCATTTCACTTTAAAAAGGTTAAAAAAAATCTCCCGGGGGGGCATGCCCCCGGACCCCTCTAGGAGGGTCTGGTTCTCTGCTGGCTACTATTTTCCTCCAGCAGGATATTGGAGGTACTAGCGTGGCACTGGATGTGTGAATGACATTTAACTAGGCAATAATTTGGGCAAGTCTGTCTGCCTATCTTTCTCACTCCGCTGATATTTATTGGAGACTTTGGTTGTATGCAGCAGTTTTTTCTTTTCTATACTGGAAAATACCTTTAGGCTGCAATTCTGCAGACATGTTTCCTCTTAACTGAGAACCGTACCGTACAGAACAGAACCGTGACTTAAAAACCGAGGTACGTACCGAACCGTGACTTTTGACCCCTAATAGTAGGTGGTAGCTCACTTTGACTTGGTCATTTTAAAAGTAGCTCACAAGCTGAAAAACAGTGGCCACCCCTGGTTTATAGGATGGATTATGTTTGAAACAATTACTCTCCGCTGTGCTCAATCTGAAACATTTTGAACATTTCTGCTGCTGCTTTTCTACTGCTTTTTAAATGGCCTGAAGCGGAGCCGTGGCTCTGTGTAAACATCCAACTTTGAATAGATATTGACATAAATAACTAAAAATCAAAAAATAAAGGTTATCTACGTAGGTTCTTGCCTTCCAAAGACCATGGGCCCCCAAGTGGCTGGGTCCTAGAAAGTGTTGTGTTGCCATTATTGACAACTTAATGCATCTGATCTAAGGTCTCTCCCTGTGTTCCAAATCACATACTTTTTCTTTTTACTACACTACATACTAAAGTACAGAAGAGTTTAAGGGCCACAGGAGAGAAAAAAAATCAGATGAGGAAGATTTTTTTCCCATTATGTCGAGAAATGTCAAGAATAAAGAGGAATACTCCAAAATGCTATTGGAGTTAGTGGGGCATGTATGTATTTTCAGCATGCTACAATTGACTTGCATGTATTGGGACATCCTAAATCTTTTTCTCTAGGATTAGGGTTGGGCTGGGGTTGCTATCTCCTAGTGCAGAGAGTGTAGCTGGTCGAATGTAAATTGTTAAGCCCAATCAATTTTGAAAAGCACCCCTCTCAAAATCTATTAATCCGAGAATCAAATCCTTTGGTGGGTATATTTGCATGCCTGATGTTAATAAATGGAGTACGTTTCATGAGCGTCAGACTTTCGTTGTTGCACGAGGCTGACTAGACGTGTGCAACAAGAGGCAGAGGAGAGCTGAACATCTGCAAGTTTAAGATGGTACAGTCCGCTGTAGGGGTGTTTGAATTTATTGGGAAATGTGTATTAATAATTAGGAGGGATATGTAAGTGTTTCAACATCCTGAACTGTAATTTTTACCTATTTTGGGGAGAATATAATAATAATAATAATAATAATAATAATAATAATAATAATAATAATAATAATAATAATAATAATAATAATAATAATAATAATAATAATAATAATACATTTTATTTATATAGCGCTCTTCTCTCACTCTCACTAGTTGTCTTCCTTACTTTTTTAGGGGGACACATGTATCTCTTCTAATTATTGGTGTTTGTGTGTGTGTGTGTGTGTGTGTGTGTGTGTGTGTGTGTCGTGCGTGCGTGCGTGCGTGCGTGCGTGCGTGCGTGCGTGCGTGCGTGCGTGCGTGTGTGTGTGTGTGTGTGTGTGTGTGTGTGTGTGTGTGTGTGTGTGTGTGTGTGTGTGTGTTTGTGTCCTTCTTGGTGTACAGCCAACCCACTGACAGACTAGATTTATAGGTTTAATTGCCCTAGGTAACCATGCAGTCAAATAAGCTCTCAGAGATATGGCTTACAGCATCTCACACACACACACACACACACACACACACACACACACACACACACACACACACACACACACACACACACACACACACCACACACACACACACACACACACACATAAAACACACAGATACACATATGCACACAATATGAACAAAATCCATGGACACACATATTGCAGCAATAACAGTCAATTAGTCCCAATGGGAATTCTGACCTGAGTGGATTCTAATGCAATCAGCCAAAACTGTGAACACACACAACTATATAACATCACTGCTGTCGTTAAGTCTCTATTAAAATTGATGTGTTGAAGTGTTCAGTAAATGCTTAACCACTTCCACTTAATGCGAGACACTGCAGGTGAATAGGGAAACATTTTTGACTTATAGATATCATCATGAAACTTGCCATTTGATTACTGACATTAAAAAAAAGTTGTTTTTGTATGAAAAATGCCAGAAATTATTCAATAAATATTCAAATTTCACAATATCTTACATGCACATTTGCGTCTCTTTAAAAAGCTAAAATATATATAGTGCTATGAATGATTATTTTAATTTTTCATTGAACTTTTATTTATACGCGAGATATCAATTGAGGGGTGACCCTCATTTGCAAAGATGTCGAGTCGATCAAATGCAAAGCAAAAACAAGACTTATGGAAATTTTAGTTGAAGTATTCTAGGATTTTGAGATTTTTGGTTGAAAAAAACTAATGTTGAGATAATGGCCGTTAAATATGGTTGTAAAGGAGAAATATACAGACAAGGTTTAGTCAAATACACACACCTTCATTTTGGACCTTTGATGTATACTTATATGAAAGAACAAATGTTATGGAAGCAAAATCGACCAGTGCTTGGAAAAAACAATGTTTTTTGCCTGCCTCCTGCGTGTGTGTGTGTGTGTGTGTGTGTGTGTGTGTGTGTGTGTGTGTGTGTGTGTGTGTGTGTGTGTGTGTGTGGAGAGAGAGAGAGAGAGAGAGAGAGTGTGTTAGCAGCTCAGCTAAAAACACAGTGGATTGCTCTTTGTTATGTTTGGACAGCTGGGTAGAAACAGCTAATTTAGCATGAGCGCTAGAACCTCATGCACACTGCTGTTATTGACTCTCTACATGTGGACTGGCGCTGGGATCGAGATGGCCATAGCAAAAAGCCCTGTGTGTGTGTGTGTGTGTGTGTGTGTGTGTGTGTGTGTGTGTGTGTGTGTGTGTGTGTGTGTGTGTGTGTGTGTGTGTGTGTGTGTGTGTGTGTGTGTGTGTGTGTGTGTGTGTGTGTGTGTGTGTGTGTGTGTGTGTGTGCGTGCGCGCGTGCGTGCGCGCGTGTGCGTGCGTGTGCTTGTGCGTGCGTGCGTGCGTGCGTGCGTGCGTGCGTGCGTGCGTGTGTGTGTGTGTGTGTAAGTATTCTGGTGGAGTTTTTAAAGTTGTTAAAAAAGCTCATTATCTGTTTTCCAATGTCACTTTATCACAGGCGGTCTGAATGAAAATAAAGCCTAATACAAGCATCAAATTGAGAAGCAGAGGGTTTGTTATTAAAATGATATGTATTCAAATCAAATGCAGACTTTTTGTTTAAAGAGTCTGGAGAATTGTAACACACACTAATGAGAGGAGATGTTTTGGTTTTGGAGAAATATGTTTTCAGCAGTGAGAGGTCGATTCAGTTCACCTTCACCAGCGACTGATAATCTATCTATAAAGCAAGAATCGTCCGTCTGTCTGTGTTTATGAAGTTTTGGACCAAATATGTAGAAGTTATCATATTAATATCATGCTGGCGGCGAATACATGCGCACACTGAAGGCCACAGTAACGACGGGCATGAAGTAGTCTCCGGCTAAACCCCGCCTCCCTCTGATTTGATTGGCTGCTGCGACCAAAAGCTTGAAATGAGTGACGAGCGGGACACACACAACAGACCTGCTTCCTACGGGCACTGCACTAGTCTATTAAAGTTGCAGTGTGTAGAGTTTATTGGCTTTTGTTTTTTCAGAACAGACTTCTTAGAAATGGAATACAAAGAATGTTTTAATTAGTGTATAAAGGCTTGAAAGTAAAAGTTGTTTGTTAAACATAACCTTAGAATGAGCATTTCTATATCTTAAATCAGGGCGCGCTGCATATTTCTACAGTAGCACAGAACGGACAAACTTAACGGCCTCATTCGTTTTTACATATAGTGGGTGTCCTGGGGAAATGCACCTGTTGGAAGACAAAGAATTATTAGCCGATAGAATGAGAAATTTTCTTGCCAGCACCAAAACACATTTGTTAACCTTCCTGTGATGTCGAAAAACACAAAGGCTTAACCTTTCTAAACAAGCCTCTGTATTTAAAAAACAGTTTTTTTTTCAATGATGATATTTTAAACTCATTCTCCAAACAGTAGCATCATCTCATTACCATAATGGACAATCCACTGAAAATGCATTTAAACCCACATTATCCACACAGCACACATACACACACACACACACACACACACACACACACACACACACACACACACTCCCACACACTCCCACACACTCCCTTCAGAGAGTTGATTACAGCCGTCCGACTTCATTAAAAGAAATCCAATCAGAAAATGAATTCCGTTCGTCTCGTCTCGCGGAGTGGCCGTTTCAATAGATTGCTCCTTCATTCTTTGCCACATGTTTGAAAATGTGGGTCACGGACATTTAGCTTACACTGAGAAAAAACTAGACAATTACAAGGACTTACACTTATAGAATAGACAGACATCCATTCATACATACAATTGTCATATCATATAATTGAGAATAAAATATATTGTATATACAGCTGTGGAAAAAAATAAGAGACCACTCCAAATGTTCAGTGTCTCTCGTTTTACTATTTAGAGGCATATGTTTGAGTAGAATGAACATGTTGGTTTCATAATATAAACTACTGACAACATTTCTACCAAATTCCAACACGTTTTGTTGTCATCAAGAGCATTTTCAATAAGTAATGTAGAGATGAAGATTTAAGAAAAATCCAGACTTTTTTCAGGAGCTGTAGAATAGAAAATCTTTATTGTCAATATACAATGTATCAACCATATTTAAATAAGCTTCTCCTTTAAGGTGCATGAAAAAGAACAGACGTCCATAAACAACATTCAACTAATATTCATACCAATAAATGATCAGCTCAAATAGATATTGACGGATTAGAATTTCTTTGAGTATATATAACTCATGAGCAAAAATGTTATTAAAGGCCTACTTCACCGGTTTGAATATGAAGGTGTATTGAATTCTGAGATCCTATGTAGTGTAAATGTGCAAAACAAAAAAAAACGGTTCATCCTAGCCTGAGAAAAGGCAGAAAACATACTTTGTAAATATTACTGTGATGTCACAGTAAAAGACATCACAGTAATATTTACAAAAAATAGTTTGTAAGTAAGTTTTTTTTTTAACCCTATATTTCTCTTTCTGTGATGTCACGAGAAAGAGAAATATAGGGTTAAAAAAAAACACTCTTTCTGCCTTTTCTCAGGCTAGGATGAACCGATTTCAATTTTTTTCGCACATTTATACTACATAGGATCTCAGAATTCAATACACCTTCATATTCAAACCGGTGAAGTAGGCCTTTAAAACACTAACCATGCATGTTTGCTACAACTTCATCTACACACTGAAAGCAGACGTCTTCTAAGCTCCACTAATAACATTGCTCTCTATGTGCAGCGGGCCGTGA
Source organism: Ammodytes dubius (assembly GCA_026122265.1). Taxonomy (NCBI): domain Eukaryota; kingdom Metazoa; phylum Chordata; class Actinopteri; order Uranoscopiformes; family Ammodytidae; genus Ammodytes; species Ammodytes dubius. The sequence continues at coordinate 27,566,184 of CM047512.1, read as the reverse complement.
GACGAGAGCACAGGGACCGTCTACAAAGGGCAACAACACCCAAGAGAAAAATATTCAATACCTTCACTCGTATACAGTGCAGTTATTATTAGTGCACCAGCCACTTTGTCTCATTGATTTGTATATATGAGCCGTGACATTGAGCCTTGTAGGTCGCATGGGCAATTAAGTTCTAATTATTTATTTTTTTCATTTTTCATTTAACCTTTATTTATACTCAAAAGATCAGCTGAGGGGTGACAATCATTTGCAAAAACAACAATAGATACACAATATACAATGCACATACAACAAATATACCACAACTGATAAGGAGAGAAAAAAAAGACAATTTAAACATTTAGACAGATATGTAGAATGGCTGGAATTAAAATACGATTGGTAAAAGTACAATATAGCCTGATTAAAACAGTTACATGTAGAGTTTGGCAGATTTAAGATAGTTTGTTTAAATTGGTTAAAGGATAGTAAAGTATTTATTTTAATTTGTTACATTAATTACAGTATATCCAACATTCTGACCATGACTGTGTCTCCATTGTGTCCATTATAATGTAGAATAAAAAGCCTCTTGACAGCAAAATGTCACGTGAAACATCCAGCTGTGGCATAGAATAACAGTTCCTACGAAGTCTCAATGAAAGCAGCTCAGTAGCTTCAAACGAAGGAGACAGCCGAGTTTACACAAATTAATTTGGCCTTTCAAGAGAATTTCTAGAGAAACAACTACTAATGAAAACACCACTTAAAGTCCTTGGCAGGGTGAGTAGCCACACTTCAGTTTGTTTACTATTCCTGGCTTTACAGTTTACACACACACACACACACACACACACAACACACACACACACACACACACATTTGTACAGCTGTACTTGTGAGGACAATCATTGACAAAATTAATTCCCTAACCTCTAACCCGCATCAAAACTAAATGCCTAACCCCGACTCTTACACAAACCCTAACACAAACCTAATTCATACCTGAACCTTAAAACCTAGTGTTAAACCCTCAAACAGCTCCTTTAAAGGCCTGTCCTGAAGTGAGAACCGGCCAAAATGTTAAGATCTTTAACTCCAATTGGTTCTCACAAAAACAGTTGTTTCAAGTACACAGAAACACACACACACACCCTTGAGACGAACCCTAGGCATGATGCTTGCCACTGAGCTAAGCTGTTTTTTTCACACACACACACACACACACACACACACACACACACACACACACACACACACACACACACACACACACACACACACACACACACACACACACACACACACACACACACACACACACACACACACACACACACACACACACTCCCTAATGTAATTGTGTACGTCGCCGGCGTTAACAGAAAGGCAGTGTGTGACCTGCCAGAATATGAGCCCAGAGCCCTAATGCGATTACTAGTGTATGAAACATAATGATAGACGATGAGAGGGAGACAGAGATGGAGTGGATAGGAGAGGAGAGAGAGAGAGAGAGGGATGGAGAGAGAGAGGGAGAGAGAGAGAGAGAGAGAGAGAGAGAGAGAGAGAGAGGGAGAGAGGAGAGAAGAGAGAGAGAGGGTGGGAGTGAGATAGGTCAGGGAGAGGGAGAGAGGGGAGAGAGAGAGAGGAGAGAGAGAGAGAGAGAGGAGAGAGAGGGAAGAGAGAGGGAGAGAGAGAGGAGTGGAGGGAAGAGGAGAGGGAGAGAGGGGAAGAGAGAGAGAGAGGATGGAGGAGAGGAGAGGGAGATGGAAAGAGAGAGGGAGAGGTAGAGAGAGAGATTTATTTTTATTTTTACAAAACACTTTATTTACATAATGAGAAAAAGTGAGAGAGACCGAGATGTAGTGGATAGAGAGGAGAGAGAGAGGAGAGAGAGGGGAGGGAGAAAGAAAGAGAGGGAGAGAGAGAGATGGAAGGAGGATAGGTGAGAGAGTGAGAGGTAGAGAGAGAGAGAAGGAGAGGGATAGAGAGCTAAAGAGAGTCAGGGAGAGTGGAGGAGCAAGAGAGGGAGAGAGAGAGAGAGGGAGAGGGAGAGAGGGAGAAAAAAATACATATAAAAACATTGGGTAAACAGTAATGTAATTGCCATTAGATCAATGTGATGGTGGTCAGAGATCATTGCTTGTGATGATAAATATTGATCTGATGAACACACTGAGGCAGAAATACGGGCCGACGTGAATACAGAGAGAGTAGAGAGAGTACTAACAGCTGCACACGCACACGCACGCACACACACACACACACACACACACACACACACACACACACACACACACACACACACACACACACACACACACACACACACACACACACACACACTGACTCAGACCTGCATTTTGAAACACGACCAAGACAATTCAACGATTGAAATAATTTAAATGGACACACTTACACTTACATACACCCCCTGTCCGTCACCAAACAGCAGATAAACCTACACATAGTGAAGCATCATGCCCGTTTACAGAGCCTAGGCTGTGTATTCATATCAGATTTTTTTTTTCAGTTCAGGTAGCGGATCGTGGGGAGATATTCACTGATTTTGACAAAACGTGATTTTGACAACAAGCGTTCTCCAGAATCACTGACTGCACTCCTAACAGCTGTAGGGCCATATGGTGGAGAACAAAAATGGAGCTACACGAGGTCAACCGTTGAGTTTTCTTGTAAAATTAAGTGTATACTTCTTCCTGCTCCTTTTCAGGCATATCTCAGCAACACAGATAATTTGTTTTCTTTTCTTTTTTTTTGTGAAAACATAATTTGTTTATTGTATTTCCATGCTTTTCATTTTGTTTTGTATGTTTGATATGTCTGAAATAAATTGAATCAAAACAAATATTACGTTTACATTGAGTATTTCTTGCCAAAATTCATAGTTTGCGTCCTTGAAATCTCGCACACTTGTCAGAAAGTGTCTCTTTCCTCATAAACATTTGCAAAAAACGTTTAATACAGTATTTTTAGTGTGCATTGCTTACATCCTTGTTTACTTCCGTGCCTTAGTTGGAACATTGCTATTTGTCTTTGCACCTGTGTTTCTGTATAAAGCGAAGTTCATATATTATTGTGTTGTGTCACGTATTGATTGCTGTGATTTGTTGTAATAAGCAAATATAAGTATGTTGGAAAATTCAATTAGATTTAAAAATAAAAAGGCAACACTTTATAATATGGTTCACTATACTGTTCTAACTGCTACATAGATATGCATTACCTCCCACTGTTCTAACTACTACATAGATATGCATTACCTCCCACTGTTCTAACTACTACATAGATGCGCATTACCTCCCTAGTTTTCTTTTACAAAATGTCACAAGAATGTGTGTGAGATTTTTCAAACTCCTCCAAAGGTTATAAAATGTGTTTTGTTGACATCTTTTCAAGACATCTCAAGTTGCTATGAAAATTTAGAAATTGTAGGTTTGCATTCTGCCAGTAACATTCTCTATAGGATATAATTTAACTATCCATAAATGTGTGTGTCGTGTTCAACTGCCACCAATGACGCCAAAATAGGCTACTGTAAATGTGGTAAATGGAATGAAAAGAGGAGAGGAAACGATTACAAGAGGTGAAATTTGGCATGGGGACAAACAATGTTAAGTGCTTCTCAGCTCTTTCCAATGTTTGACTTTCCATTTGTAGCTTTTTCACTTCACACTGCCGATTCAAGCTGAGTTCAACTTATGGTCTTGCATGATTGCCCGGAAATTGAAAAAGGCTAAAAAAAAATAAATGTAAAATAAATAAATGAAAAACTCCAAAAAGGCATGAGACTGAATTCATACTACGTTTCAAAAAATGCAATTACAAGGATTTAAAGGGGTTTTTGTGTTGCCTGGGAACAGATTAGACTCGGTGGAATCATGCCACAAATTAGGAAATGTTCAGTTTGGTTTTAGATTTGTCTGGCGCTACAGAGGCACGGTGTCGGCATTCTCTGGTTCATAGGAGCAAAACAAAAGCATAGACTGGAAAAGTCCCCAAGGAGCTACACCACTATTCTCTGTGTGTGTGTGTGCGTGTGTGTGTGTGTACACAGAGACACAAACACACTGGAGAATGTTTTGATCATAAGTTCCACCAAAAAGCACAACAAGTCAACTTTTGCAGCAAATATATATATATTATTTTTTTACAAACCAATCGAAAAAACAGACATAAATATATTATCGGAGTGTCCTTGCCAAGCTTGAAGATTTTAATAATTTCTGCGGCATTAATTTTTTTTATTTTTCCCTTTCATAAAACTGCAGGTTCCTTGAGGCTGTTTTGACGCAATCAGACTGAAAAATAAGCTAATGTTTACATCATTATATCTGTATGGACATTTTTTAAATACCGTTTCCACCCTTTGTCTAGGTATTTAAAGGTGTAGTTAGCGATTTTTGGAGAATATTTGCAGTCAAAATCAGTGAATATCTCCTCAAGATCTGCTTCCTGTCTGTACTGTGTGCGCTGAAAATAAATCTAGTGTTAATACACAGCCTAGGCTCTGTAAACGGGTATGTTGCTAGCGGTTCAAGCCCCTTTCTTTACCAGCTTACAGAGTCTAGGCTGTGTATTAACAATGGGCACTTTTTTTTCAGCGCGCACACACACACACACACTCTCACACACACACACACAGTACAGATGCTCATGAGGAGATATTCACTGATTTTGAAAACAAGCGTTCTCCAGAATCACTGACTCCACCTTTAAGTATTTTACTAGACACACTGGGAAAAAAAGTGAACACCCAAATTCAAAAATAAACAGGGGAACACATACAAAAAAATAAATTATCTTATTGAATTCAATCTTAAGACATATTTCTGTATCCTGCCTCCATGTAGTGCAACCTTACAATACACACCGACAGCCTAAATCAACTCCATTCATTGTTGGACCAGTAATTCTAGACTATAATTGCTTTTTTTCCCCCAAATTGCCACAGCAGCACAAAATGCTTACGCTACTATACGCTCTGTTTGACTTGCATTGAATTATTATGCGGTGGCTTTTTTTACTCACTTCATTTTTTTTTTCTCTCCACAAATTGATCTGAATTGTTTACAAGGGAAACAGCTGCAAGTGACATGAAGTGCAAAATAGAAATGTCATATTGTTTAGCACTTCAGTGGAGTGGTGTGAAAATCCCTCGAAGCTGTTGTACTTCAAAGAGTTGACACTAGACCCGAAAGCAGAATGAATGAACAGCAACACAACTCAATAGCAAAATGTTTAAAAAAATAAATAATAACTAGTGTCGCTGTCAAGTGCTATGCAAATAATATTTATGTGTTTTCATTTGTTAGTTTAGGGTTTTCTAACTATCTTCTGTTACTTGAAAAAATAAAAATAATCTAGGATTTTTTTTATATATATATATATATATATATATATATATATATATATATTAATTTGATTGTGTATGGTAAAAAAAAAATCTAATAAACCGAGTTGAAAAAAAAATACTTTTGTCACTGTTATTCAAAATTCCTTATTATTCAAGTTTTCCTCAATATTAAATAATATAAAGATGAAAACACTTCATATCAGATGACGGCTTGTGAAATGGTGTGCAATTATTTTCCCTATGGAGGCAATACTAAGCCATAAATCAGACATATTAGCTCTCCGAAAAAAGAAAAAAAAAAAGGTTGACTGGCCAGAATTAGATGTGTTAAAGAAATTGTTCAACTTTGAGATAAATTATATATATTAGAGATTTTTTTTATTATTAACATTTGAAGATTTTTATCAGTTATGTATCTATGCCAAATATCAGCCAGTTGGCAATTAGCTTAGCTTAACATAAAGACTGGAAGCAGAGGGAAACAGCTAGCATGGTTCTTAAATAAAGGTTCAAAGTAAAGGCCAAGTAGAACCCCTTACATCTCACTAATTTCACATGATAATTAATTAATGAAACTAACTTAGTTTAATCTTATGTGTGTGTGTATACAAACAGAAATGTAGAATTGACAAGTTGTGGTTTTAAGAGGAGAGAAGTGCTTTGAGTTCTCAGTAAGGGGCAGTGAGTTAAGTTAAAATGTAACATGTAATTTTTTACAATTCTGCTTGTGCACACATTAAAACAAAGATTTCATTAGCTTTAAGTTAGGATAGCAGTTTCCCCTTCTACGACTCGTTACGCTAAGCTAATCACCTGAATAATAGCAGGAAGCTAGAAAGGCTAGCATCATATTTAACATCCAGATACAAGGATTTGATCTCATCCAACTCTACTAAAGAAAATGAATAAGTTTAGATGCCAAAATGTCAAAATATTATTTCAACTACTGTATAATAATCAGAATGTTGCTAAATTTGGAGTCATGTAAATAATGAAAATACTGGAAATTGTGATTAGCACTGGCTAGAAAAACTGAATCAACATTTCTGAGGACATACAGTATATAGATATTTCCCTTTATCCCTTTATTAAATGCCTTAATAGTGAAATAGCAGAAGTAATTCCTTATTCACTTTGCTGGTGTGGTGAGATGTGCCTGCCAAACGAGTTCTTAACAGGGAACATTAGCCCAGAGGCCCGAGCCTGAAAGATTAATGGTGATCCCACATAATACTGAATCAAGTATGCATTATTACATTAAGAGGAATATTCGAGGCGTTCTCTCCCTTTTCGTGATTAGCTTTTTCATCCATCCATCCATCTTCCCTTTTGCAGCAGTCGTCTCTCTGTCCGTCCATCTGTTTTATATTCTCTCCGTCACGACTTTGTTCGACTGGTTTTAATCCCCGCGGAGAGGTAGAGGAGCTGTAGACGCATTCTGGTCTGCATACTCACATTCTAGACAGAAGACAACCAAAGCAAACAAAGAGGTTTAAATGTATTAATTAATCAATTAATACGTTAAAAAAAAGGTTTGTTAAGGGTGTGCGATACTGACAAAAAAAAGGATATCTTGATATGTTGGGGCCACTTTGCCTGTAAAAATAATTTCAGATATTTTGCATCAATCAAAAAGGAAAGACAAAACTAAAAAATGTGTTTGTGAAAGCCTTGTACTGTAGGCAAATTGCTCGCTCTTATTAAAAGTAAATGGTAAATGGTAAATGGACTTGACTTATATAGCGCCTTCTAGCTGATTTTCTCAGCCCCAAAGCGCTTTACATATCTTACCACATTCACCCATTCATACACCGATGTCAGTAGCTGCCATGCAAGGCGCTCTCTGAACCATCGGGAGCAATTTGGGGTTCAGTGTCTCTTTGCTCAGGGACACTTCGACATGTGGCGGGGAGACGGGGGATCGAACCTCCGACCCTGCACTCCAGAGGCGATCTCCCTACCCACTTCACCACTGCCGCCCCAGTATATCAGACCACCATAAATTCAGATTAGTTAATGTTATTTTTAGGTTAGTTAGGTCCTGTTTACACACGTGAGACCACACAAGATGAGATGAGAGCATTTCTATTGGAGAGACGCGTGATTATTTAAAAAAACAAAACTCTCGGGTAAGGGCGCTTACTCTCTCTGTTTTTCTTTTACATGTTCGAAAATAAAAATTTCAATCAATCAGATAGATAGATAGATAGATACTTTATTTATCCCGAGGGAAATTCAGGTATCCAGTAGCATAAAACAAGACATACATTAAACATACATTAGGCTAAAATTAAGATATATATCTAAATTAAAATATAAAAACTAACAGTACCTTCAATAAACTTTAACCTAAATTAAGATATAAAATAAGAATAAATCAATCAATCAATCAGACTTACAAGGGGCAGGCTGGTCATCTTTTGCATGATCTCACTTTGTTCATATTCGTTGTAAACATTAGTGTCCTGGCTGGGGTCGCTCGCCAGCAGGTACAGCTCTCCGGCGCGGACGTCCGTTACATTCACCTTGATGGAGCGGCAGACGGGTGATAGACACAATACAATACGTTACTGTCAATGTTTCCACCACACTGCCCCAGGCAAGATGGATGGCTCTATCATACACACACACACATATACAGAGACACGCTTACACACACACAGAGACACGCACACACAGAGACACGCACGCTTACACACACACACACAGGCTTACACACTCAACTCCCCAGACTCAACCTAATACATTCATACAGAGCAGAATAACACCACCAGAGATGAGATGATTTTCATGCTGTACAGGTATCATTGTTCCTTCACATTTTTTTATGTCAAAATTCCATACTTTTACAGACTCAATTCTTCCGCAGTAGATTTTTAGTCCATATCTGACATCTGAATACAAATAATTTGATGCTTATTATGTAGGCAAGGCAAGTTTATTTATATAGCACAATTCAAACACAAGGCCACATAAAACACATTTAAAAGCGAATGAAAAGAAGAAGAATGTAAATAAAACCCAACTTTAATTAAATTTGAATCCCCCTACTTTTTTTAAAGATTTTTTTTTGGCATTTTCAAGCTTTACTTGACAGTACAGAGTTGAAATGGGGAGACAGAGAGAGACAGAGAGAGAGAGAGAGGGGGGATGACCTGCAGTAAAGGTCCACAGGTCGGACTTGAACCCGCGACCACTGCAACGAAGGCCGGAGCCAATATGGTACACGCTCTATCCACTACGCCACCGGAGCGCCCTGAATTCCATACTTCTATGCTTTGCACCAACCTGGAATGTTTTTGGGTCGAAGCCGAGCCACAGAGTGTATCTGTAGTCCCAGGAGCGGAGAGAGTATCCCATCACCTTTATGTCTGCAAGGTCAGGGAGGTCCGAGTTCACCTAAAATGAAGGAAAATAACCTTTAAAAGCATCTCAACAGTGGAGAAAAAAACCTTCTTATAACGGCCAACTCATCCAGCAGCAGTGAGCAGAGGATATTTTAAGTGATGAAAATCTTTTACATAGTTTTTTGTTCTTACGTATGTTTCCTACTGGTTCTCAGATAGATACTTTTTTTTAAATCCCTATCCATCCATCCATCCATCCATCCATCCATCCATCCATCCATCAGATAATAAAGGAGGCTTAGTAGTTTTCCATTTGCTATAAGACTACCGGTATACTTAAAAAGTATATTTTTTGATAAATAAAGTAGAAAAATGACTGAAATCGAAAGTTAAAAAATTAACACTGGAGGCGATGAGCTGATGCAAGGCTGCCAAACTGCTTCGTGCAGAAATTAACCAACAGCACTGTGTGTGTAAGTGTGCGTGTGTGTGTGTGTGTGTGAATTCAGAGATGTTGTGCTTGTGGCTGTGAGCACTGCTACGAACAAGCACACACTGCAGAGGGGTCAGAGCGAGGCAGCTGTTCAACATGACTTTCAATCATTTTGACATTTTAGTACAACTCCAAGATCCATCAAAAGTAACCATGTGACATATTTATTATTAAAAAATATATATATATATTTGTCTTGTGGTTTTTCTGATCCAAAACATTTAAAACATTTTTTTTTTTTAAATAAGCCTGTTTGCTGACTTATGGAAAATAATAATGATTTAACCTTTAGAGGGCGTATGAAAGTTTTTTAAACACTTTGGCACAAATAAACATAACACAACACTACATACATTATGTAAGAGCCATTTACCCCTTTCCTTGTTTGTTTCCTTGTTTGTTTGTTTGTATTGTCTTGCTATGCCCAATTCGACCTCCTGGCATTGGTGAAAAAAAAATTATTGTCTGCGGTACCTGTGGTGTTTCAGCAGGCCGCGGATACTGGCTAAACGATATGTAAAATAGTCTGTTAAGCTTAATTTACTGGATTTTGCACTTGTTTATAGTGAAGAATGGGGATAGGACTTGCCACCTGGCTTTCTTCCTATCGCTTTTTAAGGGGCCTAGTGTGTTTTATGTCAATTTTTTTTTTTTTTTTTTTTTTTTTTTTTTTTTTTTTTTTAAATGGTTCGAAATCAAGATATTGACTGATTTATTCCTACCTGTGGTGTATCAGCAGGGCGGGGATACTGGCTGTAGGATATGTCTTCCTCACGCTCTCGAGTTTCGTTGCGTCTGAATGTGTAAGCCAGGTTGTGTCCCTCCGTACACAAAGTCTCCTGAAAGCAACAGAAACAAGACGGGGGAGTAACAGCAAAGAGATGTCAGTGTCAATAAGATCACAGTCGTGTCAGCCATGTTTGTTTACACCTGTTTGTGGAGTGTTTGTTTACTTCTTGATTTATTGTGTTTGGCAGAATCACAACAATGTCATTTACACTAGATGTACCAAGATGCTTAAAGGGTCTCAGTGTGAACGTGAGAGAAAGTGACTAAAGGAAAATACATTAAAAAAATGTTGAATAAAAATGTAAGTAAATTCAACAAGCTCAGTCATATATATTAACATTTTAATTTAGAATTTTTTAAGCTTTAAATAACAAATCCTGCTTCACTACTTACTCGTCATTTACAATAAATTATAATCTGGTTCAAACTGCATGATATCGAAGAAAAAAAAACCTGGACGTACAGCAGAAGGTGTAAAGTGCTTTGCAAAAACTACTATATTACTACTTATACTATACTACTTGTATTGTATGTTTTTTTAAATGGACCTTGAGTCTAATAATAAAAGTTGATGATGATATATACACCATACATTCTATAAACAATAAACTCCTCTTAGTTTATTGGAAAACTACTATATAAAATTAATTAATTAATTTTCCTCCTTTCATACCTGGAAAGACGGATCATGACAAGGCCTAGGAGCTTTGAGACCGGCCATGTAGGAGACGGTCGGGAAAACATCCAGAAGCTCCACCATGTTTTTAATAACTTTGTTATCTGAAAGAGAGAGAGAGAGAGAGAGAGAGAGAGAGAGAGAGAAAGAAAGAAAGAGAAGAAGAAAGAAAGAAAGAAAGAAAGAAAGAAAAGAAAGAAAGAAAGAAAGAAAGAAAGAAAGAAAGAAAGAAAGAAAGAAAGAAAGAAAGAAAAAGAAAGAAAGAAAGAAAGAAAGAGAAGAAAGGCAGAGAGACAGACAGACAGAAAGGCAGAGAGACAGACAGGGGTTGGCCAATTACAAAATGTCTTACACGGCCAATGACAGAAAGAAAAAATAGTCAAAATATCCTCAAAAAATGTCCTGCTCTTAAATTTCATCATGATTGCAGCATCCGCACTTCAAGTAAAAAGTGTCTGAGGCGAAAATATCAAAGTGTATCCTCTTCTGAAAGACTTTAGGGAGCTCTGCGGGTATATCAAAGGCTTCATTAAAGTCAAATTGGAATAATAATACATGTTTTAACAAGGTTTATATGAGCAATTAGGATAAAAAAAAAAATCCCTTTTGTGTCTTGATATCCATGGTGCTTTTAAAGGATAAAAGAACTGTGTACGTTTGGTGTTGAGCAAGACAACACCAAACACTGGTTGTGTGTGTGTGTGTGTGTGTGTGTGTGTGTGTGTGTGTGTGTGGTGTGTGGTGGTGTGTGTGTGTGTGTGTGTGTGTGTGTGTGTGTGTGTGTGTGTAGGTGTGTGTGTGGGTGTAGGTGTGTGTGTGTGTGTGTGTAGGTGTGTGTGTGTAGGTGTGTGTGTGTAGGTGAGTGAGTGAGTGAGTGAGTCAGTCAGTCAGTCAGTGAGTGAGTGAGTGAGTGAGTGAGTGAGTGAGTGAGTGAGTGAGTGAGTGATGATGAGTGAGTGAGTGAGTGAGTTGTTCAGAGATCTTGTGCTTATAGCTGTCAGTGTTGACCAACAAGTAATGTTTTGCCAGTGAATAGGTCGTACCCCTAAAGCTGAGCCCTGATTGGTGGAGGACGTCCACAAAGGGAAAGGTGGACCCGCCAAAGGAATCCATGAGCGCGGTGACACCGGGCGCGTAGAACATCAGAGGGACGCGCGTCGCCACGTCAAAAGTAGAATATTTGGCCCATTCGCCGTGTTCTCCCAACGACCAGCCTGTAACAAGAGGGAGAGAGAATTGTTTACATTTAAAAAAAAAAAAAAGTGTTTGGGGGGCGCCTTTAGCTCATTTGGTAAGGCGTCCCCCTCCCGGGTCGGGCCCAGCAGCAGACCCGGGTTAGACTCCCGCCCACGGTCGTTCTCTGCATGTCACTCCCTTCTCTGCCCCATTTCACCTCTGTCTCTCTGCACTATCAATAAAGCATAAAAAAAATGCCCAAAAAATATCTTTAAAAAAAAAAAAAAAAAAAAATGTTTGTAGGATGTTGAAAATGTGAAAAATAACTTCCCAGAGTAATATATGATACAATAAAGTATAAAAAAAAGGAGGGAGAATGAGAAAAATTAAGAAAGAAAAAATTACGACAGAAAAAAAAAGACAACTAAAAATCCCTTTGTCGAAATCAGTGAATATCTCCTCACAATCGCTCCCCGTCTGTATTGTAATGGCAGTACTTGAAAATAGGCAAACAAATTAAATACAGACACTTTTAAATACAAGCTGGTGTACTGGAAAGAAAATCCAGTGTTAAACTTTATTATACTATGATATCTATGGTGTTAAAGCACAGCCTAGGCTCTGTAAACTGGCATGTTGCTAGTTACAGAGGGCCCCCTTTCTTTACAGAGCCTAGGCTGTGTCGTAACACTGGATTTTTTTTTTCAGTGCACACACAGTACAGACAGTTAGCGCGGACCGTGAGGAGATATGTCACTGATTTTGACAACAAGCGTTCTCCAGAATCGCTGACTGAACCTTTAATTCAGATCACACCAATAACCTTTAATATACAGACAGGTTTGAGGCAATACCCCGTTTTTTTTTTTTCTGATGTCCTTCCCAGTCCAGTCCTCTTATACATTTTAAAATGATGCTACTTGATTGAGCTTCACTGGGTATATATCAAACCGTGATGGAAAGGATTCACTCCAGCATACTCCACTGAACGAGACATTAAAAGAAATTGAGTTTCCAAGTCACAAAGTTTGAAAAAAAAAAAAAGAAGAAAAAAAAGCAGTTGGGTTTTTAGAGGACAGCGGAATTGTGGAAGGAAGCAATGGAACAATGTCATGTAACAACACTGCCATCTGGTGGTGAAACATACGTCTGCAATTCACCCTTCACAAATACGTACCCTGCGTTCCAAATCACATACTTTTTATTTTTACTACAATACATACTAAAGTACAGAAGAGTTTTAGGGCCACAGGAGAAAAAAAAAAAAAAAAAAAAAAAATCAGATAAGGAAGTTTTTTTTTTGATTATGTCGAGAAATGTCAAGAATAAACACGAATACTCCATGATGGCCGTACATGGAATTGTTATTATCTATGAAAAATGTATACAATTAAAGGGGCGCCCTTAGCTCAGTTGGTCATGGGCCTCGGCCAGCAGAGGACCCGGGTTCGATTCCAGCCTGCGGTCGTTCTCTGTATGTCACTCCCCTCTCTGCCCATTTCAACACTGTCTCTACACTATCAATAAAGCATAAAAATGCCAAAAAATATATTTAAAAAAAAATTATACAATTAAGGACCAGAAAAGTCTTCTTCGTACACCTTTTGAACATTTACAATATGTATTTGTTGCTGAGAGTCCATCCATCCATCCATCCATCCATCGCCTGATAACAAACAAGTGTGTACTAACCATGATCGGAGGTGAACACCACCATAGTGTCTTCAGCGAGCCCCAGATCATCCAGCGCTCTGAGCAGCCGCCCCACCTGAGCGTCCATATACGACACCGCCGCGAAATAGTGCTGACGGATACGCAGCTGAAACACATGGTACAGGATAATGTTTTTTTTATAAGATTATTTTTTGGCATTTTCAAACTTTATTAGATAGTATTGAGTTGAGGAGACAGAGAGAGAGGGGGGATGACCTGCAGTAAAGGTCCACGGGTCGGATTTGAACCCGCGACCACTGCAACGAAGGCGGAGCCAATATGGTACGTGCTCTATCCACTACGCCAACGGAGCGCCCCAACACAGGACAATGTTAATGGTATTTCAGGGAACCAATTTATACAACGGTTTAAGGTGAGACACTTTGTTTTTATTAAGCACTGCTCCATTTTGAGATTGTTTAGCTATTTTGCTTCCATAACATGCCTTCTTTCATACTAGAATAAAAAGGTCCAACAACACTGAGGTGTTTATTTAACTAAACCTCGTCTGTTAGTGTCTGTATATATCTCTAGAACCATCTTTAAACAGACATTATCTGAACATTAGTTTTTTTTTTGAAAGCATTACATCTCTCAACTTTCCATAATCATTCTTTGCACTACTCTGTCTGAAGGTATTTACGAGGGGATTTGTTCATATGTTGTTAATTGTCTGATTTAAGATCCATTATGTTCTTCAAAACATGCAGAAAATGCATTTTTAAGAGCTGTACATAGTATTTATTGATTTATTTACTGACTTTATCTATAGTTTACCCTATTCACCTGCAGTGTCTCACATTAAATGCCAGTTCATACCTGGAAGTCTTTAGGAATGGGTCCATAGGGGAAACTGATGTTGAGTTTTTGGACATCCTCTCTCAACCTCACATCCATCCACGGGTTATAAGCCACAGGAGGGAGATGTTTAGGGACATGGGGGTCCGGGGCCAGGGTCATTTGCTCAATGGGATATAGACTCAAGTACTCCTGGAATACACAAGCAAAACAGGTTCCGGAATTATACACTTAAGATGTATCATTCAACTTGTCAAGATGCATAAAAATGTATAATTTATATTATAATGTAGAAAAATACAGGATAACTGTTGTATAAAAGTATATGCACATATAGTAAAAATGTAATTACAAGAGTTGTAAAGCCTGTACTGGGCATACAAACAGACAAAACTGAGACGGCAGGATACACATACACACACTTTTACCATTATCTCCATATAAAACACACATAAACCAAGCCAGGAATACATGCTACACCATATATACAACAGTTGAATTTGCATTTTAAAAATCATGTGAAATGCAGTGCACTTTGAGCTGAAAGTGAATCATTGGTTGCGAACACGCTAATGGTGAAAAATGCAAAAAATCTCAGCCAAGTTTTTTTTTTTTTTACTACATCCATTTTGCCTCTGCAACTGTGAAGCCTCATTAAGTTGATGGGCTTTTTACTGTTGCTGCTCTTTAAGTCTGTAATAGCCTCCAGACATTTCTTTCGAGATGCCAAACCAGTCGTATCTTTAAAAAAGCATCTTAAAGCCATATTTTCTCTGGCTCTCTGGATTTTACAACTTTGATTATTGGTTTAATGGTTGTACACTTTATCATCTTTCTCCTCGATAAATATCATGTTTTTTTATCCCTTTTCTACACTCTTTAAAACACTTTGTAGCATCAGTTCTGAAGAAATAAAACTATAAATGATGCTGGCTTTCTAACATTTGCCTTTTATGAGTCATTCAAATATCAGAATCTGTGTTTCAACTCAGCAAATTGTAAAATGTTTAGTAAAAATATTTACTCAAATAGGAATTAAATTAAAACAAAGTATGCCACATTGGTTAAGGAAAGAAAGACCTTAAGGACTAAGCTGCCTCTTCCTTCAAGTCATTGACCGTGTGTGTGTGTGTGTGTGTGTGTTGTGTGTGTCTGTGTGTGTGTGTGTGTATCTGTTCGTCTATGTGTGGTGTGCGTGGAAAATCACATGTAGCATAGCCATAGATCACATGCCTACAGACAGACAGACGGCTTGACCTTTTACCTCTTTCTCATCACTCTGCTTACACTGTGTGCGAACGCTGACATTCGTCTCTGTTCTGTCTGTCTCAGATCTCATATAACTTCCACTCCATCATGCGCTCTACCTACTTCATGCTGAATTGCATCTTTCATACGTCCACATCAGTCCTTGTTAACTTCACTTCACATATACTGTAGTACGCATCTCTCAATTCTACGATTTTTTTTTCACATGTTTCTTATGTATTTTAAATGCAATTTAAATTAATTTTTAACAATTTGTCTTAATTTTTTCAGTTTGTTTTATTACATCTACAACCCCACATCAATAGTAGCATATCAGTGGAAACAAGGCATAACGTTCCCTTAATTTGGCACTGCTGAAGCGTTCAGCTATAGATTGGATGTGTTTAACCCATAAATAGCGTAAGTAAGTGTACCAAGAGTTTAGCATTGTTTGCCTAATCACATAAAATAACCCCGACTATTCATTTATACACACTAAAGATTAAACAACAAATCAAATCAAAGTGGTACTTCTGAGCACTCTAGAACATAGAAAATGTACACCCATTTCACATCACTTGTCCTTGGTTTTAAATATTTGTGGTTATTTTGTAGTAGATCAAGTATTCCCTTTGACACTTGCTGGAAAATTCAAGTGGAGGAATTTACTACAACAGCATTAGCTCTAAAGCACCAGAAGCTTAAAACAATAGTGCTTTTCACAATACAACTGTTCATTCAAGCCATAATCTCTGTTACCATATACCATTATGTGTGTTAAATCTCAAGCAGTACAAAAGGGGGAGGGGGGGGGGTATTGTTAGTATGATGTCATTATTTTACCTGTGGAATCCTAAATGGAATGTGTGGTTTGTGAAAGCCCACGGCCATGAAGAAAGGAACCTTCTTATTTCTTGCCCGGGTATTCAGTAACCTCACGGCCTCGTCGGTGCTCTCGAGGTCTGGCAGGGTTCCCCCGGGCTGCTCCGTCACGTTCACAGCACACAGTAGGTTGGCGTGGCAGTTTACCATCCTCTCCTTTACACATCTGGAGACAAGGGTTATTAAATAAAAATTTCTGTAAAACATTTTTTATTATTTTTTTAAATCATATTTATGGAGTTTTTGCTGAGATCTAAATTCAAGCGATTCAGCAAATTAGTTTGGTTATAATTCATTGAATGCCAAGAAAATGTAATCCAGGGAGAATAATCCAAACTTCACAAACAGACACAACAAAATACAATTTGTACTGGTGAAAATATGATAAAAATGTATTTCTTCTATATTATGTTTTGTTTTTATTTGTAAATCATTCACTGAAAATGTAATTCTGTTATGTATATTTATTCTTTCAAATGCACTGACCCTTCACCAAGTCGCAGCCCTGACATGCAGGCTGGCCAATCCGAGTGCAGCATATGTTCATGATCAAGCTCGTATGTTAAAGTTAAGATATTTACAGTCAAGTGCTAGCAAACCAAGTGGTACGTTACTAGTAGGCTGTCACATTTTCCTTAAATGAAGTTTCGAACAAATTTAAATGACCCTGGCCTTATTCGATTCAAATATATATATTCACCCTCTGCTCCATCACAAAGAAAAATACTTTGAATGGTCTAACATACATGAGACTGCGGCACACAAATATCAAACAGGAGATTAAAGTTCGAATATGAACTTTTCACACCACCTTGGAACGAATATTTGGATAAAAGAGTGACAGCCCCATTACCTAGATGTAAAAAATGTTTTAGTTATCAAGTAAATATACCTTCAAATGCAGATTGTAAACCAGTCTGTTTGAAATGGCCCTAATTTTTTAAAAGAAATTGGCAATATTTCTCCAGGGAGAGCAGTTAGACAGGGGACGCCATGTTGGCTATGAAAGCTTGTTGCCGTTAGCAACAGTAACTAAGGGGGGCGTGGCTTAGCAAACTGCCTATGTCACTTAGAATTCCATTTTGTCTTTGATCTTTTATAATTATTATGATGTTTTATAATTCCTTTGATGTTTTAGAACTCTGCAGTGTCATCATTCTAAGCTGATCACAGTTTCTAGACCAGCAAACAGAAGCTGGTCAGTTAAGTTCCGGTATCCTTCAGAGTAGGTTCACAGGTTAATCTACTGCACACCTACTTAACTTTGATAATATTTGAAATCATTTTACTGCAAAAATGGTTAAGAAAAGCAAAAAGGAGAGGACAGCAGCTGTACCATATGAGGTACAGGTATATGACGTGATCTACAGCACGTCTGCACGCTACCGTGTATTGAGCTTCATTGGGGAAGGAAGTTTTGGTAAAGTAGCCAAGTGTGTGGATTTAAAAACAGCCAAAACAGCAGCCATCAAGATCCACAAAGATTGTAGATCTTATGAAATTCAAAGAGAAGTGGCAATGCTGGAGAGACTTAGGGCTGTGGACCCAGATAGGTACAACTTGGTGAGATTCTTAGACAGTTTCATGTTTAAAGACCTGTCTTGCCTCGCCTTTGAGATGCTGGACAAGAGCCTCTATCACTTTCTGAGTGAGAGAGCGACAGGATTGCACCTTAATGAAATCCGCCCGATTGTCCATCAGCTGCTTGTTGCTTTTGAAGCCCTGAAGGCAATGGGCATCGTTCACGGGGACCTCAAACCAGACAATGTGATGCTGGTCAACCACAAGCATGAGCCTTACAGGGTGAAGTTGATCGACTTCGGTTTGGCCATTCCAGTGGCCAAGGCACGGACTGGAAGGGTGATGCAAGCTGTTTCATACAGGGCTCCGGAGGTGGCCTTTGGGTCTCCCTTTATCTGAAGCCATGGACATGTGGGGATTAGGATGTGTCTTGGCACTTCTATATTTTAGGGAACACCTCTTTCCTGGAAGTAGCAACTACTACCTGCTACAAGCAGTGTGCCATTTGTTGGGTCAGCCAGACGACCACCTGCTGGACTATGGGAGAAAAACCTGGAAGTATTTCAACCGCGGCCGTCGTGATCCAAGATGGATACTGAAGACCCCTATGGAGTACAAGAAGGCAACGGGTATTACGCCCAAAACTTCAGAGTGGGGTTTTAAGGAGTTCGTAGATTTGAGGGAAGCCGTAGTGAAACACGGTTATGAAAATGGCAGTGGTCGGCTTGTAGACAAGAGAGCATTTACGCACCTCCTTAGAAGGTTGCTGAATTTAGATGCTGAAAAGAGGATAACTCCAGATGAAGCTCTAGGACTTCATTTTGTTACGATGAAACACCTCCAGAAGAAGAACGTCAACAATTCTGCAGATGAGGCCTTGAAATTAATGAAATTTGCCTCTGAGGATTATTTTCAAAGATGTGTTAATTCTCCGAGTGACTCCGAATCGGTAATGCATTCAACTGACGTCGGAGTTGTAACACAGTCAACGGACCCGGGAGTCTCTAGCAAAGGCTTATCCGGTTGGAAAGCTATAGTCCCTGCAGTCACATATGACAAACCTCCAACACCAGCTCTCAGCATTGAAAACAATGAGAGATCCAGCCGGATAGAGATTATCATACCCATCTCCCACGTTTCCAGTTCTCCTGAGGAGAATATTAAGGAGCCAAGTGATAACAAGGCATCAGCTGGCATCCACTCCGATGGAAAATGTAACACTGACAGTCACAGTGAGGAGAGCTGGTATCGTCTAGGTCCAAAGAGGATTCAGCAACATGTGGGGATGACAGGACCAGCTCTAAGAGAGAATCACCTGGTGTCATTAAGAAAGATCCTCTCCCTGAGAACTTGAGTGCTGAACATTCAGAAAACAGCACTGAAGAATTGGACACTGAGGGAGCCGTTTACAAAGCACCCTCCACTCCTCCAACAACAGCTCTCAGTACTGACATCTTAAATGCCAGTTACTGGGAAAGTCCCAGGGATTATTGTAACCAAGAGATATCCAGTGAGATAGAGATGGTCGCCCCAATCTCCGACAATTCCAGTTTCCTAGAGGAAGATTCTATAGAGCCAAGCAATGACATGGCATCGGCTGGCCTGGACTCCTATGGGCCCTTAGACACTGACAGTTACAGTGAGGGAAAGCTTGTAGCTTTAAGATCAAAAGAGGATCCCCACACATCTGGGGATGAAATTCCAGCCAACACCAGCTCTAAGAGAGAATCACCTCGAGTCATTGAATGTCCACCACTCGAGCTTTCAGTGAGAGGATATTACTCAGACTCCAGCGATGAAGGTCTGGACTCTGATGGAGCTGGATGCAAAGCGCCCTCCGCTCCTTACTGCACAAGTCCCAGGGATCATTGTAACAAAGAGAGATTCAGGGAGATAGAAATAGTCACCCCGATCTCACAAAATGCCTGTATCCTTGAGGAAAATGATATAGAGCCAAGGAATGACATGGCATCGGCTGGCATCGACTCTCATGAGACCTCAGACACTGAGAGTGACAGGGAGCAAGAGCTGGTATGTTTTAGATCCAAAGAATATTCAGCCAAATCGAGGGATGAAATTCCAGCTAACACCAGCTCCAAGAGAGAATCACCTCGAGTCATTGAATGTCCACCACTCGAGCTTTCAGTGAGAGGATATTACTCAGACTCCAGCGATGAAGGTTTGGACACTGAAGGAGCCGGATGCAAAGCACCCTCCACTCCTGAGAGCACCGACAGATTAACGATCATCAGCTCTTCCCAAGACAGTGCCCCAGTTCAGCCGAGTTCCCCAGAACATGGCTATGATAATCCTCCTCCAAAGACAGCTCTCAGTACTGACATCCTAATAAATGCCAGTTACTGGACAAGTCCCAGGGATCATTGTAACAAAGAGAGATCCAGGGAGATAGAAATAGTCACCCCGATCTCACAAAATGCCTGTATCCTTGAGGAAAATGATATAGAGCCAAGGAATGACATGGCATCGGCTGGCATCGACTCTCATGAGACCTCAGACACTGAGAGTGACAGTGAGCAAGAGCTGGTATGTTTTAGATCCAAAGAACATTCAGCCAAATCGAGGGATGAAATTCCAGCTAACACCAGCTCCAAGAGAGAATCACCTGGAGTCATTGAATGTCCACCACTCGAGCTTTCAGTGAGAGGATATTACTCAGACTCCAGCGATGAAGGTTTGGACTCAGATGGAGCCGAATGCAAAGCACCCTCCACTCCTGAGAGCACCGACAGATTAACGATCATCAGCTCTTCCCAAGACAGTTCCCCAGTTCAGCCGAGTTCCCCAGAACATAGTTACCATAATCCTCCTCCAAAGACAGCTCTCAGTACTGACATCCTAATAAATGCCAGTTACTGGACAAGTCCCAGGGATTATTGTAACAAAGAGAGATCCAGGGAGATAGAAATAGTCACCCCGATCTCACAAAATGTCTGTATCCTTGAGGAAAATGATATAGAGCCAAGGAATGACATGGCATCGGCTGGCATGGACTCTTATGAGACCTCAGACACCGAGTGTGACAGTAAGCAAGAGCTGGTATGTTTTAGATCCAAAGAATATTCAGCCAAATCGAGGGATGAAATTCCAGCTAACACCAGCTCTAAGAGAGAATCACCTCGAGTCATTGAATGTCCACCACTCGAGCTTTCAGTGAGAGGATATTCTCAGACTCCAGCGATGAAGGTCTGGACTCTGATGGAGCTGGATGCAAAGCGCCCTGCGCTCCTTACTGCACAAGTCCCAGGGATCATTGTAACAAAGAGAGATCCAGGGAGATAGAAATAGTCACCCCGATCTCACAAAATGTCTGTATCCTTGAGGAAAATGATATAGAGCCAAGGAATGACATGGCATCGGCTGGCATGGACTCTTATGAGAACCTCAGACACCGAGTGTGACAGTAAGCAAGAGCTGGTATGTTTTAGATCCAAAGAATATTCAGCCAAATCGAGGGATGAAATTCCAGCTAACACCAGCTCTAAGAGAGAATCACCTCGAGTCATTGAATGTCCACCACTCGAGCTTTCAGTGAGAGGATATTACTCAGACTCCAGCGATGAAGGTCTGGACTCTGATGGAGCCGGATGCAAAGCACCCTCCACTCCTGAGAGCAGCGACAGATTAACGATCATCAGCTCTTCCCAAGACAGTGCCCCAGTTCAGCAGAGTTCTCCAGAACAAACGGAGACATCAGAAGAGAGGCTCCAAGCCATGAAGTCTCAAAGGCAACTTCAAACCATTATAAAGGCCCGTTTGGAGAAAGCTTTTATAACAACTGCCAATGCTGGGGGCGCTTGTGGTGTAGCGGTTAGAACGCCCACACCATCCAAGCTATCGGATAAAGAAAATAAATGGCCAAAACACACCTGCCAATGTCACTCACGATGACTCGGCAGACAGCGCTCCAGCCAATAATGGTGCTGCAGCAGCCATTACATCTGTAGATCTGGACAATCACAACAACGGCCCAGGTAGTGCCAGGCAGGAGAAACCATTTGAGAGGATGGTCAAATTGGCAAGCCGAATAAAAAGTGCAGTGGTTTCCGTCTTCAGACGACGAAACAGAGTTCATGCTAGGGATGTGAACAATGTGTCGATTCTCGGCTCGATTGTCGACTCGTGCTCAAGACGACTCTAAAAATAGAAATCGGTAAATCGAGGGTTTTACTTCATTAGATGTTTTGGGGACGTGGGAGACGTCCGTTATGAGAGTTCACGTGTGGTCACGAGCGCGCTGCAGGCGCTTCATTTCTGCAATGTGCGCGCATTAAATGTCCAGTGTGGGTCAACAGTGCAGTGCAACATATGCAGCATAAAGTTATAGCATTCGTCTACGACCGTGATGTTAAATCACCTTCACACAAAGCCTCCGCCCGGACAAAGCAGCGAGTAGCGCTGTGACGGTGACTATCACCGGGAGACCTCGCAAGTATGAGCGAGTGAGTCGCCGCTCAGAAAAAGCTCTCTGTGGTTTGATGGATAACATGATAACCGGGGCTATCCTGCCCGTTAACGTTGTCTACAGGAACGGCTTCCGCGATCTGTTTGTATGTCTCAAGTCTAAATACACAGAGGCATGTCGGCAAGCTGACAGCGCGACTGAAGGGACTGTACAGTGAGCCGCTCCTCCGTTAGTTTCTGTTTTCAGCCGAGTAAGTTACATTCACCTCCGACGCATGGACAGCGTTTTTAAAATGAAAGGCTCTCATTTTATTATCAAAAAGGCGTTGATGCAGATGAAGTCTGAACACACACAGCGAGCGGCAGCAGTGTTTTTTAAAGGAAAGCGCAGTTTATCAGCACCACAACTTTGTGCTGCTGCCGAAGTTGTGTTTTTTTTTTTCCCGAATGGCACAGTAAATCGATCGATTTGTCGATTCATGCCTCCGACACGTCGACACGCAAATAATGAGTCGTTTAACATCCCTAGTTTATGCCACTAAAGTTTTATGCAGGGCAAGTTCATTGGCAAGTCACTGAAATGCTAATCTTCAGTTGGGACATGTTTTTATGTTGAACCCTGGACTTATTTACATTCACTTTAAATAAAAAAAACAAGAACCAACAATGACCTTAGTTGGGTAGGCACAGTGGTGCAATGTTTAGCTTAGCATTGCTACCTCAGAGCCTGTGTGGGTTTTCTCCGGGTGCTCCGGTTTCCTCCCACAGTTAAAAGATATGCAGATAACGTATTGACGTCTGTAAATTGTCTTTAAAAGTGAATGTAATTATTGATATGTCACTATGTGTTGGCCCCTGCCCATAACACCGAAAGTACTCATGTCAAACCCCTCTCGACCCCATGTAATCTCTGTCTCTCTGAACTGTCAAAAAAAAGGATGAAAAATTACCAAAACTTATCTTGACCCAAAAAAAATGTAAGACCCAGAAATAGTCCCATCAATGACCTTAGTTGGGTAGGCACAGTGGTTCAGTGTTTAGCTTAGCACTGCTACCTCACAGCAAGATGTTCTGGGCTTCTTCCTGAGTGGAGTTAGTTCTCCCTGTGCCTGCGTGGGTTTTCTCCGGGAGCTCCGGTTTCCTCCCACAGTTAAAGATTTGCAGATCACTTAATGACGACTTTTAATTGAATCTAAAACTGAATGTGATTATTGATATGTCACAATGTGTCAGCCCCCATGACATTCTGATCTGGACTTGATGTGAACTTACTACTTAACTGTGAACTTTTAATGCAATAAAAATGTTAAATATAAATATTTGACACGTATTTATTGAGCATTTAGGTTCATTTAAGAATGCTTTTAAATGTTTTTGTTATTTAAAATACTATTTAAACATTAATCGGACTGGTCTCAGATCAGCGACCACCCAGCTGTTTTTTTTAGACCTGAAAACCACAGGATGATTTGGTGACTACTTTCAGATGTCCTGTCCTTAATTTAAAAAAAAATTAGGTCCAGGAGCTAGCTGAAGCTATCAACCAAAGTAGAAAACAAAAAAACATACTTGTAAGCACAAGGTTTATAAGTTTATCGTGTATTGGCTATATTGTACTTAATAAGCCCAGACTTGTTCCTATCAATTTTCGAACAGGTCTGTAGTGCGAGTGTGTTATGTTGAAATTTAAATATAATTTTTTCTTTTGTAATTCTCTTCACCCATCTTCAAAAGGTTATCTGGAATAATCCATTATTCTTTTTTATATTAAAAAGCAAAAACTAAAGATTGTATTAATTCATAATGATTGACTTACATTTCCACTAGCCTCTCTGGATCCCTCTTAACTTTTGAATTGGATTTCTTATGGGAGTTATAAATCATTTAATGCCAAGACAGAAAATGTCATTCAGGGTAAATAACCGAAACTTTACAAACATACACCACAAAATCTACAATTTGTACTAGTGAAAATAAAATTAAATCTTTATTTAAAAATACATTTTTTTTTTTTATCTTTTATTTGATTTATGTTATGTACATCTTGTAATATTATAATTGGTTTTCATTGGTATAAAGTATCATACAATGAAAATTCAACAACCCCACTTTGACTGACCTTAATTCTTCTTATTAAAGTAAATTGGGGAAACCCTGTTCAGATATTACCGTCAAGCTCCAGCAAACCAAGTGGGTTTTAATTAACAAGTGATGAGGTGGTTTTAGAAATGAACTTATAGCTGTCCCCGGACAAATGTGCAACATCACAACTCTATTCTTGAGATCCTCTGAGATTTTCTTTATTTGTTTTTCCGGAAAAGAAAAATGTGGAATTGATCTGTTATTTCATATAAAAAATACTGGTATTGATCAAAATAAATTAATAATGGTTAATTGACTCTGAGCCAGTGACATAAATTTGATACTTACACGGGTCAATGACGAATAAGGGTTGTCATGATGATTTTTTGAAAATCTTTCAAAAATATATTTTAAAAGCATCCTTGAATCAATTTAAAATATACATTTTGTGTTTCTGTTAGTTTTATTTCATGGGAAATGGGATTTACACAATTTTCTACTAAAAGTAGGCCCAAATGGACCTGACAATGTCAAATGGTGTAACCACAAAAGAATAAGAAATATTCATTATTTTGTCCACCATAGTGTAGTATGAGTGTAACTCATAAGAATAATAACTTCCATTTTAAAATATCACATGAAAAAAGATTTTATTTGGATAACCCCTAAATCTAAATTTTATGCGTTTTTGCAATTTTGAGCAGGACGTTAGCTGGAAACATCTTGTTTTCTAAATAATTGTTGACCAATCGTGTTAAAAGTGTTAAAAATTATTTAATACATTTAAGAAGAGTAATCAATTCTGGCCTACATTAATTTACATGTACATTTTGATTTTTTTAGGAAAAATACTGGTTACACCATTTGACACAAACCAGTTACACCACTTGACGGTGTTGCTTCTACAGCCAAAAAGTTTAATAAACAACACTGAAATCAGGCACTACAGTCAAGATAGTTACTGTGTTTGGACTTGCCATTGGATTTTGTTTTCATGTACTTAAAACATTGGTCAACAAATACCATTAAGGTGACTATGGAGTAATTATCTATCTTTATTCACGAGCGTGGTCTTCTGGTTCAAGAGCATGCCGTATTGTTTTCACATTCAGATTTTGTAATTATATGCTCTTAAACCTAAAGAAAAAACACTCTTAAATAAAGATCTCCATGGATGACAAAAATGTTCTAGGGTCAAACTCATTTGATTGTATTTATGGAAAAAATTAAATCAACAACAAAAAGTCTTAACAAATTGTGTATTTGTGCGTTTAAGTGTGTCTATGTTTGTTTGTGAGAAAGAGCTAGGTGGATGGGTAGAAGAGACTAGGAGATTCATGTATGTTAAGGGTCCTGCTCCTGCATTCCCTTTTAAACAGTGAATTCATATCTAGTTATATCAATCTGAAAGCAAGGTATTATTTGGTTGACGTTATACCTTGTGATCTGATTACATTTAAGAAAAAAGCTTGCAGCAGCACATGTGAGTGTGAGTGCACGCTTGTTTCTGTTCATGAAAACTACCTTTCCTGTCCTCTTTTTGCAAGGTAATTGGCTTGTTTCCTCTTTTGAATGTGTCATCTATTGTAGAGAAAGTTGCTCAATTCTGCAGCCTAAATTTGATTAACATTTTCTACTATTCACAAATTGTTGGAGTTCTAGGTATTTAAAGCTGCTGTTCATCCTTCCACATTAGGTGTCACTGTTCATATGCTTCATTTATGTAATTTATTCATGTATTATGAAATTATGTGACATTAAAATGAACAGGAATGATATAAAAATAATGCATTGAAGCTAAGCATGAATTAAAAAATCACAAAATCCTGCCACTTAATGATTTCATCCTAGCCGTACCTAGCTTTGGTGATAAAGTTGTGGAAATACCAACTATTTTAGAAGATACAAACAATAATAACCTAAAACTGGTTTAAAAAAGTAATTGAGCTCATTTTTCATTTTAAACCGGTATCATAAACTAGTGAATTTTGAAAAAAATTGACAAAAACCGAGATGTTTGTCAAATTAGTCAAATGGTGTAACCGGTTACACCATTTGACATTTCGACTAAAAATCGATTTTGACAGGCATTATCATGGACTCATATCTGAGGACATGGTCTTGGTGTGAATAAATCAAATATAATTCTTAAAACAAATAATACTATTTATGTAAAAAATATTTTTTCAACGTTTTATTTGGGTTACACCATTTGACATGTAACCCAAATGATACTTGACATACCCTAAAAGTGCAAATATCTTGTATTTCTTGGAGAGCTCTTAACTTTGGAATGCAGCAGTCATGTTCATCAGGGGTCCTTTACTGTTCTTAAAGATTTGAACAAAATGGCACCTTGAATGATGGTTACACCACTTGACAATTCAGGACATTCGCTCGCTCCCCAAATTATTAGAACAAATATGAAAGTTGTATTTAAATATAATTTATATACTCACAATGACCTCCATTTTAGGATAATGCCAAAATAGTTTATAGGATGTTATATTGAGGAATTCACTGTATTTAAGCAAGTTACATTTTGTGGTACGAAGTTTTGACGGTTACACCACTTAGACATTTTTGCCTTTTATCTCCAAATATTCTCTCAAAATTGAATAAAACCAAAAACTTTCTAATAGGGTCTCTACAAATGAATATGTTACAGTAATGTGTAAGCTTTTTTTTTGTTTCCACATTTTCAAATTTAATTTAACCTTACGGACACAAAAAAAATGGGCGTCACGTCATTGACCCACACATCTGAACACATTTCACAAGTGTTCCCTTCATAATGACACCACAATTATTCAAATAGACCTTGTAGATGCAGAGATATACTCTATTAATTTTGGGTATGTCATTTTCGAGCAGAAACCTAAAAAATAGGCTAGAGCTTAAGAGGTTAAACTAAATCAAATTCCAAACGGCTGAAGGGGTTCACATACTTTCAAGCAGCACTGTATATGGAAACGAGGCGTAAGGTGGACGCCATGCTGGATCCGAAAACCTGTCGGACTTAGCAACAGTAACTAAGGGGGTGTGGCTTAGCAAAAGGTAAATCCCTTTGATGTTTCAGACGTCTACGGTGTCATAATTCTATGCTGCGTTCAGTTTCTAGACCTGCAAACAGAATCTGGTCTGTAGCGTTCAATTATCATTCAGTAAACCAACAGGTGATTACTGTACAAATACTCAACTTGGATAGTATTTGGAATCATTTTACTGCAAAAATGATTCAGGAAAATGATGATAAGGAGGAGACGGCACCTGTACTATATGAGGTACAAAAACATGACGTGCTCCACAGCAAGTCTACACGCTACCTTGTACTGGACTTCAATGGGGAAGGAAGGTATAGCAAAGTAGCCAAATGTGTTAATTTGAAAACATCTCGGACAGCAGCCATCAAGATCCTCAAAAAATGTGAAGACCATGTCATTCAAAGAGAAGTGGCAATGCTGGAGGAACTTAGGGCTGTTGATGCAGATAGGTACAACTTGGTGAGATTCTTAGACAGTTTCATGTTTAAAGGCCTGTCTTGCCTCGCCTTTGAGATGTTGGACAAGAGCCTCTGGGACCTTATAACGGAGAGAGAGACATCGTTGAACCTCAATGAAATCCGACCAATTGTCCATCAGCTGCTTGTCGCTTTTCAGGCCCTGAAGTCACTAGGCATCGTTCACGGGGACCTCAAACCAGACAATGTTATGCTGGTCAACCACAAGGATGAGCCTTTCAGGGTGAAGCTGATCGACTTCGGTTTGGCCATTCCATTGTCTGAAGTACGGACTGGAAGGCTAATGCAGGCTTGTGGATACAGGGCTCCGGAGGTGATCTTCGCTCTCCCCATAAGTGAAGCCATCGACATGTGGGGATTGGGATGCGTCTTGGCATTTCTCTATTTTAGTAACAACCTGTTTCCTGTAAAATGCACATACTACATGGTGCAAGCGGTCTGCCATCTGTTGGGCCAGCCAGACGACCACCTGCTGGATGCTGGGATAAACACCTGGCTGTATTTCAGCAGAGACGAAAGCCCAGTTGATCCAAGATGGATACTAAAGACACCAGAGGAGTACAAGGAGGCAACTGGTATTGAGCCCCAAATTTCAGAGTGGGTTTTTGAGCTTGTCGGCTCTTTGGATGAAGCCGTAGAGATCCAAGGTTATCAAGAAATCAACGGTGAGGATACGGACAGGAAAGCATTTTTACACCTTCTTAAAGGGTTACTGGATTTAGATGCTGAAAAGAGAATCACGCCGGGTGAAGCTCTGAAACATTATTTTGTTACGATGGCTCACCTGGGGGCGAACACCAACAACAACTATGCAGATCAAGCCTTTGAGTTAATGGCAGTCGGCCCACTGGATTATTTGGAGGGATCTGATGATTCTCACAGTGACTCCGAAGTTGAAACACAGGAGTCTAAATCATAGATCTTTCCAGTTTTGAAGACCTTGGTTGCGTTCCGAATCGCATACTCTTTCTTTTTTCTATTCTACATCCGACGATAAAAATAATCTAGTTAGGATGCAGTAGGCATACTTTTGGGACATACTTTACTCTCTTATTTCATCATAACATTGCGCCTTGATCTTGCCTCTTGCTTTTATATCCGTCGCATCCCTGTTTGTTTTCATATGGAGGCTTCGTCGATGTGACGTCACTTCACGTGCGCACTGGATTGTGGGTCAGAATCGCCCAAATAGGATGCAGTTTTCAACATTAACAATATTGGCCGCATGAAGTAGGACATCCGGGTACTTCTAACCATCCTAAATCTGGCCACAAGAATCGGGACATCCTAAATCTTTTTTCTACATACTATATAGTAGAAAGTATGCGATTCGGAACGCAACCATAGTCTCTTCAGAAGACAGATAAACCATTCCAGAGGATCATCAAATTGTCCCATCGAATAAATAAGGCAGTGGCTTCCTTCTTCAGACGTCGAAAGGACTAATCTACATTCACTACATACTAATAAAAAATTAATAATTGAACAACTTGAGTGCAGTAGCGTGATTTAACAAGCACAATATCCAAAGTGGTGCTTCAGGTTCGAGCATCATTAGTTTAAGTATGTAAATAAATAAATAAATATCTCACAAATAAAAAGATGAATTGATGAATAGAACATTATGATTATTTTTATTTTATGACTCTGCCAAAATGTTTTAGTAGTTTGTGTGAAGTCTAAAATATAATGCCAATTGATAATCTTTTAAATGTATTACTCTAAATAAGTGTTGAACAACAAGATTCAATGGTCACCATTTTGTACAGCAGAGGGGTGACGAGTTGTGTGGAATTACTCAAAGTTAAATTAGCCTCATAATGTGTGTGAAAGACACTATCTCAACTGAATACCTTTTCTTTCTCAAATCGAAACGAAGCTGGGTGAAAGGCAGGAATTGACCAGCTGTAGGGGTAGTCATCTGTGTGGTTGGAAGCAATACCTTAAAAAAGTAAAAACAACACAACCATTGTTACTGCCCCACAATTGGATGATTGGATGTCAGGCTCAGCAGTAAATAAGAAAACAGGGACCTCTGTATTACTTCCTAAATTGTGTAATAGAGTGCCAGCATTCTTTCCTTCTCAAAATTGTGCTTTATCAGTCAACTTCTAATTCCAAAAAAAATATATATGGTAAATAGACTCCACTTATATAGTATATACATTCTATACACTATGTCTTTAATAGTATATCAAACTTACCAGGGTGAAATACCTTCCCTACAGACATGGTGAAGTACCCACTGGATTTAAAGTACTCCGGCATGGTAGTGTAGTTCCCTGAGTGGACTCTCCAATAGGAGTTGAAATCGTAGAGTCTGGTGGTGTCTGGTCTGCGACTTGTTAACATGGAAACACGACTGGGAGCACACCAGGCTTGCTGAGAGAGATAGAGAGAGATAGAGAGATAGAGAGAGAAAGAGAGAGAGAGAGGAGAGAGAGAGAGAGAGAAGAGAGAGAGAGAAGAGAGAGAGAGATAGAGACAGACAGAGCAGAGAGAGAGACAGAGAGAGAGAGAGAGAGAGACAGAGGAGAGACAGAGTCAGAGACAGAGAGAGAGAGAGACAGTACACAACTTAAATTATCACAATGTTTATATGATCGAATTATTATCTCACATCTAAATTTGACTGAAGCACAATTTAGGACTTAAGAATTAAGATACCAACACCAACTGACCTGTGCATATGCATTGAGAAAGACTTGGCTTTTGGACGCCAGTTGGTCAATGTTTGGTGATTTTACCACGGAGTCCCCGTAACAGCCCAGTGATGTCCGCAAGTCATCCGCCATGATGAAAAGGACATTTATCTTCTCTGAAAGCAAAACACAACAACCGCAGGTCATGAATAGTTCACAATTGATAGTAAAGGCCTACTTCACCGTGGGAATATGAAGGTGTATTGAATTTGAGATCTATGTAGTATAATGTAGGTAGGGTTAATAGGGTTAAAAAACACTTTCTGCCTTTTATCAGGCTAGGATGAACGATTTTAATTTTTTTGCACATTTATACTACATAGGATTAGAATTCAATACACCTTCATATTCAAACGGTTGAAGTAGCTTTAATTAAGGACTTTTTTAATGCCACCCTGTAATAAACTAGAGACCAATTTTGCAACAAACAAAACTGTAGAGAAAATGTAATCGATTACTTGTCTTTTTTTAGTCAAGTGACAACGTTTGATTTGTCTCTAATGGTTTTTTTTGTTTTGTTTTTATGTCATTTCATTTCATTCAAAATGCAGAACTTAAAAGCCAATGACAATAATCCTAATGTGCACCTAAATCTCCTTGAGGCATTCATGAAATGTATCATCTATCAGATTTTTACTGGACTAGTAGGTGCGTTGGGCGCGTTGAACCATTTTGACACAAAATGACAAAGCGCCAGATCAGGTGCGTTGGGCGCGATGGCCAACGCACCCAACGCGTTTGGTGTGTTCGCACCGACTTTTGAAATAAGTATTTAATAATGGAATAAGTAGACTACAGTGTGTTCTTCTGAATTAGTCTACAAACCACAAGCAAAAGCTGAATAGAAACTACAACCTTTCACTTCTCAGAGCAAACGGAGAAAATTAAATTAACATGATGCGCTAACTCTAATGTCAGCCAGTTAATAAGATTTACTTGACAGCCACCCACAGCCGTCAAATATAGTTATACATCAGAAAGATCATAAGACAACCAGTCTGAAATGCTAGCCTATACCGCAAATGTAAACTTATACTTATTTGTAACACACGCAACAACAACAAAAAAATAGACATTTCCACTTTTGGAAAGCAAAGAAAAACAAACTCAGTTCAAGCAGTTTGCAGATTGCTTGATGAGAAAAGCTCAATTGGAAGAGTGGGTAATTACCCTAATAAACACATTAATATGGCTGCTGGTGTTAAATACAGCATGTACTGAATGAGTAAAACTTAAGAGTGACACATGAAAAAGCTTAGGCAGTAACATGCAGGTTTCACTTCTTCAACTCACAGTAAACTCAGCACAATAAAGCCTACAAGTAAAAACCTACACACAAAAGCACCATTCATTCAGTGAGTAAATTGAATTGAAGTCAGCTAACACTAGCTACACATCCACTTAAATAAACATAACAAGCCCTCATTAACCGCTAATGTCAGTTACTGAGATTTACTGACAGTCAAACCCAATTCCCGTCAAAAATGTAAATTAGTCAAACAAATTATAAGACAATCGGTTAGAAATGTAGAATATTTCCCGTGTAGACTTTAAAAATTCTCGATAATAAAGTACAACTCTACCTCTTCTTGCCACAACAGCGAGGGTCAGACTGAGAAGGAGACATATCTGGACACATAAGACCATTTTGGTTCAGAGGATAAAACTAGCGACAAGGTTTTATTTCAAGTTTAAAAGTTAATGTCGCAGCCCATTTAAAGTTTTAACCGTCCTCCTTCGCCTCCTCGCTCCAACCGTCAGGAATCAAAACAAACGAATGTGCCGTTGTCCTCTTTATATAACTTCCTCAACACCGCTCTGCCCGCGTGAGTGTTCTCATTGGTCCATTCAGGTTTTGTCCCGCCTCTACCTGTGACGATAATCTTATTAGTTAAATGATGTGTCAATCATTTTACCAATTTAATTACAACAATAAAGGTGCAATCAAAACATTTCGGGGGCAATTTTTGGTAAATGTAAATGATGTATCCTGGTTTAACAAGGATAATATTTCAAAGTTCCTAACATTTCCATTTCTGTTCGCCAAATACATTTTAAAATTGTTCACACAATTAGTATCCCAAATTAATTTCACAAAAAGATTTAAATCAGATATGGATAGTTGTTGTTATCTGTGATATGATCCAAAGTTTGTGGACATCCTCACATGATTGGCTGACCTTAAAATCCACAGGTATAGATGTCTTCTGATTTAAAATTGTACATTTAGGAGTAATCTTGAGAGACAAAAAAGCAATGTATTTAATTAATTTTAACTTAATTAAGAGATAATGTCGTTGTGCAGATTAATGAAAATGTATTTGATTTATTGAAAAATGTACAAATGTAAAAGGTGAAAGTGCCCATGCCAACAAACTTCATAAAATTAAAGCTACACATTTTATTTTTATTTTACTTCAGCCTTTTGCTTAGATATTAATTTTTTCTTTGTATTTAGTAATATTATTTTACTGTTTTTTTGCCATTTCAAGTTTACAATCCTTACTACCTTAAACATATCCTTAGACTTCATGAGTTTTGTAGAGATGTATAAATAAACCTATACTATCTATGGTATAAACCCTATAAGAAAACAAACGATATGCCAATAAAATGAATAGATATAATTATAAAATATAATTTTCTAATTTAAAGATTCCTAAAGAGAATTGAAATTATTCCTGCACCTGCTAGTACTCTGTATCATTGAAAAGACCACGTAGGAAACATTTTACTTACAGAACACAGGGGTTTTATTTTGAAAGATTTAAAAGGAGGTGTAACTGAGAGATGTTCAATGAAAACGAAGTCTCTCTCGGACACAATTTTACTTTCGAAAATGTGACTAAATAAATCCTAGTTGATTTCGCCCTGTTAGGAAAGAAAGTTAGTAAACTAACTATAAGTCTTTACAATGAGAAACTGCATGAGTAGCATTATCTCAAAAGAGTATCTCAAAATAAATGTGTCTTTTAAAAATGTATTTAAACAATATTTTGAGAATGTTTCTCATCATTATGAAAACATTTCTCGTCATAGTTACTTTCAGTGTATTTTTAACATCATAAAATCATGTTATTTTCTTCGGTTATTATCAATAAAACGTAAACAGATGTCCTTTCTGACTCAGACACTGGTTTGCAGCATGGAGTAAATGCTCCAAAGATTCAGGTCATGGAGTGAGTTATCCCCTTTTTTATAAAATAGACGATCTTTGTTCTCAAAACAGCAACAGAAAACATGGCGGACACAACGGCTAAACGTGAAACGGACAGTAATGAAACTATGGATTTATCTCAGAAAACCAAGAGGCCGAAATTTGACAATGAAAACGGGCGAGGAGAAGCTGAATTTCACCCCAATATTCTGTCTGAGTTTAAAACAATTAAAGTGTTGAGCGACTCTGCCCGCGAGAAAAACATCTTTGTTCACGGAAAGGTAGGATTAGTTATACTTTTTACTATTTTTACTTCGCTATCAGACGTTATTCATATAAGTCTAGCTATGGCGATTGAGTTTGGATTATTAAATTGTCGAGTAAAAAAGATTTTATTGTTGTTTTCATTCAAAGTACAGAGAGTAGGGGAAAGATTTGCCATTGACTTCCGTTTCGATATTTCAAATTAATAGTCTGCGCGTGACTTACTGCTATTTTGAGTTATAAAATCATCATTTTGAAATACTATGTCATTGTTTTGAGATACTAAAGTCATGGAATTGAGAGCATTCCTTTTTATTTTGAGGTACTACGTCAATCATTTCTCATTATGTTGAGGCATTTTCCTATTTTTTTTAAGATACTACAATGTTATTTTGAGAAACCAAGTCATTAAACCGAGGAATAGTCGTGGTTGTATAGTGCTGTTAGGCTGTTACTTATATTTGTAACAGTTTTGATCGATGTTTTCATATTTTGAAATATTAAGTCATTATCAAACCGTTGTAAATTCATTTTCTTTTTAATATATAATATATCAATGGTATTATTTAATTTATTTTAAAATAGTTTTTGGTTAACCAGTCTTATCCCTACCATCAGACATGTAACCATTGAACATATCACACTAACTCTAACTTTTCATTTTTACAGCTCTGTGTGTCTGATGTAACTAATAATTATTAATAGTTTTGACAGCGTTTCCCATACATTATTAAGGTCATTATTAGTACGCATATTTTTGTGAATTAGTTTTTTAAATGTTTTATTATTAATAATAATAATAATAATAATAATAATAATAATAATAATAATAATAATAATACATTTTGTTTGTAATGCACTTTATATTACTAGAATCTCAAAGTGCTACAGAGAAGTTAAAAAAACAAAAACAAAACAATGTTTCAATATTCAGACTTAACCCTACCATCAGACATGTAACCGTTAAACATCTCATCCCCAGCTGGCGGATAAGGAGGCGGTGGTGATTCTGGAGAAGACTCCCATCAGAGAGGACGTCCTGTCTGAGCTCTTCACCGGCTCCAAGCTCAAACTAGACATGAAGAACGACATCTACAGCACGTACCGCCTGCAGGCTCCCGCTCACCTCAACGGTACGTGGGTGGTAGGACGGAAGGATAGAGGAAAGGTGGGGCGACCAGTAACCATGAGGTCTCTGGTTCCTCCTCCCAGTAACCATGAGGTCTCTGGTTCCTCCTCCCAGTAACCATGAGGTCTCTGGTTCCTCCTCCCAGTAACCATGAGGTCTCTGGTTCCTCCTCCCAGTAACCATGAGGTCTCTGGTTCCTCCTCCCAGTAACCATGAGGTCTCTGGTTCCTCCCAGTAACCATGAGGTCTCTGGTTCCTCCCAGTAACCATGAGGTCTCTGGTTTATCCTCCCAGTAACCATGAGGTCTCTGGTTCCTCCCAGTAACCATGAGGTCTCTGGTTCCTCCTCCCAGTAACCATGAGGTCGCTGGTTCCTCCTCCCAGTAACCTGAGGTCTCTGGTTCCTCCTCTCAGTAACCATGAGGTCTCTGGTTCCTCCTCCCAGTAACCATGAGGTCTCTGGTTCCTCCTCCCAGTAACCTGAGGTCTCTGGTTCCTCCTCCCAGTAACCATGAGGTCTCTGGTTCCTCCTCCCAGTAACCATGAGGTCTCTGGTTCCTCCTCCCAGTAACCATGAGGTCTCTGGTTCCTCCCAGTAACCATGAGGTCTCTGGTTCCTCCTCCCAGTAACCATGAGGTCTCTGGTTCCTCCCAGTAACCATGAGGTCTCTGGTTCCTCCCAGTAACCATGAGGTCTCTGGTTCCTCCTCCCAGTAACCATGAGGTCTCTGGTTCCTCCCAGTAACCATGAGGTCTCTGGTTCCTCCTCCCAGTAACCATGAGGTCTCTGGTTCCTCCCAGTAACCATGAGGTCTCTGGTTCCTCCCAGTAACCATGAGGTCTCTGGTTCCTCCTCCCAGTAACCATGAGGTCTCTGGTTCCTCCTCCCAGTAACCATGAGGTCACTGGTTCGATCCCCGGCACCGGACTGGAGGGTGTTAGTTGTAAAACTAGTGGTGGCTGGTATTACGTCTACAGGGCCCACCATCTCTATCATTGTGTCCTTGAGCAAGACACTTAACCCCAAACTGCTCCAGGGGCGCTGTACTATGGCTGACCCTGCACTCTGACCCGCTCTGAACTGTGGTAACTTAAGAGGGGAGATGAGAAAAGACACATTTCAATGTAACCATTGACTAATAAAGCAACTTAACTTAACTTATGTACACTCACACTAATATAAACAGGGTTCACACAACCTTGACATTCCTGGAAGAGTTATGAAATATGAAAAAAAAAATATGCCTTGAAAGTTACATCATTTATTGATTTTGAACGACAAATATAGAACATTGGGTACAGGTAAATGCAGCATTATTGAGCCATATGGTTTCGATACTAGCCGATACTTTAAGTCACTTAATTTAAGGTGCTCCGAGGAACTTTTAGTTTGTGTTAATTTTTGCTGCCCCACTGGACAAAAGCGCACTATATAAAAAAGCTTTCTTTGCACTGATGGTCTTGTTTGCTCAACAGAGGAAAAATGTACCTGTTTCGGAAATATTTAAAAGTTCCTTGTAGCACCTTTAAGCCACTTACAACTGTGATTAAGTTTATGTAAATTGGGTGAAATGTCTCGGAAAAGTATTGAAAATGTAAAAAAAAAGTCCCAACTAAATATATTTTGGCCAGCTGGATAAAAGGTATAAAGCCTGTGTGTGTGTTACTGTTTTTGCAGAGATCAAGACGACAGTGGTGTGTCCAGCTGTGTGTGTGTGTGTGTGTGTGTGTGTGTGTGTGTGTACCTTGATATTTCTGGAAGATTTATGAAATATGAAAAAAATAAAAAATATGCCTTGAAAGTTTTATAATTTATTGATTTTGAACGACAAATATTACACATGGGCTCCAGATAAATGCAGCATTATTGAGCTTAAGCCCTTAAGACACAACCTGTGTTACTGTTTTTGCAGAGATCAAGACGACCGTGGTGTGTCCAGCTACGGACAAACACGTGAAGAAATACCAGCGACAGGAGAGTTCTCTGGTGGAGGAGACAGGACACGACTATCGCTCCATCACTCTGCCGCACATCCAGAAGCAGAGTTTCAGCATTCAGGTGTGTGTGTGTGCGTGCGTGCGTGGCGTGCGTGCGTGCGTGCGTGCGTGTGTGTGTGTGTGTGTATGTGTGTGTTAATGTGTGTGTGTGTGTTAATGTGTGTGTGTGTGTTAATGTGTGTGTGTGTGCGCGCGTGTGTGTCCTGTACTATGGCTGACCCTGCTCTCTGACCCCCTCTGGAGTGTGGGAACTTGAGGGGATGTGGGAAAAGACAAATTTCGACGTGCCTCGTGTAAATTGAATAATAAAAATAACTTAAAATGAATAACATCCTTTTCTTTTTTATATAATAATTTTTATTTTGGTTTAATTTTTTTTAACAACAAGCAAACCAACAAACAACAACAGACAAGACATAAAAACAAAGAAAAGGAGAAATATAAATGTAATAGCATCCTTCTCTCTCCACAGTGGGTTTACAACATCCTGGAGAAGAAAGCTGAGGCGGACAGGATCGTGTATGAAGACCCAGACCCAGACGTCGGCTTCCTGCTCCTCCCAGACTTCAAATGGGACCAGAAACAGGTGAGGGACCAGGAAAGACATGCTGTATTGGTAGCTACTCCTGCTATAAACAATTATCTACACAAAGTAAACAGTACTTTGAGACAAACTTTAGGATTTAAAGCTGGGGTGGAGGATTTGGGGAGAAAATGGCAGTTGGGATAGAGATTCGAATTCATATACCTCAACCACTCCACTTGTCCCCTATGGTCCCACCCTGACACGCTCTACACCAACAAAGTCGTGCCAAAGTGAATGGACAGTCCCAACAGTCATTAAGAACAGAGAATCGGAGCCTCGCTCTGATTGGTCAAAGTGTACAGCTCATGTTAACTTTGACCAATCAGAAATCACATACCCCAGCTTTAACGACATTATTTCACATTTCCCCATCATCTTCCAGGTTGATGATTTGTACCTGATCGCCATCACGATGAAGAAAGGCATCCGGAGCCTCAGAGACCTGACGTCAGAACATCTGCCTCTGCTGCACAACATCTTCAACAAGGGAAAGGTGAGTTAGGCCACACCCATGGACCTGTAAAGAAACAACGCAGGGAAAGGTGAGTTAGGCCACACCCATGGACCTGTAAAGAAACGTTACAATGCAGGGAAAGGTTCTACTCATCCATTAGATACTGATAAAGGTGGAGTCTAAAGGTGGCAATTCTGGAGAACGCCTGGTGTCTAAATCACTTCTTGTCAAAATCAGTGAATATCTCCTCACAACTTACTGGATGTACTGAAATAAAATCCAGTGTTAATACACAGCGTAGGCTCTGTAAACTGATTTTGATAAAAGTGATTTTGACAATATGAATAAAGAAAGAATAACAACAATGTTTGTGTCTGTCTGTCTGTCTGTCTGTCTGTCTGTCTGTCTGTCTGTCTGTCTGTCTGTCTGTCTGTCTGTCTGTCTGTCTGTCTGTCTGTCTGTCTGTGTCTCTCTCTCTCTCTCTCTCTCTCTCTCTCTCCTCTCTCTCTCTCTCTCTCTGTGTGTGTTAGGCGGAGATCCTGCAGCGCTACAAGCTCCCTGCCTCTAAGCTGAGGGTCTACCTGCACTACCAGCCGTCCTACTACCACCTGCACGTCCACTTCACCAAGCTGGGCTACGAGGCTCCGGGGGTGGGGGTGGAGCGGGCACACCTCCTGGCTGACGTCATCCAGGTTAGTTCTAAAAAGCACAGTGTTGGGGGCGCTCCGATGGCATAGTGGATAGAGCGCGTACCATATCGGCTCCGGCCTTCGTTGCAGTGGTCGCGGGTTCAAATCCGACCCGTGGACCTTTACTGCAGGTCATCCCCCCCCCCTCTCTCTCTCTCTCTCTCTCTCTCTCTCTCTCTCTCTCTCTATCTCTCTCTCTCTGTCTCCCCATTTCAACTCTGTACTGTCTAATAAAGCTTGAAGATGACAAAAAATTATCTTTAAAAAGCACAGTGTTGAAGCCAAATTGCTATTTACGTTTGTTTTATTTTGTTTATTATTAATGATAAAGAGGTGTGGCCTTGGTGTCTGCAGAGGGTGGATATAGCATAAATACCTGGCAACATGGGATTAGAGTCAGGTCTGTAATGGGGAAGGCCACACAGTTTTTGACCGTGCTGCTCGTGCTAATGTTTGTGTACTGGAAAAAGCCTATTTTGTGTTTATATGAAAGAGAACAACAATTTGGAACAGTTTTTTTGGTAGTCAATAAAAGGATTGACATGTCCAACAATACGGCATCTTCTGGACATTGCATTAATTTACGCACGCGTCAGACTTCCGTCTAACCCTCGAAGTAATGCTACAAGAAAAGCCATCACACACGAGGAGGCGGCTTTCAGTTATTATTTCTTTTTTACTGTTGTTGTTTTTAAAGTGTAACTGCTGCACCCTTTTACTTTTTTTTTTTTTTAGATAAAAGCTGAATTTAATGACTATGTTGTTAAGGAACACATATATGCTGGTGTTAATATTGAAAAAAATAATTGAATCCATGGTCTGAGCGCATTTTTTCAAAATCGTGCAGTACGCTCAAACAGGGGTGCAGTTACCCTTTAATCTGTATAAGGCACTTTGAGCTACTCTTGAGAATGAAAAGCGCGATACAAATAAAAATGTATCGATTGATTGATCGATTGATTGATTGATTGATTGATTGATTGATTGATTGATTGATTGATTGATTGTTGCAGAACCTCCAGGCCGACCCACAGTACTACGCGACCCGGACGCTGTATTTCCCCCTGAGGGCCGACGATGGACTGCTCGAGAAGTTCAAGGAAGCTGGGAAACTGTAGCTCTGTTGGAACAAATCACGTGATTTTTTTTTTTTTTTTTCTTTTTTTTTTTAAGGTGATATTTTTTTTAAACTCTGATGATGACATGATAATTTTTGTGTTTTTTTTCATATTTTTTTTTTTTTATTAAGGTAATTATTTTTTCTTACTTTTGCAAACCAAGACCAATTCACAATGTTTTTTCTTTTTTAGTTTAGTCGACTTAACTTTTTTACTGTTATTTTTCTTACTGATTTATTGTGTTGGAACTTGTTAATTTAACATCAACCTGCCATAATGTTGTCAAATTGCCACCGTCTATTATCTTGCATATTTACATAATAATCGTTCATCAAAATGCACCGTCCCTATTTTAAATAAATCTCAAATCAGCAAATTATAATTCAAGATTTGAACTTGTTAGGACTTTTTGGGCTCTGTACTAATGGATATGTTCTGTGATAACTTGGAACAATATTAGAGGGATACTAGGATAAATATTAGGGATTTTTTGTTTGTGGCAATTGTCCAGCTCAAGTTTAGAATCGCCTAAAAAAAAGTTCCCTCCTCAACTGATTTTCAAAATCTTTTCCAACAATATAATTTTTTTGCGCATTTTATACATATTTCGATGCACAATTTGTCTGATGTTTGACTGTGTTTTTTCAGTAGTTTTTCATGTTATTCCAGCCTATATTACATTACAAGGACAGAACATTAGGAGTGGATGTGGCATGAGTCAAATCAGTGGATAAAGGATTTTTCTGTCAATTTGATCGAATGTTTTTAATATGTTTCTGACTGAAATAAAGAGTCTTTTTTTTTAATCTACTCAGCCGGATGATGTTGTATTTATTTGAAATGACAGGTATGATTGCAAAACATTGTATTGTGAAGTTGCACTTTTCACCTGATACTCCACTTATTAATCAAATCTTATAGTGGCAAAGTACAGTGGTGGAGAAATAACTTATGGCAGGCCTATTGGTGGAGCAGATAAGTGCTATAATCTTTCCTTTTGTGATACAAGTGTGAAAATTGTCATGAGAAGCAGTCTCCATGGGTCACTTGACAAGAAAATTGTCCGAGACAATGAAGTGAATTTTATTTTTTTTTTATGAAAAAATCTAATACATTTCTAAGAGAACATTTTTATCTTGAAATTTCAAATGTCACGGACAATTTTCTTGTCAGGTGACCCATGGAGACTCATGCTCATGCCAGTTGTCACACTTGTGTCATCAACTGAAAGATTCTGACGAAAATAAGCACTCCACTATATTTTTATAGCATATTTCAAACACTGCGTTCCAAATCACACACTCTTTCTTTTTACTACACTACATACTAAAGTACAGAAGAGTTTTAGGGCCACAGGAGAGGGAAAAAAATCAGATAAGGTTGATTTTTTTTTTTTTTTTTGAGAAATATCAAGAATAAAGACGAATACTCCAAAATGCTATTAGAGTTAGTGGGGCACGTCAATTGCATACTACAATTGACGTGCATGTATTGGGACATCTTAAATCTTTTTCTGGCATACTAAATAGTAGGGAAGTATGGGGATTGGAACGCAGAGACAGGAAAATCAAACAGGCAAGTTTACGATTGAAAATGTAGTGCCCTGTTAACTCAAATTGAACACTAGATGGCAGTGTTCATTTTTTGAAAGGGGACAACTTTTCACTTTTTTTTTTTCTTATGCTGGGCTTACACTAGAGGACTTTTAAAAGACTTTGAAAAGACTGAAGACTGACACCCTCTTACATCTAATGCCGGGCTTACACTACACGACTTTTCACGCGATTTGACAGTCGCAGACAATCTTCCAATGTCGGACTGAAATCACGGGAGTCGTGCTGGAGTTGTGGCGCGCGCACGTTATCTCACTCGTTTGGTGTATGGTGGTCTTCCGACCCGATTTCAGCCAGTCTTCTTCCCGTCGTGATTATCAAACATGTTTGATATTATCGCTAGTCTTAGGGGGTTGGCTCAAGCGAAATGACGCAAACACTGTCACACTCTCGCATGCACCCAGCATGACACAGGAGGAGCGGCATTAGTCGCGACCTGTGTCCGCCTGGTGAGGCACTTATTTCGGATACTTTTTCATAGAAGCCTCGGTGGAGAACCAGGCTGACAGCCGCGCAACCTGAACACTCTACCGTCAAATACAGGGTTAGGAGTTAAAGTTATTGGGGTATGAGATCAGCAAATAAAGCTGGTCAAATAACTAAAGGGAGTCCCCCGCTCGGAATATTGAATTAACTTGTTTTTAATTAAATAATCACAATCGCGTTTGCGGAAATGATATTAATCTCAAAAGGAATCTAGTTGTAGTCTTGCAATATGAGACCCCTCTCTTTACAAAATCTCACTCAGTGACTGAAAACTAATGACTAGTTGTCTTCAGGTGTGAGTTGATTGTCTTTAGATGTAAGAGGGTGTCAGTCTTCAGTCCTTTCAAAGTCGTTTAAAAGTCCTCTAGTGTAAGCCCAGCATAAAGACAATCAACTCACACCTGAAGACAACTAGTCATTAGTTTTCAGTCACAGAGTGTGATTTTGAAAAGACAGGGGTCTCATATTGCAAGACTAGCCTACAACTAGATTCCTTTTGAGATTAATATCATTTCCGCAAACGCGATTGTGTTTAATTAAAAACAAGTTAATTCAATATTCCGAGCGGGGGACTTCCTTTAGTTATTTCACCAGCTTTATTTGCTGATCTCATACCCTAATAACTTTAACTCCTAACCCTGTATTTGACGGTAGAGTGTTCAGGTTGCGCGGCTGTCAGCCTGGTTCTCCACCGAGGCTTCTATGAAAAAGTATCCGAAATAAGTGCCTCACCAGGCGGACACAGGTCGCGACTAATGCCGCTCCTCCTGTGTCGTGCTTGGTGCATGCGAGAGTGTGACAGTGTTTACGTCATTTCGCTTGAGCCAACCCCCTAAGACTAGCGATAATATCAAACATGTTTGATAATCAAGACGGGAAGAAGACTGGCTGAAATCGGGTCGGAAGACCACCATACACCAAACGACTGAGATAACGTGCGCGCGCCACAACTCCAGCACAACTTCTGTGATTTCAGTCCGACATTGGAAGATTGTCTGCGACTGTCAAATCGCGTGAAAAGTCGTGTAGTGTAAGCCCGGCATTACTGTGAAACTGTTAATGCAAACAAAACTCCAATGGAGGGGAGAGAGAAAAAAAGTGAGTTTCTGTTTGAGAGCATTTTTCAAAAATGATAACAA
Organism: Ammodytes dubius; assembly: GCA_026122265.1. Classification (NCBI taxonomy): domain Eukaryota; kingdom Metazoa; phylum Chordata; class Actinopteri; order Uranoscopiformes; family Ammodytidae; genus Ammodytes; species Ammodytes dubius. Next base: position 27,522,829 of record CM047512.1, on the reverse strand, counting down.
CTAGTTTGTTAACAGTTATGCAGGTCATGAACACAAGGCTGTCATTTCTCCCACACAAACTATATTTAATCCCGGGTCAGTTTACATACTTTTGGGGCTAAAATACCATGTTTAGTTGAATAGTCAGAGGTCGCAGTAACATCCAGAAACACACACACACACACACACACACACACACACACACACACACACACACACACACACACACACACACACACACACACACACACACACTCCAGTGAAGTTAACAGCTGAAGAAACTGGTACAATTGTAATTTGGAATTTGCTTATTTTAAATAGCATTTTGGACTGTTAACTGTACAGACACACAGATGTGCAGACTTGATACATGAGAAAATTGTTTGTCTTTTTCTTGTAGCAAACATCATTTTCTTCTTATCTCATCTGAAGTCGTTTGGGCGGTGCTCTGCTTTGTGCTTGAGATGCCTTCAGGTGTTCCTCGTAAAAATGTAAATTTAATAACAAACCCCAAAGCTGTAAGGAAATAAACATATTAATCTATTCCTAAGTGATTATTACTGGATCGCTTTGTGAAACTACAACTTCTAAAGGTTCAAATTCATAAATAAAACAATTGTCTAAAAGTTGAAAAAGGTTACATTATTAATTTTAGTGAACATTTTATTTTTTATTAAATGTTTTTCTTTGCTACTGCAACAACACAATATCCATTCATGATGTAATAAATATGTATGTATCTGTTATCTATATATTTACCAGTTGCAAAATAGGGATTATAAAAAAATATATAGGCTATAGCACCTGTTTAACTGACATTAAAAAAAATGTGTTCTAATTGTTAATTGGTTGTTTTTTCACAATAGTCTCTGTCTTCTTCCATGATGTCAATTTTAAAAACACTGGGGGGGGAAAAGTCCGTAGCCTACTCATTATCATAGTAGATTATAGTATTCCTATATTCCGAGCCGCGCCTGAACGCAACCAATCTAGAGCCGGGGGACGCCAAGGCTGGACTGACTGACTGAGAGACAAATAATCCAATCATTAGTCCACAAACAGCGCCGATGTCTTGGTTTCAGTCGCTAAGGGACGAACTCACTCTGAGGCCGTTTGAGGTTGAACAGACACGGTAAACTTCACTCACTTTTTAAGCTTATTGTAGCGCGCGACGTGATGATACTCGAGTTATTGTTGTGATGACGTGACTGATGATTGATTATAAACTAAAAGCGGTGTGTGTGTAAAGCGTGATGCGATGGTTTGATTGTGTTTGTGCATCGGTTTGAAGTTGTGTATGTGGGAGAGGAAAAGTTAGTTCTTGCTTGGATCACGAGTGACTGGCTACTGGCAACATAGTGGCAATGTCAGTGTAGTTGTGATTGCGCTTGGAAGTCCACTTTTGAGTTTTTAATGGTTTTAATGATGATTTATTTATAAAATCTCAACTCATAATTGACTTTTCGGTTATGAATATTAATTAACGCATTTAAAAAAAGTTATTTTCATCAGTGTAAAAAGTCTGAACAGTGAGAGTGGGTGTGTGTAATTAGACAAAAAGTTACATAATACAATCCAAAAGTAATTAGTTCAGCTCAATTAACATGCTTCTCTGTATTCTTCATTTAATCTGTATGAATATGGGTCATTTAGATGTAATTCAGGTTGAATTGATGATTTAGACTATGTTTTCCTCGAGACATCTGGGGGTTAACTGGCTTGAATTGGCTTATACCTCAAAAGGATCTTGGTTATACAACCCTCCCCTGCCCTTTAAAAAGCAGTATTCCCTCCTCTAGTAGGCTAGGTCTGCTTGCCAATGCATTTCCCAATAAAGCCAAACTTTCTTTTCCAACTCTAAAGCAAATTGTCCTTATAATCTTATTTTTCTCATATTTTGGAGTTGTGAAATCCCCACGGTAATAAAAGATCTCAAATATACTAGCTTAATGTTTCCTTTTATGGGAATGGCTCTTTCATATACTATCTAGGCCGAACTATACACTCAATTAAATGTGCAGTTTTGAGTTTTCCCAAGCCTGTCTTAACTATAACATACTATATTTATTATTTATTATTGTGTGGCATGTATGAATGAAAGTGTGGAGAATTTGTTTTTGAACTGGTGGCACCTTACAATAATAGCACAGTTTGTTGTATGTGTGTAAAGGCATTCTATTCTATTCTATAAGTATCATTTGTAAGGGATCACAAACACACACACACAAACACACACACACACACACACACACACACACACACACACACACACACACACACACACACACACACACACACACACACACACACACACACACACACACACTGGGAAGGTCAAGGACGCTCCAGATTAAAGCGCTACCTTTCACCGTGTGGGAACAACTGTAATCCGCAACACAGACACTGACAGATTCAGAAGAAAGTATCATGTTGTGTCTGACGGAGTGAGAGAATGAAAGGCTGTGTGTGTGTGTGTGTGTGTGTGTGTGTGTGTGTGTGTGTGTGTGTGTGTGTGTGTGTGTGTGTGTGTGTGTGTGTGTGTGTGTGTGTGTGTGTGTGTGTGTGTGTGTGTGTGTGTGTGTGTGTGTGTGTGTGTGTGTGTGTGTGTGTGTGTGTTGTGATCTGAAACTCATGGGGAAATTGGTTGTTTATTTGTTTTTGTAAGCGTCTACACGAATAAATTAGTAAGAACTGTTTTTTGCAGAAAAATCGACTGTGTTATCACACTGGATGAGGTTGTAAACTGACTGTGTGTGTGTGTGTAAAAGAGAGGCCTGTCAACTGTCACGCAGCTTTCCTGATTAGAGGGCTGATCAGGTCATCTGTCAGTGGGTCATTGAAAAAGCCCTCAAGGGTTTTACACACACAGACACGCACACACACACACACACACACACACACACACACACACACACACACACACACACAACACACACACACACGTCCTGTTGTGTGTTCCTGTTCCCTTCTGTGAGGAAAGGATACATTACAATCAGACATAAAGCTCTTTTTATTACCTTAGAATGAGCATTTTATATCTGCAGTTGAAAGTCGCAGTCTGGCCTGTTTGTTTACAAGACATGATAAGAACACTTTGCCACACACACACACACACACACACACACACGCACGCACACACACACACACACACACACACACACACACACACACACACACACACACACACACACACTCACACACACACACACACAGCCTCAGTCTGGAGATCATTGGTGACATATTTGTGGAGGAGGGAGGACGAGATGTTTGGAAATACAGAGAGGATTTGTCGGGATATCTGGTGACTCTTTACTGTTAGTCTGTGAGTCATTTTATGTGCCTTTGTTTTGTGGTGTTTGTCTGGCAGCCTTTCAGACAATGTTAACACACTCTTTGCCAGACGTGTGTGTGTGTGCGTGCGTGCGTGCGTGCGTGCGTGCGTGCGTGCGTGCGTGCGTGCTGGTGTGTGCGTGCGTCGTGCTGTGCGTGCGTGCGTGCGTGCGTGCGTGCGTGGTGTGTGTGTGTGTGTGTGTGTGCGATCTGAAACACCATAACCATAGGCCTACAGTATATGCGTAAGTATAAAAAATCTATTTAAGTAGAAAGAAGTACATTTAAAATATAAAAACAATAGAATACATTTTTCAGCATTCAACATTTAGAGCACAGTATTAGGCCTATATGTGCAGAGGGTGCATTGAAGTTTATGCAACTTATTTTAAAATAGTATTTATCATGTATGTAACAAGGGGACAGGTCTGTTCAGTTGGCTGTTGATGAGCTCACACTGACCATCCAGTTGGAGGAATTAACACACCTGATGTTGATGTATTGCAAACTACAATGAGAATAAGGAATTGAATTGAATAGATGCATTAGTCGTGTGTTGACGCCCTATAAAAGTTAGACAAAACCCTTTGTGTTAACTGCTTGTGGGCCTCCTGTAGCTTACACGCACACACACACACACACACACACACAGACACACACACACACACACACACACATATACATATAGGTTTGTGTGAGTGCGCAAGTAGAGTTGAAGACGGGCTGTTTGGTTTTTATTTGCCCATAAACCTCAGATTGGACCTCAGATGGAGAGAACCAAGAAGAGTGTGTTTGACGGTTGTTACACACACACACACCTACACACACCTACATACACACATACACACACACACACACACACACACCACACTCGCCACCCAGTGCGGCAGGCTTAGAGGCAGGAGTGTGATTACAGGGCTATTTACATTACGAGAGCGGGAGAGAGGGAGAGAGAGAGAGAGAGAGAGAGAGAGAGAGAGAGAGAGAATAGTTTCCAGATGTGGAATTCAGAGTAGCTATAGCGACTCCCCTCCCTATTGAGGGAGATCTGGATCAGCCTTATGCATGTTGTAATGGAGAGAATACGAGACCACAGAATGGAGGAAAAACATAAGGCATTGCACTGCAGGAGGGTTTGTGTGTGTGGAGAAAGGGATGGAAAGAATAAAGACGAATGAGTGAGTGAGGAAAGAAAGCAGAGCCTCTCAGTCGAACCACATAGTCCAGAAGAAATCTAAACTCACACACACACACACACACACACACACACACACACACACACACACACAGGAATTGGATGGCCTAACTGGGGAATTTTACACTTGGTGGAGTTTTGTTTTTGGATCGGTGACTAAAATAAAGCACTTTGTAGAACTATTTCCTTTTCCAAAACACCACTATGTATTCCCCTACATATCATATTGTATCTGGGGTTGTTTCTAAGTGCAGCAGTTAAAGGTGCAGTCAGCGATTCTTGAGAATGTTTGTTGTCAAAATCAGTGAATATCTCCTCAAGATCTGCAACTTTCTGTGCTGTGTGTACACTGAAAAAGAAATCCAGTGTTAATACACAGCCTTTGCTCTGTAAACTGGCATGTTGCTAGTTATGGTGGGCTCTTTTGTTTACATACCAGTTTACAGAGCCTAGGCCTAGATCTTTAATTGTCAAACTTCCGATATAATTCGAAGTTAATTTATTGCACAAAGATGTCTAAGTCTTCACTATCTTAAGTCGGTCTAATTTGCCGTAAAATTCTGGGTAAATAAATAAAGAGTCTTTCATGGCTGACAGAGCTGCTGTGTTGAACTGCTCAGCTGTGTTCACTCCAGCAGAAGAGAAAACAATATTTCTGTTGATGAAAACAAGATATGCAGTTTGTCAGTTAGGGAAAAGCATGTGACAGTGTTTTGTGAACTTTAACGTAAACAAAGTAGTATTATGTAAAAGTAAGTTAGTTAGTAAGTAAGTAAGTTAGTAGGCTAAGTAAGTAAGTAAGTAAGTAACTAAGCAATTAAGTAATTAAGTAAGCAAATGAGTAAATAAGTAAGTAAGCAAGTGAGTAAGTAAGTGTGTAAGGCTTTATTTATTCAGGCACTTTTTAAAACATAGTTACAAAATGCTTCACACACAAAATATAAGTGAAAGAGAAATACAGAAAGTTAAAAAAAAACATTGAAAATCTTTGTGTGTGTGTGTGGTGTGTGTGTGTGTGTGTGTGTGTGTGTGTTGTGTGTGTGTGTGGTGTGTGTGTGTGTGTGTGTGTGTGTGTGTGTGTGTGTGTGTGTGTGTGTGTGTGTGTGTGTGTGTGTGTGTGTGTGTGTGTGTGTGTGTGGTGTGTGTGTGTTCTTGAAGTTAAAAAGTATAGATTGTAATCCACTTTACAAAGATAAGAAACTCATCCAGTTGGTGTCACTGTCTCTCTCACTCTAACTTTTCAAACGGACTCAGACTCCGACGTTCCCTTTCAGGAAATACCAACATCCAAATTTTTTCTTTTTTTTGAGGGAAACTGACCGACATTCCTCTGGGCTCTATAAACAGAAAGCTGTATGATTGATACATACCACACACACACACACACACACACATATACACGCATATACACACAGACACACACACACACAGACACAGACACACACATAGACACACCACACACACAGAAACACATACACATAGACACACACAAACACACACAAGCACACACACACACTTACACACATCCAAGGATTGCGCCATGCTCTCTGGATCCGTTTTGACATGTCAACATTTAGACATTCACACACACACACACACACACACACACACACACACACACACACACACACACACTGACACACAGCAATTGGACGCCTGTATTTTGTGTTGATTTAAAGGGGGTTAAAGGTAGTAAGGAGCCAGGTGTTGCATATGATGAAATGGAGGTCATAAATCTCCCTCTACAGGGGTGTGTTTACATTCGACTCACAGCTGAGTTAGTTTCTCTCTTCAGAAGCAGGGGAGTGCTGTGTTGTGATTTATTATACTATCTATGTGTTGTGACTGATACCTGCTCTGATTTAAAGGTGGAGTCAGCGGAAAAGTGTTAATACACAGCCTAGGCTTTGTAAACGGTCATGTTGCTAGATAAGGTGGGCCCTAATGAGTTTTGCTTGCATACCCATTTACAGAGGTTATGCTGTGTATTAAGACCAAAACACAATTCTACGCACAGTATGGTCTGAGGATATATTCACTGATTCTGACGAAAAGTGATTTTGAAAACAAGCGTTCACCAGAATCGCTGACACAAAGTCCCAAAGGTGTTATGGTTGTCTAAAAACACAAAGGCTAATTCTGTTAATAGCACCCTGATAGAGTTGGCGTCTCTCTGTAATGTCACACAGTGTAACAGTTTTTAATGGCGTCTATGTAACAGGAAACATGCTGTAAGTATAAAGGGCATCACACACATTGAGTCCAGATGATCCTGAACTTAAACTTTCAAGTTGGTTTTATGTGAGAGGCACCAGACTGGAAGTGTTGAACATATCCGGTATATTCTCGTGTTTCGCTCTCAACTCTGACCATGTCATTGTTGTCTGATATACAGTAAATCATGTACTATACTTGTGTCTGTCTTATATAAATTTGTCTTTATGATTTTCTCTACTTATGACATCTATTGCAGCATGTCCGTCCTGGGACAGGGGTCCCTTACTCTGTCGACTCTCCCTTAGAGTTCTCAATTTTTTTTAGTCCCAATTAATTTTTTTTTTTTTAAAGATTTTTTTTTGGCATTTTTATGCTTTATTGATAGTGTAGAGACAGAGGTGAAATGGGGCAGAGCGGGGAGTGACATGCAGAGAACGACCGCGGTAAGGAATCGAACCCGGGTCCGCTGCTGGCCGAGGCCCATGGGGGGGACGCCCTACCAACTGAGCTAAGGGCGCCCCCTCAATTAAGGGTTTTTTACTGGAAGTTTTTTCTCAGCCGAGCTAAGGGTGTAATGTAAAGCCCACTGAGGCAAATGTCTATTTGTGATATTGGGCTATACAAATAAAACTGAAAGAATATAAATACAGCACAACACAGTCCTCGCTGTTGCAACATAAATAAATACAAATGTAACAAATTCTTCTTTCCATATGAAATGAAAAAAGGTAGAGAGAAACAACATGTTCTCCTTGTAGATTTATGTGAGTGATTTATTAATTTTCGCGCGCGCGTGCGTGCGTGTGTGTGTGCATGGGACATCTCTGCTGTGGGATATCTGGGATGGGAAATGCCCAAAATCTGGTTCCTGAAATGAATGTATTTAGTTTGTTTTAATGTATTGGTGGAAACAGCGATTAACACATGTATTAAAATGGTGGAAATCCTCTTGTCAACACCAGCGGGTCTGAGAGGGTCCTTCCTGACGGTTTCTTGGCAGTGTCGTGTGTGACTGTGTGTGTGTGTGTGTGTGACCCTGTGTGTGTGTGTGTGTGACCCTGTGTGTGTGTGTGTGTGACCCTGTGTGTGTGTGTGTGTGACCCTGTGTGTGTGTGTGTGTGTGACCCTGTGTGTGTGTGTGTGTGTGTGTGTGTGCGTTTGACTTTCTGTGTGTGTGTGTGTGTGTGTGTGTGTGTGTGTGTGTGTGTGTGTGTGTGTGTGTGAGTGCCGTGTGTGTGCGCGTGTGTTTATGTGTGTGACTCTTTGTGTGTGTGTGTGCGTTTGTCTTTCTGTGTCTGTTTCTGTGTGCGTGTGTGTGTGTGTGCGTGCGTTTGTCTTTCTGTGTCTGTTTCTGTGTGTCTGTGTGTGTGTGTGTGCGTGCGTCTGACTCTATGTCTGTGTGTGTGTGTGTGTGTGTGTGTGTGTGTGTGTGTTATAGGAATTTCTCAATCCCAGCGTTGCCAGAACTTATCTTAGCGACTGTGTGTTTGTGTGTTTTGCTGTTGAAATGGGGCTGAGTCTGTCTTCAACATGTCTGCGATGAAATATGAATCACAAGATTTAGTCCAGGCTTGTTGGAGGTTGAGAAATGAATTCCACTATCTCGACTCTTCCATGGATGGTTTGATGATTAATGTTATTTTAGGAGTTTTTGTCACATTCTTGGGGCAATTTTCACACAGACACACACACACACACACACACACACACACACACACACACACACACACACACACACACACACACACACAGACAGTTGCCGCAACCAACGAAATGACACTTTCTTTTTGTTGCGTAATATTAAGTTAAAGCTGGGGTATGTGATTTCTGATTGGTCAAAGTTAACATGAGCTGTACACGTTGACCAATCAGAGCGAGGCTCCGATTCTCTGTTCTTATTGGCTGTTGGGACCGTCCATTCACTTTGGCACGACTTTGTTGGTGTAGAGCGTGTCAGGGAGGGACCATAGGGGAGGGACCAAAGAGAACAAGTGGAGCGGTTGAGGTATTTGGATTCAAATCTCTATCCCAACTGCCATTTTCTCCCCAAATCCTCCACCCCAGCTTTAAGAGGTGAGACACATTTTTGTCCAGGAAGTATATCTTTAACAAAATCTCACTGATCCTTAACGCTGGGGAAAAAAATCTGGTGTTTATACGCAGCCTAGGCTCTGTAAATAAGTAGGGGGGCCTTATAGCTAACTACATGCCCCTTTACAGAGCTTAGGCTAAGTACTAGCACTGTCTTTTTCAGTGTACAGTTAGCGGATTGTGAGGAGATATTTACTGATTTTGACAAAAAAAATTGTACAACAGAATTGCTGACTCCACCTTTTAGTAAAGTTGCCACTTAGCTAAAAGTGTGTTGTGTGTGTGTGTGTGTGTGTGTGTGTGTGTGTGTGTGTGTGTGTGTGTGTGTGTGTGTGTGTGTGTGTGTGTGTGCATATGTGTGTGTGTGAGTTTGCGCGTTTGTGTGTGTGTGTGTGTGTGTGGGAATCTCAGGATCAAACCTTATTTTACCTCCGGGCCAAACTCTCCTAAGCACCAAACACTGTGTGGGCTGTAGGAAGATTAGCCTTCGATTTATAGTGATTAGCTTAGCCGGGCTGTTGCTCCATCGCTAGGCCGCTACTAGGATTAACACAGGCTAGGGGTTTGATGCTTTTTGATGGATGGAGACATACAGTTTAAAGGTGCACTGTGTAACTTTGGGTGTGTCTGAAAAGTGAACATTTACTAAGGTATATTCTAATAACTTAATAAACAAACTTTCCTAACAGGAATATTGGATCCATGGAACACTGTTTGAAGTTAGAAAGCTTCTTGAAAAGTGACTGTTTCACTGTTGTTGTTTACAGCAGCAGGGCCCACAGTTTTGTTAACATACATATTCTAGTCTTACATTAAATATATATCAATACTTTTGTTTTGATATATGATGATAGAACTATTCAATACTAAGAATTACGTGTAGAAAAAATATGTTTTGTAAACTAACTGCAGGCTCCGCAAATGCAAACAAATTCCACTCCCCCTGAATAGGCATAGTGCACCTTTTTAAAGTAATGTTATCTCAACTAAAGCTGCCCATGTAAGGAATAAATCTGAGAAATAGCGCTTGCATTTACAATCAAACTACAACCGCCATTACAGAGTTCCCATCACAAGCATCTATCAACCGAGTGCATCAATGCTGTCATCACTAAGTGCTGCGTATTGATTTATTTGGAGAATTCAAATCCATTATATGAAAGTAGAACAACATGATGTAGTGTGGGATAGAGTGCATACTGACTGTGCACCAATCCAATAGTGTGCTTGAAAAACAGACACATGTAGTTTTAAGTTTTTTTTTGTTGTTATCTTACACGGCTTTATAACTTAAACGACCAAACATACGCAGCGTAAATAGTTTATACAGTGCTGCTTGAAAGTACTGTATGTGAACCCCTTGAGCCTTTTGGAATTTTATTTATTTGAACCATTATTAACCATGAATTAATAATGGTTCAAATAAATAATTCCAAAATGCTAAAGGGGTTTACACACTTTCGAGCAGCACTGTACATAGTGTCAAGCTTTGGTGTAAGCTTCCCCGTGTGTCATTGTGTTAATATAAACCATGTCTCTAGCGAGGTAGTGTGTTATGGCATTTGTTAGCTCACTGTGCCTTTGGTCGCCCTTTTAAACCTGCAGTGTGTAGAATTTTGGGTTTTATTTCCTAGCAGATTTTGTAGAAAGTAATTATTATAATATCCATAAGTACGTTTAATTTAGTGCATAATAGCTGATTTTTTTTTGAATTATTATTTTTTTCCCTTAGAAAGGGTCTCATATATGTTCATATTTCTGCATATTTTGGACCAAGGCCTAGTGCCGCCATCTTGAAAGTGTCATAGTTGGAATGTCATCAGGTGCATTGTTTAACATTTAGAATTGTTTTTGTCCTTGAAGGCCACTGTAGCTTCTGTTATTATTCTAAAGGGTTGGGGTTACCCAGGGAGTGTTGCATTCTAGAACTTTGTAGAACTTTCTTGATGATGTCATATTACACACTGCACCTTTAAATATGGAGTAACAGTCAGATACCTTTTTATATTCTGCGTCAACTCCACCATCAGCCAAGGTAACAACATTTTGTTTAACATGTGCACTGGTTCACTTATTGAATGACAAAAAAACAAGTCTAAGTCTAACTCTAAGTCTAAGATAACTTTAAAGCAGTAGTTTTATTTCCTAGACATGGGCCAGAGCATTACTACTTTGGCTGGACTTTTTGACAGTCATACGCTGCATCATGGAGAGACCCTAAATCAAATCAAACAGTTGTATTGATAATATAATGCTCAATATCACAAATAACCAATTTGCCTGACAATCTGAACAGCAATAGGACACCGTCTGTTCTTAGACACTTGACTATAGGCTGAAGAATAATAGAATGGACAGACGACGTGCAATCGATGTCATGGAATCCCTAATCGCATTATTTAAATCAGGTTTTTTTCTATCTGAAATTTATTATTAATCGTTTAGCTTCAGTTGTAGTGTGTCTGTTGCTGTGGTAATGTTGCTGTGTGGATGGTGTCTGTCTTTCACGTTTGTTTTGGTATGTTGGGAGTTGGGACCCCCCTTGAAATGTAGATGGTTCATCTCAAAGGGCTTAATCCTTATGAATAAACTTTAGCTGAGAGAGAGAGAGAGGGGGGAGAGAGAGAGAGACGCAGACACAGAGAGAGACACAGAGAGAGAGAGAGAGAGAGAGAGAGAGAGAGAGTCATAGAGGATAAGTCATGGGGGGGCAGTCTCTCTCTCTCTCTCTCTCTCTCTCTTGTTCACACTTCCCCTCCTCCCTCACTCCTCCCTCTTTAGGAGCGGGGCATGCAGCAGCAGCAGCAGCAGCAGCAGCTTCATTCACTTGAATTGTTTTCTCCTCTAGCTCACTATACTCAAACAACTAAGGATTCACATACTAAACTTCTTCTCAACCATTTTTTCCTGTAGAAAAATTCTCCAAAACTCAAATTCCTGGTCCATTTGAGAAGGATTTTCACGATTTTTTTTTTCCCCCAAAACTTTTTCCTTTCCTGTATAGTGGCTGAGTTTCCTGTGTGATATCCCTGATCCTGTAATAATCCCACTGTTGGCAGACCGTTTGTATGCGAGTACTGGAGTGGCTAAGATTGGCTTCCAGTCGTGGTTTCGCTGCCCAGAGTTATTGGAGAAGGCAAAACGCTCTGTCTATGAACTCTGACTTTAGAAGCGTTTAAAAGCTAAAGGGAGAAGGAGGTCTATCAAGAGGATGATTTGACTCTAGGATAGTTGACATCGGAGGAAAAAGGAGTGGACTAGAGGGTCTTATTTTTTCTATTCTTGGACAAAACCAGGGGACAATTATCAATTTTTTGAAAGAGGGTATTTATTTTGTTTTTTAAGTTTTTGCGTTGATTTAAGTTTTTTTTTTTCAACATGGCTGGGATCTATGGATGCTTCAAGGGCAGGAAGTAAGTTCCAACTCGCTTTTTTTTTAATTGCATTTACTACGATGGAATTATATCATGATTTGGCAATAACTTACTCATCAATGCATTCACTATGTGTTATGAAATATCTCCCTTTAAACGCCTACAAAGTCTTGTTTGGACATCACAACTGATGATAATATTATATTACTCATTGTGTGTTGCTCAATCGACATTTCTCTAGCACAGGATGTGGCTTGTTTTTGGCTCCTTTAAAGGTATTTGTCATTTTTTAAAACATGATTATATGTTGCTAGCGGCCATGATGGACTACTTGTTAAACTTCCAAAACACATGTGCTAACACGCAGACATTCTCCTACTAGAGGCAATAATTTCACTTTTTGTACGGAAGAGAAAGTTCATGAGTGTTGGTGAGTGTTTTTGTCTGATTTCAAAATGCTGACAGAAATCACAAATATTTATATGGATTTCACTGATTTTTGATTTGGTTGTTGTGGGTTTCCCCAGAGTTGTCAAAGTTTAGTTTCTCTTTGTTTTATTGGGACAAGTGATGGCTTGGTGTGTGTGTGTGTGTGTGTGTGTGTGTGTGTGTGTGTGTGTGTGTGTGTGTGTGTGTGTGTGTGTGTGGTGTGTGTGTGTGTGTGTGTGTGTGTGTGTGTGTGTGTGTGTGTGTGTGTGTGTGTGTGTGTGTGTGTGTGTGTGTGTGTGTGTGTGTGTGTGTGTGTGTGTGTGTGTGTGTGTGTGTGTGTGTGTGTGTGTGTGTGTGTGTGTGTGTGTGTGTGTGTGTGTGTGTGTGTGTGTGTGTGTGTGTGTGTGTGTGTGTGTGTGTGTGTGTGTGTGTGTGTGTTACTCACAGCTGATCGACTGAGTGACGTGACTGATCTTAAACTGGAAATTGGTAATAAGTCCGAAAGAATTCCCCGAACTATTCCTGCTTTTGTTTTCAAGTGGATGTACGTGATTTCCTGTAGATTGTCTCATGTCATGTTGTTGCTTTAGTAGGTTTTTTATCTTTATCAAAATGTAAAGGTGGAATCAGCGATTCTAGAGAGTGCTTTTGGTAAAAAATCACTTGTTGATTTGCTGTCAAAATCAGTGAATATCTCCACTGTGTGTGTGCGCTGGAACACAATCTGGTGTTAATACAACGCCTAGGCTCTGTAAACTGATATGTTGCTAGCTACAGTTGGCCCCCGTTGTTTACATACCCCTCATTTACATAACCATTTACAGAGCCTAGGCTGTGTATTAAGACTGGGTTGTTTTCCCCTGCACATACGGCCTCGAATTGTAAGAAGATAATCACTGATTTTGACAAAAAGTGACTTTGACAATAAGCGTTCTCCAGAATCACTGACTCCACCTTTAAGTGCATGTTGTTCTTTTCTGTTTCTTGCTAGTTGCTGGTGGAAGTCCTGTGTGATTGTAATGCTTTGAATTGGCTATAAATAGGCTAGGGCTCTGGGCTTGGACTGTGGGCTTGGCAGTGTGATCTCACCACAAGAGGGTTAGGGATAATGACTGCCTTAAGCTTTTTCTTCACTGCACAATAAACTATCTTTTTCTGCAGCAAAAGTAGTGGAGATGGTGACATGGTGGTGTAAGGGGGCACAGTGATACCCACTTCTGTACTGTGTGTGTGTGTGTGTGTGTGTGTGTGTAAGGGCGGGGGCACACTGATACCCCCTTCTACATTCTTTTGTCTTTCAGCCTTTTCAGTCGTGTGACGTGACAAACAATACCAGCTTTTATGGCTCAGTCAGAGGCAGTGTTGACTTGGACAAACATTTAGTTTGTGTGTGAGAGGCACACAGAGACAGAAAGTGAATTAAGAGAGGGGATGAGCTGGCAAGGCAAGCTACACACACACACAACTACTGACACACTCACTCACACATCACACACACACACACACACACACACACTCACACACTCACACTCACACACACACACACACACACACACACACACACACAAACACACACACACACACACACACACACACACCACACACACACACACACACACACACACACACACACACACACACACAGCCTCTCAGAGAAAGAACCACAATTGTCCTCTCGCTGAAATCAAGATTGAGTCACGTCTTACTACAGCCTGTCACTGCCTGGACCATGACTAATGGATGGAAACTTTTTTAATTAAAACTCATGAACCATTTCAAGTACATCATATGCTTGATATTCAAGTGGTCTAAGTCCTAATTGTGGAATCGGCAACTCTCAAAAATGGATATTATTCATTTTACACACTGTAAAAAATAACTACAATTCTTATATCTCATGTACATTTTCATACAAACTCAAAATCTAGTGTAGATAAGTTGCCTTGAAATTTGGAGTTTAAATTTTTTGCAGTGTAGGCCAGAGACAGCCACTATTCAAAGTCCTGCGTACCATAACACATCGTTTAAATAATGGACTCTCCACTTGAGCCGGTAAACACAATCCCACTTGAAGGCAGCGTTTAAAGCTTTTAAATCTTTTAAATTTCCCAGGGCACAAAACTCCCTCTGCACTTTCAAACAGGCAGAAACTGACCGCTCTAAACTAAACCCATTTGCTGCCTAGCAACTGTACTGTATAGCTCCTTTTCAAGCACAGTACAGAAGACCTGGCACGCTGGAATTCAATGCTCACTTTATGTGGTGCGCATTTATTACCAGCCATACACTGTCAATAGGTTTTTTTCTGCAGATCATTCTGGCATTTGTCCAATCAGGAATCAGCGTTCTGACCTGACTATTATGTAAACAAAGAAGTTATTTTGCAGGGCTTGAACTGTTTTGTGATTTCCATTTATTTTATATCAGTTTCCAAGCAGTTTCCAAATGCACTTTGATAATTCAAATGTACCACACAATCATTTAAAAATGCAAACAAAGGGGGTGAACCGTAGTTGCCCATTTTACAGAGCCTGGGCTGTGTATTAACACTGTTTTTTTTACAGCACAGACAGGTAGTGAATCATGAAGAGATATTCACTCACTGATTTTCAAGCTTTCTCCAGAATCACTGACTTCATCTTTAATTCAGTGTTAGCAGAGTGTGTGTGTGCGTCTGTCTGTCTGTCTGTGTCTGTGTCTGTGTCTGTGTCTGTGTGTGTCTGTCTGTGTCTGTGTCTGTGTCTGTGTCTGTGTGTGTGTGTCTGTCTGTGTGCGTCTGTGTCTGTGTCTGTCTGTCTCATCCTCCCCAGTGCTGCTCCCGGTGGTCCTTCCCTCGTTATGTAACCCAGTGGGTCGGTGATGCAGCTGTGAATGAATGCAGAGAGAGTGTTTGGTGGGTTCTGTCTGGAGTCCATGTAAGGCTTGTTGCTAAGCACACAGCCAGAGAGCAGCCAGCAACACTTTTTCAAACGTGTGTGCGTGTGCTGTGTGTGTGTGTGTGTGTGTGTGTGTGTGTGTGTGTGTGTGTGTGTGTGTGTGTGTGTGTGTGTGTGTGTGTGTGTGTGTGTGTGTGTGTGTGTGTGTGTGTGTGTGTGTGTGTGTGTGTGTGTGTGTGTGTGTGTGTGTGTGTGTGTGTGTGTGTGTGTGTGTGTGTGTGTGTGTGTGTGTCTTGGAGGGGGGGATCTGAAGAAAGAGGCAAAGGAAGGGCAGCTGGAAGAGCACAGAAAACCCCAAACAACCAAAATCGGTTTCTAAATCGTAAACAAACTTCAAGGAACTTTTTTTGGACAAAGATGATATTCTCAACAATCGTTCTTAAATGTGGAGTCAACATCTCAGGAGAACGCTTGTTGAATAAATCTCCTCACAATTGCGCTATTGTACTTACATACAAAAATCTGGTGTTAATACAAAGCCTAGACTCTGTAAACTAGAATCCCAGATGCAACCTCTCCCAGTAAAATTTAAACTATGAGGGTTTTGCAATATTATCTGGCTAATCCTACAGATTATTAACATGTGCATCTGTTTTTGTTGGCACTGATCGACTGTTATTGGAACATGTGTTTTGCATCATGTCGTATTTTAAAGGTCATTGTAGTTCACCAACGTTATGATGCTTGACAGGATTAAATCACTCGTATGCTAACAACAATGTTAGGTTCAAGTACCAGGGGGAAAGTAGGACAAAACAATGGAGGATGCACATGCAGCAGAAAAACACATTTCAAATGTTATTTTTTGGCTAACGATATACAGTGCAAAATCCCCAAACAGCAAGGTCTTCACTTTACAACTAGAAAATGCATTTCCTGCTGAAAATGTGTGTGAATGCTGAAAAAGCGTATACGCTGAACTCAATAGCAGAGTATTGAGATTTGAAAAAGTTTAAAAAGATCTCATTAGTATGATGAAGGGAGTTGAAAAGTTGAATATATAGAAGTTTGAATACAATTTCTTGCTGAAATTAGGAATAATTTGAAAGACATGAATACAAAACTTAAAATTGTGAAATAGTAATTTAATAGACTTGGAGCTAAACTACATTGATGGCTTGAATTGATATGAATATGTGCTCATTATATCACAGTTAAAGGGGTCATTGTTTGCCCGACGCATGAGCAGAGATACTGCCCCCTAAAATAAATTAAACTAATACTACCTGATACTTTATTCAAATCTTTTTTTTATTTAGCATTTTGAGGTTGACACTGACATTCTTCAAAGTTCAAGACTGAATTTGAATGAATAATAATTTCCTGCGAACCACACAGACATTGAATGGGTCAAAGGAGGAAATACTGGGGCGCTAGTAAAAATACTGGCGTAGTTGATAGAGCTCGTACCATATTGGCTCCAGCCTTTGTTGGAGTGGTTGCGGGTTCAAATCCGACCCGTGGACCTTTACTGCAGGTCATCCCCCCTCTCTCTCTGTCTGTCTCCCCATTTCAACTCTGTACTGTCTAATAAAGCTTGAAAATGCCAAAAAAAATTATATATAAAAAAAAAAAAAATAGAGGAAAGACCGACAGTGGTTTTAAAGGCCATGTTCCCAGTTAGGTATGTGAGGTTTGACAATGGACTTCTTAGGAACAAATAAAGAGAATTTAATAGACAAATAGAGGAGTAGGGAATACAGAAATGTCGGTGTGGAGCTAGTGTGTTATCTGGCTGCATTCTTTTATATACTTCTCATATCCTTTTATGGCCCTTTGGCTGACGTGGGCCTCGTTCAAGTAAATGGAGATGGGTTAGACAAAAGCAATAATACGCATGTGAAAGCTTTTTAACATCTGGGGGTGAAGGAAGATTAATGGGGGAGTGAAAGATCCTTGGAGGGCGCTGCCATTTTTTTTTTTTTTTAACGTGCTG
Organism: Ammodytes dubius; assembly: GCA_026122265.1. Taxonomy (NCBI): domain Eukaryota; kingdom Metazoa; phylum Chordata; class Actinopteri; order Uranoscopiformes; family Ammodytidae; genus Ammodytes; species Ammodytes dubius. The sequence goes on along the minus strand of CM047512.1, from coordinate 27,505,342 downwards.
TTAACTGTTCCACATTAATGTTTTATTAGTTACCATGCAGACAGGCTGGTCCAGTGTTTAAAGGTGCAGTCAGTGATTCTGGAGAACGCTTGTTGCCAAAATCAGTGAATATCTCCTCACCATATGCTACCTGTCTGAAGAGACTAGACTTAATAAACACCTTAGGCTCTGTAAACTAGTATGTAATCAATCAAAGGGGAAAATAACAAAGGGGCCAGTATGTACAGGTAGCAGATCGTGAGGAGATATTCACTGATTTTGCCAAAAAGGGATTTTGACAACAAGCGTTCTCCAGAATCACTGACTGCACTGCACCTTTAAAATTCATCACAGAATGAGCTAGGAAATAGTTCAAGCAAGTAACTCTCCATAACACAAATTATTTTACATTTTGGTTGAAGCAAAGATAAAGCTATATATAGGTCTAGGGGCGGTTTCCAACTTGATAGTCTACTTCTAGTTCACTTCCTAGTTGGTTCACATCAGAAAAGTACTCAAAGAAATGTAGCCTACTGTTGGCTATCGGTACCAGTTCAAATGTGAATGGAACCGAGCCCTTAATTGGTGATCCCCTGAGGTCCTTTTGAAAAGCCACGCTCTTATTCTTGGCAAGACACCAAATAAGAGCATTTCCCAAAACCTAAAACATTTATTTTCGAGTAAAAAATGTCAGATCTTTGCATATGACGAAGATGACAATTTTTAAGAGACGGGAGACTCTTTTTCAAGGGAGACCTGTTCCCATTCCCACGTTGCCATTCCCACAATTAGTATCTGGGGGTGTATTACGGCTCATGTTATGTCATCAACTCAAACATTGTTTATGATTCGAAAAAAGAAATACTGTACAATGGCATCACTAACTCTTTTAGACTGTTTATTGTTGTAAGTTAAATAGCTGCATTCTGGAAGCCATCCTTCTTAATTTTTCCAATACTCAGTATTTACAAAAGATATGTAAACACTGAGTGCAGGTCGGAGGTTCGATTCCCATACCGCCACATGTCGAAGTGTCCTGGGCAAGACACTGAACCCCAATTGCTCCGATGGTTCAGAGGCGCCTTGAATGGCAGCTACTGCCATCGGTGTATGAGTGGTGTATGAATGGGTGAATGTGGTAAGATATGTAAAGCGCTTTGGGCTGAGAAAATCGCTAGAAAAGCGCTATATAAGTCAGTCCATTTACCATTTACTGTCTTTTGAAGCTTTTCTTGTGGATTGTTGGGTTGCTATGCTTAGTTGATGATGACTCACCTCTTGTATGTCAATATCAGATTATCGGACGGGGCGTTTACGAAGGAAAATATCAAACCAACAACATTTTGATTATGAGTCATAACTTCTATGAAAAACAATGATATTGTTTTTCCACATGTGGCTGAAATGCATCTTGTTTATGTGTTTGCTGAAATGTATTCCAGCTGTTTCTGACCAAAATCAGCTATCCTGATGTGAACCTAGAATAAAGGAATGCCAGCTAGTTTAAAAGCTATAGTGCGTAACTTATTTTTCCCCCCATGAGGAATTCTGTGTAATTACAACAACACTGTCGGTGCATCTACATGAGGTAAGCCTTCTGTGATCGCGCATGGATTTTATTTTACCTTCTGCTGTATGTCCAGGTTTTTCTTAGCAGTAGAATCAACAACTGAAACATTTCTTGGGATTTTTCTGAGCTCCTGCACGCTGCCATACTGAGAAATACAGAAAAAGTTTTGTGGAGTTGATAGGCTTAATCAACTTTGTATCATATTTTTTTGTGATTTTGTTTTTTTTTTAATTGAACCCACATTCATTCATATGAAAAAGTTACGCACCATACCTTTAAATATAGTTGACAATGACATACAATCTGCTTATGCATATCATTTCTGTCCATGGCTATATCTGGACTCTGTATCGTTCCAGCTGACCGGATAAAACCTTTCTCCTCCCTCGCAATTCTCTCTCAAATCATTCTTGCATTTCTGTCTCTCTGTGGAAATTGGAAGCTTGCGGCTCGACTAACATCAAATTACCCAGCACTCCCCCTGTCCTGTGTGTGTGTGTGTGTGTGTGTGTGTGTGTGTGTGTGTGTGTGTGTGTGTGTGTGTGTGTGTGTGTGTGTGTGTGTGTGTGTTGTGTGTGAAACATAGGGAGAATATATTCTTCAGTTCTCTGCCCAGGCATTTAAAAATAAATCTTTTGACTGGTCCTGTTAGGTTTCCCTCATGCATGCCACCCGGGGAAATGTTGGTTGTGTTCCATGTGACTGAAATAAAATACTGAATATCGAAGCCAAAGTTTTAATAGTCCAGATTAGTCAATGCCATAATAAAACATAAGCATTGCAGGCATCCAAAAATAGTTTTGTTCTTGATGCATAATTTATAGAAATGCTATTTTTTTCTTCATAATTCAAGATCCAGCAAAGCATCTAATAAGGTTGATCACTTGCATTAAAACAATATTTTTGTATGATTTTTTTTCAGAAGTGATTGAATAAATATATACATTTGGCAATATTTTAAATGGTGTGTACAATTGCATCTTTTTAAAAACCAAAAATCTAGATGTTTAGTTTAGTTGATCTAAGTGCTTTAGAAGTTGAATATTAAAAAATTAATGTTGAGATAATTCCGTTAAATATGGTTGTATAGAAATATACAGATACTAGTATGAAAGAAGACACTTATGAAAGCAAAATAGCCACAAATCACAAAATTGACCAATGCTTCAAAAAAAAAATTTTAGCTTGCAGTGCCTCACCTTAAACTGCAGTATAGACCAATAGTAAAGAGTGAATTTGCCCTCTCACAGTACGTGGCTGAATTGGAAGGATTGCCCGATAGGAAACAACATTTCATTCATAAACAGCGTCGGTTTCTTTCCGCTCTAAGGTCTCTCACATGACCACAGACTCACAGTGACAGAGCTTGTTCCTGCCTTTGGGAAGTCGTTATACTGTAACCTAATCATTCTATCTCACGGAGGAAGCTCTTACTAGGGTCCTTGAACTCAACTGGTCATATGTATAGTCACGGAAACTCCAGCAGAAGTGCACGTGAGTTTTCAGTGCATGTGTTGTCATATGCACTGACACTTACCTCTAATAAAGGTGCAGTCAGTGATTCTGGAGAACGCTTGTCAAAATCACTTTTTTGTCAAAATCAGTGAATATCCACTCAAGATCTGCTACCTGTCCATACTGTGTGCACTGATAACAAAATCCAGCTGTTAATACACAGCCTAGGCCTTGTAAATGGTTATCCCCCCCTCCCCCCCTTTGTTTACACACCAGTTCACAGAGCCTAGGCTGTGATTAACACTCATTTTCATTGCACTGCACACACAGTACAGACAGGTAGCAGATCGTGAGGAGATATTCACTGATTTTGACAGCAAGCGTTCTCCAGAATATAAAAAGCTGCCTTATTACTCAGTACATGTGTGTTTTTTTTTCCTAAGCTCTTTCTTACCCCCCTGTCTCTTTAGCTGATTCATTGTAAGTCTCTTACTCTGTGGTGCTTAATTGATGTAGTAATGTAATCAGGTCCATATTAGCCCAGTGTAGCTAACGGTGGTACAGTAGGATTAGCAATGGAGCGCAGTGGATTTGTGTTGTGAAAGCTCAAAGTCCAATACAGTCTGTACTACAAAAGCCCCTGTTAGTAGATTGGATCATCCGTGTGTGTGTGTGTGTGTGTGTGTGTGTGTGTGTGTGTGTGTGTGTGTGTGTGTGTGTGTGTGTGTGTGTGTGTGTGTGTGTGTGTGTGTGTGTGTGTGTCGTACTGGAGCCTCTGTTAGTAGATTGGATTTTACTGTTAGACATAAGGAAGAGAAGGATTGTGTGTGCGTACACACAAGGAAATCATCATTAGATCAGATTAAGTTATTATATTACTACTTTGGCCCACAAGTTAAAAACACAACTACTACTCGTAATACTAACATTGAAAATATGAATAGGATACTGAATGTTTCGATTTATTTTATATCACAGAAAATACAACAACATTCACAAAACCACATTACAGACAGTTTTTTTTTTTTGTTTTTTCAGTGATTAGCGACTTTCTGTAATGTTCGATACGTTTTGTGTGTGTGTGTGTCAGTCTGTCCTGTGTCTGTCTGTCTGTCTGTTGTCGTTCTGTGTGTCTGTCTGTCTGTCTGTCTGTCTGTCTGTCTGTCTGTCTCTGTGTGTTTATGTGGCTATGAAATGTCTGTGTTTTTTTTACCTTCTGGGCCACCGTAAACAATAGTGTCATAATCTTATTTTTATGAATCTATTTTTTTGAGTCAAGAATCTTTACCATAAAGGATCTTCTTCACACTTCCCAAAGTCAGTTAATTAACTGCATGTCTGCGTGCTAGATTGATAGAATTTGCGACTACTAGAGCCAATTAGTCTTTACCATTATCTTGTGCTGTATGTGTCTGGTTACTCTGGTAACACTGGTTCCAGTAGCCTAGGGGATTAACAGTCGATTGGATTTGCTTTGCGTCAGAAGGACAGGAGCACTGTGGACAATGTCAGGTTATAGTCACCCATGACAACATCCTACACATGGAGGCCCCCCATGTTGCACTGCTATGTTTCTACAGTAGCACAGAACAGACAAACTTAAAGGCCTTGCGTGATTTTATATACAGTGGGCGTCCTGGGGAAATGCACCTGTTGAAAGACCAAGAAGAAGAAGTATTATAGAATAAATAACTAAATACATCTTCACCTCATCACTTGGTATTGTGGAAAGACTTGATGCAGTGGTGGATGATGCCCTCTTTAGTAACTATAGCTTCTTGTCCTTGAAGGCCACCGTAGCTTCTGTACATTCTCAGAAAGGAGGGGTTAGCAAGGGAGCGTGTTGTAGACCTAGACACTGTTCAGTGGGCAAGATTTAGCTTATTTAGCTTATGGCATTCAGGTGTGTTTGTGAGCAAATTTGTTTGTATAATTTTAGCAAAGTTTTAAAGTTATGGTCAAATATGGACATGTGTATCTCTACAGTGTAAGTGTGCGCGATTTTTACTGTGTGTTGTGTGTGTGTGTGTGTGTGTGTGTGTGTGTGTGTGCATGCGTGCGAGCATGCGAGGGTCTTTGTGTTAATAAGGTTATTTCATCCGTCTAATAAAGGCAGACAGAATACCTCTACATGCTTATCCGTTTGTTGCGTAACACACTGCTCACTCTGTAGCTTCCAAATAAAGCTCTGCCCGGGAGTGTTTACCCCGCGTGCAATGGAATGACACT
>CM047512.1:27480109-27495109 GCA_026122265.1 Ammodytes dubius | reverse complement strand
ACGCACTGTAGCTTTATTTTTTTTGTAATTCTTGATACTTTAGCCTTAATGTATTGTGGTATGTGTAGTTTTCCCTCTCATTGACAGAACATGTAGTCCTGTGCTGGTGTTATTGGTTTCCCTGCTCTCCCATATTGTTTCCTGAGTTCATATCATAGCGAGACCACATATGATATGAGTGTCTGTTCCTCTGTGTATCGGTATCTGTCCCCCAGAGATATTATTAAGGCTCTTGAACCGTTTTGTGTGTGTGTGTGTGTGTGTGGTGTGTGTGTGTGTGTGTGTGTGTGTGTGTGTGTGTGTGTGTGTGTGTCTGTGTGTGTGTGCCTGATAACTTTTGGCTGCAGTGTTTTCCTGTGGCACCAAGCAGAAATGGATCCGTCTGGCACTATCAGCTCATAACAACAGCACCAATATCAGCGTGTGTGTGTGTGTGTGTGTGTTGTGTGTGTGTGTGTGTGTGTGTGTGTGTGTGTGTGTGTGTGTGTGTGTGTGTGTGTGTGTGTGTGTGTGTGTGTGTGTGTGTGTGTGTGTGTGTGTGTGTGTGTGTGTGTGTGTGTGTGTGTGTGTGTGTGTGTGTGTGTGTGTGTGTGTGTGTGTGTGTGTGTGTGTGTGTGTGTGTGTGTGTGTGTGTGTGTGTGTGTGTGTGTGTGTGTGTGTGTGTGTGTGTGTGTGTGTGTGTGTGTGCACAACAATATCAGCGTGTGTCTATTGTGTCTTCTGTGTTTGACTTTGTGTTGCAATAAAACGAACGAATATGAGAATTATATCAATAGGACATTTTATTTGTCCTATTAAAGACATAATAAAGTGATATGACAGGCTGCTCTATACAGTGGCCCTGAACGTTCAACTGACGCAACGAAAAGCAGCGTTCATTGTGGCAACATTGTTAGGTTTGGACAGAAATGCTGATTTAGATTTTGTCATATTTTAGTCATTTTAATCCTCAATAGTTTTAGTCTAGTTGAATAAATGAGTGGTATTGAAGTGATCTAGTGAGTGGAAATGAGCTAAACCATTTTAACATCATTCTCCAACACCACACTGACAAATAGAGAACTTCAATAACAGCAAGAGTCACAAACCATAGCAACAAGCGTGTCTGGACGTGTGCAACCATTTCAAGTGTCCTCTGGAAAACACTACCGTCGTGTTTTGTGGTCCGTTTGCAGCGTATATTCAAAATGATGCGCATGTGTTGTCAAATGTAAAACTTTAAAATGTTTTCTTAATTTGTTTTGTGATTTGGCTTATTTGCTATGTGCATCTTAAGTTGCCTTGCATTGAGCTCTTTGGGCCACCGTACTTCCCAGTTAAATTCCGTTGCTGCGGACGATGAGGAAATGTTGGGATTCTCATGACTTTTTCAGGGAAGGTTAAGATGACCGTGATATATCGGCTAATGCTCATGTAATGCTAATGCTAACACATGACGTGAGCCTCTCAAAACGTAAACAAACCCCGGGGAATGTTCCATCTGTTGCTATAACACAATCTCACTGTAAACAGTTTGACAAGAAGCTCTCGGGCCGCTTCCTTAATGGAGAGAAAGAGTCTGCTCACACAGAGTTAGTTTATACTATTAATCCTGAAGGCAACACGGACTGTTTTTTAAAATCACAAATAACATCATGTGAAAAAACAGGGGAACACAAACATCAGTAGGATTAATTTATTTTTTTTATCTTCTGGGAACCATAAAATTTGAAAAAAGAATTCATGACGATACCGCACATAGTTTAATAGATTTCAAGAGGTTATAGATATATGTAAAAAATAAGGCAGGTTTCAACTTAATTTAAAGGGTAGAATGTTGCACACTCGTATGTTTCTACAGTAGCACAGAAGGGACAAACTTTAAAGGTACGTTGTGCTATTTACATCAGAATATGTTTACGAGCTAGAATGCACAACATCCTGTAACCAAACATTTCAAAATATAAAGGAGTGGGTTCAGCAAGAGACATTGCAATTTTAACATCACCACTAGAATCCACCATGCTTCGATGATTACCACTGTACCTAAGGTATAAAAGTATGACTATAAACCTCTTTCTTAGTTTAGATAAAAAAAAATTCAAATACTTTTATCAGTTTATGCCTAAGAAAAATGTCACTTATGTATTTAATTCTTTCTAAGAGATCTGCTGGGAATAAAAACAACAATTCTACACAAGTTTAACACCGTGATTTTTATTAGATATGATGATACTGCTTGAAATGCACCGTCTGATAGAAAATTGAAAAATATGAAATTGAGGTTTAGCAGGGTATTGCGTTGCATGTTTAACTCCCCTGTGTGCTTTTTGCGATTTCTGTACTTTTGTGGATTCGTGTAGTGATACGAGTCATGTGGAATTTCACACATTGTCATCTGTCTGTCGATCAAGTTCTCAAAAACTTACTTTGAAATAATTATTTCTTCCTTTTTCTATCTAATCTTTTGTGTGAAAAATAAATCAATTCCACAGATGAATAAAATATATTAGATTTAGTTCATGTTCTTTGCATATTCACCGGAAATAATATAAATTTTAAGTATTAGTTTGATTGCTGGGGCTGTCTCGGTGTTATATTGCATTGCGGTGTGTGTATGATGTGTTGTGTGTGTGTAGATATGTAAGCGGTCTTGTTGGGGCTGGAATGCGGCTAGAAAACTATAATAAGTAAGTCATTTTACCATTTTAATAATGAATTGGGGGCAGCCTTTCCTGGACTAGCAGTGCTGAAGTGACCTCATGACACCTTTTTGACTTTTATTTTTTGCTTTACATTTACCCTAAGTTTAGATGTCCTTAAGTTAAGTTATCTTTATTTGTCAGTTGTACACAAGGCACCACATTGAAATTCGTCTTTTCGCATATCCCTCTCAAGTTACCACACTTCGGAGGGGGTCAGAGCGCCAGTAGCAGTACGCCATTTAGTTGTTTATTTTATTTAGTCTTTTGTTTGCGTGTTCACTTTTTCAGTTGTGTGTTAGTGTTCCTTAAAAAAAAACATACTCACAATTTAAAGGTCGTTTTTTTGTGACAACTACTACGTTTTGCGCTGTGGACCAACGTAGCTATTACACATTTTACTGTGAGTTGTGTTGTCAAGGTCAAGGTCAAGGTCACTTTTATTTATATAGCACCTTTATAAGAACCTAAATTCACCAAAGTGCTTTACATAAAATACATAAATTAAAATACAACAACACACATTAAAAAACACTTACAGCAATGACACAAAACAATTCATTAAAACGTAAAAGCCTGTGAAAAAATGTGAGTTTTAAGAGTGGACTTGAAGGTTTCCAGAGACTCAGATGAGCGAATACTTGATGTTGTAGGATGAGAGCAATAACGAGATATATCAGAGGTAATGTTTGAGTTTGTGTTCTTGGGCGTTGCCGGGCATCTGCTGTTGCTAAGAGTGAACAGTTGATCTTGAGGTGGTTGGTGGATGGCAGAGCAGAGATGGAACATAGCTCACATGGTTCTGTCGAGACTGTTTGGATTGTGTGAAAGATTCATACTGAAGTGTAACAGCTTGGGTCTGGAGCAGAGGACAGAGCTCCCCCCCCCAGGGCCCAGCCCCCGCAGCAGACCCGGGTCAAATCCCGCCCGGGTCAGCTCTCTGATGTCTTCCCCTCTTTGCCCCATTTCAACTCTGTCTCTCCAAAATCTGTCTAATAAATAAAAAAAAAAAAAAAACAATGAAGGACACAAAACCAGGGTTTTTTTGATTTGCCAAGAGGGGTCTATTAACTGGTCTCCATCAGATTGATGCTGACAGTATGTTGTGCTCATTTTAAGATCATGTTCTATTAACTATTGGTAAGCCTGGCACAGTGGCGTTTTCCGCGACAGTAAAACAAGCATTTTTCTTCCAAATGTGAGTTTTTTCTTCAATTTTATTATTTTTTTTTTAGATATTTTTGGGCATTTTTATGCTTATTGATAGTGTAGAACAGAGCTGAAATGGGGCAGAGAGGGGAGTGACATGCAGAGAACGACCGCGGGCTGGAATCGAACCCGGGTCCGCTGCTGGCCGAGGCCCATGGGGGGGGACGCCCTACCAACTGAGCTAAGGCGCCCCCTTTTCTTCCAATTCTATACCACTTTCATTTAATTTTTCAGAAAATTGCACCTCCCTCTGTTTTTTTTTAACCTACAATGGCCCTTATAAGCCACCGTACTTTCCATATTACTGAAAAGGGGATTTTATTCTTGCATATTTGTGTGTTGTTGTGTATGACCGCAGCCAATTGAACTGCAGTATTGTGTTAAACAGTGAGACAATGTTTCCAGATGTTCTCCAGCTCATCAGTTTCTCCTGTCTGTCCTCTCGCAGCAGTGACAGCGTTGCCATGGCGTCGGGACCTTCAGACGTGTTGACCAATCAGGAGCCGGCTGAGAGCGTGGAGGAATGTTCAGGTAAAGATTCATAAAAAAATAATCATTGTTTATGTATGTGTATTGTCTGTTTTGTCTGAGTCTGTATGTATTTGTACTTTATATATGTGCTGTTTGTGCTTATATGTCATTTAAATGTTCCCAAATACAAGCCAAATTCCCCTTGGGGCAATAAGGTTTATCTATAAAAATATCTAAAAATATTAATTTGTAGGTTTTGATTGTGATTTCTACGGTAGAGTATAAGGGACATTTAGGGGTGAGATTTTTTTTTTTTAAATTAAGATTTCCCTTTTGAGTTGTTTTGGGGCGACTGTGGCTCAGTTGGTAGAGCGGGTCGGCCAATGATCAAAGGATTGGCGGTTCGATCCCCGCCCTGCCACTTGTGTCATGGTTGTTGTTGTGTCCTTGGGCAAGACACTTCACCCACCTAGCCTTGTGTGAATGTTGATAGTAAGCCTGCTATCGGTGTATGAATGTGTGTGTGAATGGTAACGTGTAAATGGGAACAGGTCTGCCTTGAAAAAGAGTCTCCGGTCTCAATATCCAGGACAAAGATAACAAACTACATTATTTTTCAGAGTGGATATCAGTTTGAGGTTTTGTACAAACACAAACAGTAGAGGATATCAGGCTGGCTTGTTGGCAGGAAATGAAGGAACATCGTCCTATCACACACACACACACAACACACACACACACACACACAACACCACACACACACACACACACACACACACACACACACAACACACACACACACACACACACACACACACACAAACACGTCTGTATAGATGGGAAGCACATATGCTGCTGATACGATGGGAACAAGGAAGAAGAAGAGGAGCTGTGTTGTGTGTGTGTGGTGTGTTGTGTGTGTTGTGTGTGTGTGTGTGTGTGTGTGTGTGTGTGTGTGTGTGTGTGTGTGTGTGTGTGTGTGTGTGTGTGTGTGTGTGTGTGTGTGTGTGTGTGTGTGTGGTGTGTGTGTGTGTTGTGTTGTGTGTGTGTGTGTGTGTGTGTGTGTGTGTGTGTGTGTGTGTGTGTGTGTGTGTGTGTGTGTGTGTGTGTGTGTGTGTGTGTGTGTGTGTGTGTGGTGTGTGTGGTGTGTGTGTGTGTGTGTGTGGTTGCGTGCGTGCGTGCGTGCGTGCGTGCGTGCTGTGCGTGCGTGCGTGCGTGCGTGCGTGCGTGCGTGCGTGCGTGCGTGCGGTGCGTGCGTGCGTGCGTGCGTGCGCGCGTTTGAAACCACATAGGGAATTACATCTGAAGTGCTGTTGGAATTATTGCAAACCCACATTCACAGTCGGAAAAAAAGTTGCCGTTCATGCCTAAACATTCACAACATTATATTTGAAAATATATTGTGTGTTGGAAACAGAGAATTAGTGCTGAGTTTGTTGAGTTACTTCTGTTACAGCACATTTTTCAATGTTTAATAATATTGTGTTTGAGGTCATTTTAAAGGAGGTACTCTTAGCTTTCTTGTATGTCGTGTTGTGAATCTTATGGACTAGTACATTGGAGATCTACAAACCATAAATCACACACATTTTCCCACCATTTTAGCCTTAATCATATACTTTATATTAGTCCTGTTGCACCAAAGAATGTCATCAAAACAGGGTATTAAAACGTTAATACTCAAAGAAACTCTAGGGATTCATGAAATGGGTGTTAAAGGTGCAGTGTGTAATATGACATCATCAAGAAAGTTCTGCAAAGTTCTAGAATTCAACGCTCCCTGGGTGACCCCACCCCTTTCGAATAATAACAGAAGCTACAGTGACCTTCAAGGACAAGAACAATTCTAATTTCTAAACAATGCACCTGATGACATTCCAACCAACATTGATTCCTCCATAAGACTTGCCTGCTCAATGTACAAAATGTAATATTAATATGTGTAATTCTCCGCTCAGGAGGATAATTCAGATTATTGGCAGAGGGGATTTTACACCAATGAGGACATATTTATGAATGAGGATATTGATTTTAGCAAATTAATTTCTTCAAATGTTACACAGTGCCCCTTTAATACAAACGCACGTCCACAGTCGGAACAAAAGTGTTCGAAAATCCATTGTGTGTAGGAGGCAAAGAATTAGTGATAAGATAGTTGTGTCATTTCTATTTGAGAGTGAGGAGTGACATCACAGATCATAGGTTGTGCCAGTCATGTCCGTCTCAGTCTGTCGGTGCCAGACGGACAGCTGACCTCTGATTGGCCGCTGACACAATGTGCTGAGTTCTTATTGGATTAAAGAGTTGAGAGGGTCCAGATTCTTTATATAGAAATGACAATGGGCGGTAGTGGCAAAGTGGGTAGGGAGATCGCCTCTGGAGTGCAGGGTCGGAGGTTCGATCCCCCGTCTCCCCGCCACATGTCGAAGTGTCCCCTGAGCAAGGCACTGAACCTCAAATTGCTCCCGATGGTTCAGAGAGCGCCTTGCATGGCAGCTACTGCCATCGGTGTATGAATGTGTGTATGAATGGGTGAATGTGGTAAGATATGTAAAGCGCTTTGGGGCTGAGAAAATCGGCTAGAAGGCGCTATATAAGTCAAGTCCATTTACCATTTACAATAATAAGTTTGTTGCCATCTTTCTTTTAATCAGTTTGTTGTCACTTTAAAGCTATAGTGCGTAACTTTTTAATATAAATAAACTCATGACATTATAGGTCAGGTCACCATCGTCTCATTGTTTAAGCTGAGGTCAATTCTGCCTCAATATTGACCTTTGCCTTTCTTGAAAATCCCTATGAAGTTATTCTTAATTTTTAGTGTGTGTGTGTGTGTGTGTGTGTGTGTGTGTGTGTGTGTGTGTGTGTGTGTGTGTGTGTGTGTGTGTGTGTGTGTGTGTGTGTGTGTGTGTGTGTGAGTGTCTCAGACCTACAATGGCCATACAGCTGCAGTGACCTTCCATTGAATCAGTGGCCTTTTTACTACTATGAAAGTAGACCTTTAACTCTAATAGTGCATTGTGTCTAAGATAGCAGAATAAATGGCACTTTAGATAATGGTGTTTCCCTAGATTTTCACATGGGCACAGTGCACACAGGCCTTTTAAGCATAATCAAAAAGCTTCTGGCTAAATATAACAATATAGGTTTTTGTTGGAGACAAAAGAGGAGAATTTGCAGCCAATATTTCTCCATAGAAATCAGACGAAAAGTGAAGTTATCTTATCTGTTGTTGGACGGCAACGCATAAAAAAAAGTGTTGCAGTGTGTGCTTTACTTAGCACTACACACATAAAGGAAAGTTTGTGTCTAAACTTTGTTGTATTGTTCAAGGATGTATTTCATATTTTTAAAATCACACACAGGAACTCAAAAGAAAAAGCAAGCCATCTAAATAATAATATATTTTTAAAGAAACCCAAAGTCCTTAACAAGATCAGATAAAAAATTTAAATATATACAACAAGCATCAATACAATAGCAATAATAGTAAAAGTATGATATGATTGTACATCAAATGTATAAAGAATAAATATGCTCAAATCATTTTGTGATTCTTTGGTAAAACCAACCAGACATTCACAGTGTCTTTGGCCTCGGTGCAGGGTTCAGATTCCAGACATTTTTCATCTGCTTCAACAAGAAAACAAAATGTGTTATTGGTGAAAAGACGAGCGACACATCCCCTCTCTCCTGAAGCATTTCCATCGCCCGGGGATCTACATTCTCTACATACTTTAGATCTACGTTGTTTTGCTTTCATCTTCACAGTTCCCTTATGCACTACAGTACGGTATATTGAGATTGTATATCCAATATTGTCTCCGTTTCCTGAAGTTTACTTTGCTTCACCTCGTCATATTCCCATTATTGTTTTAATCTGACACAGTCACATATAAATACATTATTACTTCAGGGCCACGCATCCTGCCGTCTCTCTTTCACTCTCTAGAGGGGCGCGGCACTGCTGCGACCCTGCAGTTACACTCTCTCCTGTCCACACATGTTTTTGTTACTGTCATTATATGTTTCTTGGCGAGGTGTGAACTTGAAGGCAAATTTCATTGTTCTGTAATGGTGCATATGACAAAAAATAAATCTGACTTCTGACTTCTTCCTAAACTAGAAACCGAGCGTGCCGGCAGCGCTTGCATTTGCACTCACCGCTGGGACACGCACTAGCAAAGATCTTTAGAACAGCCAGGGGTTGGTGTCATAAAAACACTACCGCTTTTGTCCACAGGGGGCGTTAAAATCAACACAATCGTAAGTTCCTCGTAGTCAGGAGTCATGTACATGTATATCCTAAATCACTTTGTAATTTGAAATCACTTCATCATTCAACTCTGGTCTAAACGTGGCTTTGATTGTATAATTAATATACAACGATAGGGAAAAATACATTATATATACATACACCATCATCACATACATCATCTGTGCCTGCCTGTTTGTTCTTGCTCCAACTGTGTGCAATATGTTTGTTTGTCTTTTTCCCCTTCTTGCTCAGGCCTGCTGTAATTATAAATGTAATGTATTTTTTTATTTTTTTTACTGTTATGTATTGTAGGTTGCCTACTGACAACTGGCCGGGGACTACAGCTGGAAATTAGCCAAATAGGCTAAAGCTGCTCCTTCTCAAAGAGGACTGTCCACGAAACTATAAACAAATAAAATAAAATAAACTAAACTACACACATATATATATATTACGATATTGAGTATTTGACATGCATACAGCCCTGTTGAATTAGGGACAGAGAGAAACACCGTTAGTCATTTGAAGTCCTGGGTGAGCGCCTCTCTGACTGAAAGCAGTGAAAGCCGTTTGTAGCTGTTGAAGGAAGTTATAAAAGAGCTGTTGAGTCTTTCCACTGCGGTGCTAATGGAGGTGGACTCACTGGGAGGCCAGGTTTACAAGCACAAGACTGTGTGTGTGTGTGTGTGTGTGTGTGTGTGTGTGTGTGTGTGTGTGTGTGTGTGTGTGTGTGTGTGTGTGTGTGTGTGTGTGTGTGTGGACCTATAATTGCTAAAACTTAAGTTCACATGAGGGGCTAAGTGTAGAGATGGTGTGTGTGTAATTTTCTTATTAAAACATGACTGTTGGTCGTAATGACTCACTCTAGTGCTGTCAGGGGCAAGGTAACTGAGGAGGGCTTTAAAGCTATATTGCGTAACTTCTGTTGCCCCCATGAGGAATTCTGAGTAATTACAACAACACTGAATGTGCATCTATGAAGTAAAGCCTTCAGTGACTGTGCATGGATTTGTATTCCTTCTGCTGTATGTCCAGGTTTTTTTCTTAGCAGTAGAATCAACAACTGAAACATTTATTGGGCTCTTCTTGGGATTTTTCTGAGCTCCTGCACCAGTGTCTGGGGGTGGGGGGGGGGGACACCAGTTTGTAAACGCTGCCATACTGAGAAATACAGAGAGAGTTTTGTGGAGCTGATAGGCTTAATAATCAACTTCGTGTCAACTCATTTGGCGATTTCTCGACTATAACCGACATTAATTTACATCAAAAAGTTACGCACTATAGCTTTAAAAATCCCTCTTTTTCCTCATGCGTCTTCCCAGGAAAGAAAAAGACAAAGTTCCAGACGTTTAGGAAGTTTTTCACGCGGAAGAAGAGAAAGGATCCGCCGGTGCCGGGCGAGGAGGCGGGGCTTAAGGCCAGCCAATCCAGCGGCAACGTGTCCAAAGCCTCAGAGAACAACACACTCACCAGACCAGACAAAGAGAAGGGCTCCGGGTAAGATCACTAACACACATGTACGCACGCACACACAGAGTCTCACACACACACACACGCACACACGCAGAGTCTCACACACACACACACACACACACACACACACACACACACACACACACACACACTCACACACACACACACACACTCAGGGTTAGATGAATTTCTACCCTATCAAGAAAAAAGTGTGGAAGTTTAAGCACAAGATACTGATTACGTATAGGTGTATCTCTCAAATCTGGAGAAAAGACTTCTAAAGGTAAATAAATCAACTACGGGCAATTGAATGAAATCATTTTCAGTGGGTTGGTAGAGTAATATATTGCCATTATCAACCTTAAAGGTGGAGTCAGTGATTCTGGAGAATGCTTGTTGTCAAAATCACTTTGTCAAAATCATTGAATATCTCCTACGCTGAAAAAGAATCCAGTGTTAATAGACAACCTAGGCTCTGTAAACTGCTATGTAAATAAAGGGTCAGTAAACAATGGGGCTTGCAACATTCCCACTTACTGTGTATTAACAATTAATCTCAAAAGGGATTTGACAACAAGCATTGGTTCGGTGACTCCGAGTTTAACCCTTCAAATTTGTATCCATCCACCACGTATTGTACACCAGAAAAATTTGCAAAACATAACTACTGACGGTAAAAAACAAGTACTTTGTTTCTACCTAATTTCTTGGCTTTCCTTTGTCCTGTCAGATACATATCAACAATCAGTCAACATGTATTTACAGTATAAAGCCCTTTGCAGCAACTTGCACCTTTCCAAAAGGGTTTCCCGATATCTCCGTCCCCTAATTTCTATTTCTAAGAAAAGGAAGACGGTGTTTTAGCGTCCATCTCCTGTTGGGTGTCCCGGCTTCCTGTTATTCTAAACGTGTGAGCGGATTGGTCTTCCTGTGGACAATCCTAATATCCTTTTGTTATTCTGAGCCGTGCCACGTCCTGCCAAGGCTACTTAGGAGTTTTTTTGTCCGTGTTACAGGATATATAACCTGTTACAGTGTCAGGGAAGCCATTGTTGTTGTTGTTTTGATTTTTTTAACCATGTTTCTATTTTGTGTTGATGGTATTTGGCGAGACACTACAGGCAAAAATATAGTTTTTTTTCAAGCACTGGTCAATTTTGGCTATTTTTGGCTTTTTTGCTTCCATAACATGTCTTCTTTCAAACTAGTATAAGTAAAAGATCCAAATTGTACACAAAGGTGTTTGTTTGACTAAACCTTGTCTGTTTGCGTCTGTATATTTCTCATATACAACCATATTTAACAGACATTATCTCAACATTAGTTTTTTTTCAATATTCTGAACCACAAATCTCAACTTTTAAAGCACCTACATCAACTTTAACTTTCCATAATAATTCTTAGCACTATTCTGATCACACAGTTTTCCAATAAGGACATAAGGAAGTCTATATGGCATTGAATTGCTACAGCAAAAATTGTATTGCCACTCTATAAAAACAGCAATACACAAGGTTATAATCACACCAACATAAGACAGACAGGCAAACAATCTGTCAAACACTTTATTCTCTGTTTAAGATTATAGTTGTAATGTAGCCTTAGTTTGGGCGCAGTGGCGAAGTGGTAGGGAGTTCGCCTCTGGTGTGCAGGGTCGGAGGTTCGATCCCCCGTCTCCCCGCCACATGTCGAAGTGTCCCTGGGCAAGACACTGAACCCCAAATTGCTCCCGATAGTTAGCTTAGTTAACTTAGCACCCTAGTGCTAAGCCTACCCTGCGTGGTAGCTGCTGCTATCGGTGTATGAATGTGTGTGTGACTGGGTGAATGTGTACAAAACAATGTAAAGCGCTTTGGGTCTGTGAACAACGGAGATAAAGCGCTATATAAGTCCATTTACCATTGCCATTAAGTTATCAACTAGCAAAGTTTCATGGTGATAAGTTAAAAATGTTTAACCTATTCAACTGTAGTGTCTCCAAGCCTCCATACATCCAGTCCTCTTTGTACTTAGTAATTTAATTTTAAAATAAGGATATAAGGAAGTCTATATGTCATTGTATCGCAAAACAACGAAATGTGTGTTGCCACAAAGCAATACACAAGGTTATAATCTCACCAACATGAGACAAAGACAGACAAACACTCTGTCAAACAAACACTTTATTCTGTGTTTATATATTTCATCTCCTGTCTCCCTGCAGGTCGAAGGTCAGCCTGGGCACCAAGGCTTTGTCCCACGACTCTGTCTTTGTGTCTGACTCGTCCACCGAGGCTCTGGGGGCGTCGCACGACAGCATCCACGGGAAAGTCAAAAACCTCCAGGTAAGAAAACACATAGAAAAGCTATAACTGGGCTTTAAGTTTGAGTATTTAAAGGTGTAGTTAGCGATTCTGGTTAGAGTATACAAACATATTTCGAACATGTTGTTACAATTATCAAGTATTTGTCATTCATGTCTCAAATGATGCTTTCTATTTTGTGAACCATCATTATTTTTCAATCAAATCAAATCATATAGAGCTATAACTGGGCTTTAAGTTTGAGTATTTAAAGGTGTAGTCAGCGATTTTTTTAAAATAGTTGTTGTCAAAAAATCAGTGAATATCTCCTCACGATCCGCTACCTGTCCATACTGTGTGTGCGCTGAAAAAAATCCTGTGTTTAACACAGCCTAGGCTCTATAAGCAGGCATGTGGCTGGGTACGGTGGGCCCCCTTTGTTTACATATCCTTTGATTACATACCACATTACAGAGCCTAGGCTGAGTTTTAACTTTGGATTTTTTTTCACACATACACAGTACGGACAGGTAGCGAATGGTGAAGAGATATTCACTGATTTTGACAGCAAGTCTGTAATTCTCCAGAATCATGACTGCACCTTTACAGTCTGACCCTTCGAGGAAGATATGTCTTATTGACCCTGATCCCCTGACATGCGTCTAGAGAGAGAGAGACACACCACAGAGAGAGAGAGAGAGAGAGAGAGAGAGAGA
The DNA here is from genome assembly GCA_026122265.1 of Ammodytes dubius. Lineage (NCBI taxonomy): Eukaryota > Metazoa > Chordata > Actinopteri > Uranoscopiformes > Ammodytidae > Ammodytes > Ammodytes dubius. The sequence goes on along the minus strand of CM047512.1, from coordinate 27,482,019 downwards.
GAGAGAAGAGAGAGAGAGAGACAGAAGAGGAGAGAGAGAGAGACAGAGAGAAGAGAGAGACAGAGAGACAGAGAGAGATAGAGAGAGAGAGAGAGAGAGACAGAGAGAGAGAGAGAGAGAGAGAAACAGAGATGAGAGAGAGAGAGTAGAGAGAAAAGAGAGGAGAGAGAGAGACAGACAGAGAGAGAGAGAGAGAGAGAGACAGACAGAGAGAGAGAGACATAAGAGGATTTCACTGCGGCTTAAAGAGGGAAAATGAACAAACAAAGACAATCTGTTTGTTTGATGTGACGCTGTGCTGCACTCAGCTGTCTTTACCACTGATGATTGAGACACAGTGGGACAAACTCATCTGCTTTAGTCGTAGTAGTATTTTATTTTGGTTCATGTAAACAGCTTTCCTTAATGAATAACACACATAGGAATACATATTTAAATAACAAAGGGATTTGATTTCAAAAGGGAAAAAACATGAAAAAAGTTGTAGACTGAGACTATTGCTTATTTTGCATATACCCTTATTACAAATCTTATTATTTTTTAACTACTAATTTAGGTACAAAAAACTAAATTCCAAACAAAAAATTATCAAACGAACCCTTTATTAGTTGTACTTTTTAACATGAAAAAAAGAAACAACAAACATCATATTATATAAATATTATGTTATTAACTATTCCACAAGTTAGCCCTTGTAGGAACAAATTATGTGTCCAATTTTATCAGTGCAGTTTTAGACCGACTAGATCACTGATTTATATTTAGAGTGGAATTTTTTTTTATCAGAATAAGATTATTAAAAATAAAAAAATAACAGAAACTAAACGTATGATAAACTTGAGATAGAAGTGTCCATCAAAGCCCAAACTGAAGAAGTGTCCGATGATGAAAAGTAAACGACGGACAGAGTGAACGTCTGTCTGTCACAACACGGAGCTATAAAGGGAAGAGTTGAGACTGAGGCCCTGACCTCCAGTTCAACTGCTCCACTGAGCTCACAGGGGATTTACTACGACGGAAAAACTTTCTCACTGCTGCTTTAAGAGAGATAAGAAAGAGAGAGGGTTTAGATTGGTGTGTGTGAGGGTGAGACGATGGGGAGCGATGGGTGGCGTAGTGGATAGAGCGCGTACCATATTGGCTTCAGGCTTCGTTGCAGTGGTCGCAGGTTCTCGATATTCAACGACCCGTGGACCTTTACTGCAGGTCACCCCCTCCTCTCCCCCCCTCCCCTTCCCCTCTCTCTCTCTCCTCTCTCCCCTTTCAACTCTGTACTGTCTCTAATAAAGCTTGTAAAAAGCTAAAAAGAACAAATAATCTTTAGAAAAAAAAAAGAGAGACGATGGCCACTAGCACTTAAACTAACGGGGAAACAATCTTTCAAAGGTTTTTTTATTCATCAAAAGACTTGCAAAGCAAATACAGTACAATGATGATTTAAGTTTTTCCCCTTTTTTCTTCCCCCGAACACACCCCGCCCATATCCCCCCCCCCACCCAACCACAAACAATCCTGCATCAAAAAAAAATAAAAAAAAAAACAATGCACAGTGTTAAAAAATTACATAAACGAATACACTACAAGAAACAAAAATAAACAATAAAAAAGAAGAAAGAAAAAAAAAAACGGGAAACAATCTGACCTTAATCTCAGCTCTGAGCCGAGGTTGGTCCAGAGACGGGAGTTGCAAAAAGTTAAGATCTAGGAAATAGGCAGGATTCTAAGACTAAATCCCAAACCAAAGCAGGGGGGCTGGGGTTAATTTGAGCTTCAAATACATTGTTTTCACGATTCTTGTGACTTTAAAATAATGAAAATAACAAATAAATAAGAACATGTGAACAACATTTTTTATGTAAATTTTTTTTTATAGTCTATTATTAAAAAAATTAATGTATTATGTCTGTTAT
>CM047512.1:27462609-27477609 GCA_026122265.1 Ammodytes dubius | reverse complement strand
CTGCCAGACAGTCTTCTTATTCAAGGAGCTTCACATTGCACTGCGAAACAAATTCCCCCTCTCCAGCCAAACAGCCCTTTAAATCACATTATGACATCAAACGTAATGTAACTTATAAAAGGCTCAAAATAAACTCTGTGTGTGTGTGTGTGTGTGTGTGTGTGTGTGTTGTGTGTGTGTGTGTGTGTGGTGTGTGTGTGTGTGTGTGTGTGTGTGTGTGTGTGTGTGTGTGTGTGTGTGTGTGTGTGTGTGTGTGTGTGTGTGTGTGTGTTCTCCTCATGTGACTGCGTTGGTAAAAACATCTCATGATCCGAATGTAATCACTATCAAAACACTAGACAAACTAGATTTCAAAATAAAAGCTCCTTTCATGCAAATTGACCTATTTTCTATTTTAATCAGTTTCTTAATCCCAGCCAGTGTCTGTGTCTCTGTGTCTGTGTCTCTGTCTCTGTCTGTTGACCTACTGAGTCACTACTGAATCTAAGGCCAGACACTGCAGGTTAATAGGGAAACATTTATAACCTATAGATATCATCATAAAACTTAGCCAGTTGATTAAGTTTAGTTGATATAAGTACTTTAGGAGTTGAGATTTAGAATATTGAAAAAAAACTCTCAAAGTGCTTGAAAAAACATGTTTTGCCTTCACTGCTCCTTCATGATACTGTCAGTTCAAACAATTTAATTAAATACAGCTCTTGAAAAAATTAAGAGATACACAACTTATTGAAAAGGATCTTAATGACAAAAAATGTATTGGAATTTGGTAGAAATGTTGTCAGTAGTTTGTATTATAAAACCAAAATGTTCATTCTACTCAAACATATGCCTATAAATAGTAAAACGAGAGACACTGAACATTTGGAGTGTTCTCTTAACTTTTTCCAGAGCTGTATGTATCATCATAGATAGACACAAAGGTATTGGCAATTTGTGATAAGGCAAATGCACTAAAAAGACTCAACTAACCATTTAGTCTAGAATGTTGCATTAAAACAAAGTCGGCAAAACAACGACAAATGAGCATTTAATGATAGAGTCGTTTAGTACTTTCAGAAGAGGGATTTCTGCCAGTCACTTTCTGTGTGTGTGTGGTGTGGTGTGTGTGTGTGTGTGTGTGTGTGTGTGTGTGTGTGTGTGTGTGTGTGGTTGTGTGTGTGTGTGTGGTTGTGTGTGTGTGTGTGGTGTGGTGTGTGGGTGTGCTGGTAGGTTTGCGGGCCGCAAGGCATGCTCACAGAAACCCGAAAATATCCCTTTTCTGAACACATTCCACACAGAGGAGGAACTGAGGCAACTTTGAAAATGGATTACAGTCGCAGTAAAAAAAAGAAATTGAAGCTTTTCCATTCACTAGGGAACTCAGGACAGACTTTATGGAGACACAGAATATAGTTGTTTTTTATTGTTGTTGAGATTTTATGCTGAAAAGGAACTTGGATTTTATTGAATTACTTCGACAACGTTTGTTATGACATGTCTAAAATCACTATGGGAACAGTAGTTATAGGGTTTTGGGTTCAGTCTGTCTTTTTGTTGACAAGTATTTTATTTTATTTAAAAATTTTGGTGAAAATATCCAAATTGAAAGGGGAAAATGATCAACTTTAGGGTGTTCAAGCTGCGATAATCACTATTGTACACTAGCAATAGATGGAAGGACTATATATGATGTGAGAGGTATTGTTTATTTAGTCAGTTAAACCCCAAATTCTCCACTTTTAGCCGTTTGTTTTGTTTAACGGACATTTTCGGTTCAGTCGTGCTGCTCTCGTCAGTGTTGTTTTGAACTGTTTTCAATGAAAAAGCTCCAAAAAATACACCATACGTTTGCCTGATCAGCATTTTAACATCACACAGACACACAGAGCGATTATCTAGTGGAGAATGTAGCAGTTAAAGAGAGGAATATTCCCCTCAGGAGTTGTTGGAAGCCAAAAACAGAGTTGATGAGAGTAAATATTGGGTCTTGTTTTCATCTTAATAAATGCTAGTGTCTCTACTAAACACAAATGCAAACTGTAACAGCTGTCATGTGCTCTGTGCGTGATGCTTGAAGATGGACTTGTGTGTGTGTGTGTGTGTGTGTGTGTGTGTGTGTTCAGAGTGCATTCCAATGGTTTCTCTGGCGGTCGGCGTGTCTGCTTGTAGTTATAGAGTTTAAATTCTGCCTCAACCCGTCGCTCTTGCCCTCTCCCTCTCTCTCTCACCATCACACACACACACACACACACCACACACACACACACACACACACAACACACACACACACACACACACACACACACAGACCTGAATCAACTTCAAAAAACAAAAATCTACATGTGTAAACAAAGAACTGGGATCATATTCCACTTATGTTACACAATCTCTCAGTCAAGTTGAGTTAAGTTTTGCTCAAAACACAGAAACACAGAAACACACACACATCCACAATAAATCCCAACTTCCCAAGACTATTTGGTTTCTTAAAAATCATTATGTTGGAACTGAGATTGGGATGTTGGCTTTTAAATATTTTGCCCTCACAATTAGACAAGCTAATTAAAAATGTTACCCTAATCTCCACACTTTGATGTGTGTGTGGTGTGTATGTGTGTGTGTGTGTGTGTGTGTGTGTGTGTGTGTGTGTGTGTGTGTGTGTGTGTGTGTGTGTGTGTGTGTGTGTGTGTGTGGTGTGTGTGTGTGTGTGTGTGTGTGTGTATGTATTAATGTGTATATTGCTGTGTGTGAGAGTGTGTCGATAATTATTGGTGTGAATGCTGGCTTTTAAATATTTTGCCACAGTACAATGACATGCATGGTTTTCTTTGAATTACGTAATTGTCCCTATGTTTGATTTTGAGGTTTTGTAATCAGTCTTCCAATATACACACTAGTATTTCATGTTTTGCTTTTGTTGGTTTTTAATATGTATTGTAATCAGGGCGTCATTGTGAAAGAGATCTTGCTCTCAATAGCCTTCCTTGTTTAAATAAAGAGTTAGAATGATGTACTCATATGGATTTACATGTGAAGTATTTATTGTAGGTTTAGCTAATGTATTTTGAATCCTGGACTATTCATGGCCTCCCAAAAAAAATAACGTACTGTAAATAATAAAAAGAGGAAAAAGTCAAATGTGAATTTGTCAGAGTAAGAGAGAGAGAAAGACAGGAATGGAGACGAAGAGAGAGAGAGAGAAAGACAGAGAGAGAGAGAGAGAGAGAGAGAGAGAGAGAGAAGACAGGAGGAGACGAAGAGAGAGAGAGAGACAGACAGAGAGACAGAGAGAAGAGATTCGAAGTGAGAGAGAGAGAGGAGAGGTGAGATATTGTAAGCAGATACTTCCCAGTGTTGGTCTGTGCAGATAAGACATGCTAATATTCTATTCATGCTGGACTCTCTCTCTCTCTCTCTCTCTCTGTCTCTCAAACATTGGACTGTTCGTTGTTTAGTTTCTCAAAGCAGGAACAAGACTCAAATCTGTGACGTGATCGCCCCTGTCTGGACTGAATGTGGAGAAAAACTTAGATAGGACATCCCAGAGATATTTTTTAATGAGTTACTTTACCTGTTATCTATCTCATTCCATTCTTTTAAATTTTAAGGGACAGTGTAACATTAATTAACATTCTTTAGAGGGAAAAAAATGAAAATGCACCCTAGCTGTCTATGCCGCCTCCAGTAGTCCTGAAAAAGTATCAAATATATCTCTCTCTGTCTACCCATTTCAACTCTGTACTGTCTAATAAAGATTGAAAAATGACAATAAATAAATAAATAAATAAAAGGTTATTCATGATTCTCTCTCTCCCCCCCCCCCCTCCTCCCTCCCAGCTGTCCTGTGGCCCCTCTAGCAGAGCCTGTCAGCCCCCTGGTTGTTCCCGGAGACTTCAGTTTACCGGCGAGTCCGTTTGGAGTTCTGGATAACTCAGCCGCCAAACACAAGCTGGGGCTCAGACACAAGGCTGGAAACAGGAGAAACCTGGCAACGTGAGACACACACACACACACACACACACACACACACACACTTAACATTAGCCCCTTCATTTAATGACCATTACACATGCGTAACCATCATAGTGATTATTATTACATACAAAATACAATACAATGTACCTCATGTCTGTTGCATTTGAAAACTTGCTTTTTGTAACATCGCATGATTGTAACTTCTCTTTGCTATATGTAGTTTATCATACAATTGAACTCATAATAACAAAACTTTTTTTTTTGTAAAGTACATTTCAATTATTTTACCGTCACAAATCGTCAATGGCAAATTATCAAAGATAAATTGGTCAACATTTAACTAATACTTGTTTTCAACCATTCATTCACAATTTTAGAAAGATCCACAAAACTGTGGGTGTCCATCTGACAGTTGATTTCAATAGTAAGAATGGACTTACGCCCCAAAAAAAAACACTATGAACAGCATAACACTAATGGTCTTGATGTATTCATCTTCGGGTAAATGACTGTCAACTGTTGCTATTGTCTTGTTCAGAGGTCGGAGGGTAAAACAGAGAGAGACTCCGACATGGACAACACACTGAACTCTTCCATCACTGAAGCTTTGGTGGAGGGAGAACCACACAAGGCACCAGAAGGTCAGTTTATCCTTATTGTGTCTGGTTTAGTTTTGTAGTATTTATTCTTCTTACCTGCCCAAGGGACTACAGGTGGAAAATAGCAGTTAATGCTAAAACCTGGTACAGTGCATCTCTCCCTTGCTCTAAACAAGGTTAATGTTTCTACTGTACATTGGCCCTGTTTAAATAAAGTTACATTGCATTACAACATAACGCTGACATAATTATAAAAGTATCTGAAATGTATTCTTAATTTTCAAATTTTCAACCCTGAACTTGAAAATAAATGTACTCTTAATTCAACTTTGTCCTCAATATTATTGATTGATTGATTGATTATTAACTTTTATGTGTGAAATTACTGATTTTATCATCGACAGCCTCAAAACTTCCATAGTCTTCTACCAGCTGTATTAAATAATATGATCTTTTTCTGTGTGTTATCCAGTTGTAAGCCGCGTCGCACTGATGCCAAATATAAAGAGTGCAGAGGCTGAAGAAGACTCGGAGCAGAGTTCGCGACCGTTGGGAGAGAGAGAGAGGGAGAGAGAGAGGGAGAGATAGAAGCGGAAGTGTCTCACGCCCCTGACCCGTCCTGTGTGTCTCGGCTGAGTCTCTCTGAGGAGGACGGAGCTCCAGAGGTCCCTCCTCGGCCCTCCGCTAAGCCCAGGACCGGAGCCTCATCTCTGGACACTCCCCGGTGATTACACTGCCTTTACTACTCTTACAATCTCACTTCGGTAACACTTTACAATAAGGTTACATTAATTAAATTGTTAATGAATGCTTAGTAAATGCTTAAAGGTGAAGTAAGCGGTTTATTTATATTAATATAAGTGTTAAATCGCTCTTTATTCATACAGGAATCACTTACACGATGTGCGCGTTTCATAAAGCCAATCTCTTAGTAAACTGCTCTGCATGTAATAAGCAATTAAACTTTATGTAGTATCCCAAAATTTTATCCAATCACAAGAGAGAACGCTACAAACTGACACCCGTCTCACTCATGGTCTCACTGCCGGTGCACGCCAGAGCAACAGATGGGTGAATGTTTATGTGCCTACAATGGCGGAGCAGGTAAAAATCCTTCCCAATGTCTGTTTTGATGGTTTTTATCATGTTTTATCACACTTATGGATCTGAGATGATGCTAGATAACTTGCTAACTGCAGTAACTGACAGGAAGTTAGCTAAAAGAACCATTCCGCTTACAGCATCTTTAATACACCTAATAAGCATTAGGTGTAAGCGGAATGGTTCCTTTAGCTAACTTCCTGTCAGTTACTGCAGTTAGCAGTCCCCTCCCTCGTCCCTACGTCACCACATTAATGCACTGCGGTCTTCAAGCAGCGAGTTATCTAGCATTCATCTCAGATCTATAAGTGTGATAAAACATGATAAAAACCATCAAAACAGACATTTTTACCTGCTCCGCCATTGTAGGCGCATAAACATTCACCCATCTGTTGCTCTGGCGTGCACCGGCAGTGAGACCATGAGTGAGAACATTCCCTGGTGAATACACAGCCTTTACTACTCTTACAATCTCACTGACCCTGCATTCCAAATCACATATTTTTTCGTTTGACTATTTCCAATACTACAACTGACCATAAAAAGTGTGTAGTTAGCATGCAGTAGGCACATGATTGGGATATACTTTTACTGATTTATTTCTTCTTATTATTGCCTCTGGACAGTCCCCCCATGATTACAAGGTGACCCCCTGCAATTACTACTCTTCCAATCTAACTAGTTTCTTGTTTTTCTCGTTGCATCAACCTGTTTGTACTGTGTGTGTGAACTTAAAAAAAAATGCCTAGGTTCTGTAAACTCGTATATAAACAAAGGGGTCCACTGTAGCCAGCAACATACCCGTTTACAGAGCCTTGGCTGTAACACAAAAAAAAAATTCCAGCACACACACAGTACGTACAGGCAGCTGATAGTGAGAAGCTATTCACTGATTTTGACAAAAAAGAGTTCTCCAGAATCACTGACTCCACCTTTTAATATCTGCTTTTCTAGAGACACACCAGAGCCCCCTGCTGGCCCGAGGGAGTATCTCATGGACCCTCCAGGCGTTTCCTACGGACACGAGGAGAAAGAGTTTGAGCGTGATTTGGCGATAAGTGGAGAAGAAGACGACGATTTAGACAAAGAAAACATAGAAGAAGAAGAGAGCTCGTTCTTACAGGAAGTGCTGAGTTCCCTGAAGACTCCACTGGCTTCCTGTTCGCTCAGTACAGACACTGAGGGGGGCAAGGGGTCCATGTAAGTACTCAAGCAAATGAGCAATGTTTTTTTTACATTATAGGCTATGTACTTAGTTATTTAATGTGCAATATGACTTGTGACAGAGTATCTATCTGTCTGTCTGTCTGTCTGTCTGTCTGTCTGTCTGTCTGTCTGTCTGTCTGTCTGTCTGTCTGTCCGTCTGTCTGTCTGTCTGTCTGTCTGTCTATCTATCTCTTTCTATAAGGCACTATAATGTTTCTATACTGTGTTTTTTAATTTTTCACTATTGTATTCTTGTTTTGTTTGTCGTAACATTTGGAGAAACCTAAAATCAAAGTGTTATCTTATTAATATCAACTAAAATTGGATAATTTGACTGGACATTCAACAACAATACTAAATTCCCATATAGATGGTTGCAAGCTAATAACAAATGTATTTAGTTAAATTTTTTATTTAACTTTATCTAACTTTAACATCTACTTTCTAGATCAACAGCGCCCCCTGCCCCTGGTCCAAAGGAGTGTCCGCTCGGTCCGGACACTGACGGGATCGTCCTGGAGATAGCAGAGGATGAGGAAGTGGAAAAGGAAGTGAAGGAAAGAGAGAGAGAAGATGGAGAGATAGAAGATGGACAAGAAGTGATGGAAGAGGAGACAGAGCTGGACCATCATCAAGTATGTATCTAGATTATTATTATTTATTTTTATTTTTATTTTTGTCTTTATTGTACGAATACAGGCGTTAAGGTTCAATTATACAGAGAGGAAAACATCTGTAAACAAGTCAAAAAGCAACAAATGCCAGGGGATAATTATCTAGATCCTGTTATGAGGAAGAAGAAGATCAATTTAATTAGTTTTTTTAATATTATGTATGCTGGGAGAACTGGATTAAACTGCACCAGTTAATAAATAAAGTTATTCCGCTATAGGAAAAATACTAATATGTAAAGCTCAGCCTAGAACTCATTTGAATTTTAAAAAATGTGCTCTTGTCAAGAGTGAGAATACAACCGACCTATATGTATACTGTAAATTCTTGCACTATCTTTATAAATATTAAAATCTAAAACATCTATTTATTTGAATGTTTTTATTTGAACAGGAGTCGCCTGTCTGTGATCAGGCTGCTGTTGCGTCTGGCTCTGTACTGTCAAAGCAAAGCACAGAGGAAGAAGCTGAGGACCAGGAGGCCATTTTGAGCCCGATCACTACTTCTTATGAACATGTAGAAGAAGAGAATAAAGTTGAAAATGCGGAAAAAGCTGCAGCAGAGGAAGAAGAAGAAGAAGAAGAAGAAGAAGAAGAAGAAATAGTGGTGGAACGATTCATTGATCATCATGTAAGTATCTTTGAGTCTTTGAGTCAGTATGTATTTACCTGCCTATACCGTAATTCAAATCTCACTTTTCTTTGAACTATTTAGATTTTTCATTGGAAAAAAACTAGACTAAACACACTCGACATAGTAGAACCATAATTACTTAACCAGCTGACATGGAGCAACCTTATCCTTCATCTTGAGATGTGTTTCTGTCAACTTGATGAATGTAAATCCAGTAGTCAGTGCAGTTGGAGAAAAAAAAATATGAAATCCCGTTTTTATTTATTTTATTATTTCTTCTCTGATTCCAGGAAAATAAAGCTGAGGAAGTCCAACCCGAGGAACAACAGGATATCGTCACAACAGGTTTGTGTTTGTTCAATGATTCTTTAAATTATTAATCAATGACATTGTTTTACAACCTTTTGAGGTGAGATTTCCTTTACAAGCCTCTAGGTTTTTTTTTTATTCACTTTCACAATTTGTTCATTTTAAAATCTTCCTTTTATATGTATATTTCTACATGTTATATTTGTCTTTCCTAGGTTTTCTGTTGCTTTTATTGTGCAAAAAAAATACATCTAAATCAAATTTAAAATCATTTGTTACAGGAAATACTGTGGACCATGAAATAGTAGATAGTGAGGGAGATGAGGAGGCAATCGAACTCGAGAAAGAGCCAGAAGTGAAGGAGGAAGGACGCGAGAAAACGGAAGAAAATCTCTGTAAAGATTCTGAAGTAGATTACAGTCATTTAGTCTTTAAGGAAGTGAAGGAACGAGTGGAGGAGGCAGTGGAAGCAACGAGGAAGAGATGGACGTCGCCATCGCAACTACCGACATTTCTACTCGTGAAGAAGAAGTTAAAATCAACACAACACTGCAAGAAGGTTCGGATGATTACGTCATAGTTGGAGATGATGACACACAACAACACACACAGGACACATTTGATGAGGTAATCCCTAAAGAAGTGCCCGGTATGGTGTTCCAATCGGTACACGAAAGGCAAGGCTTATTAGACGAAGAAGAAGAAGAAAAGAAGAAGAAGAAGAAGAAGAAGAAATTGGACAAGAAAGATTGGTGGAACGCCTAGATATCGAAAATCAATTGGAGCAAAAATCAGACCAGCAAGAAAATGACTATTACGTTGATGAAATGCACCGATCAGATGATGATATTCAAGCTGAACAGGATCCCGAGTTGGAAGCTGTTGAAGAAATATCCCACGTAGAGTTAAAACAAGTGGAAAAAGACCAAAACGAAGCAAACGAACAAGCTAACGTCACAGCCAAGACCATTCCTATGACTTTGACTATTGAGGAAAACCATCACGAAATGCCGTCGCATGAAATCGAGAGCCCAAGCACTCCTAGTAAAAGCAGCGGTACAACCACTCTCCATATTAACCTGCTCTCTCCAAGCCTTGAGAAAGTCACACCATTCTTCGCACAGTCCCCGACTTCACCCAAAGAAAATGAGACAACAAGAAAATTAGCCCTAGAAAACAGGACGCCATTGGATGTTCTGGAATCCACGGAAAAGGCAGAAGAACCAGCCAAGAAGGTGAGAAATCATTGATGCTTATTTTATGGTCTTACTATTTTAAAGGTGGAGTCTGTGATTCTGGAGTGATTGTTGTCAAAATCACTTTTTGGTCAAAAACTGTGAATGTCTCCTCATGATCCGCTACCTGTAGTAACATGCTCTAATTACAGAGACTATGCTGTGTATTAACACTGGGGGGGGGGGGGGGTGGGGGGGGGGGTCTCCAGCACACATACCGTACAGTATTTACAGTTTTTTTTATTCCCGGTAAAGGGTTTTTACTGGGAGTTTTTTCTCAGCCGAGCTAAGGGTGTAAGGGCAGGGTGTCATATTGTATCATATTGTATGAAATGTAAAGCCCACTGAGGCAAATGTATTTGTGATTTTGGGCTATACAAATAAAACTGATTTGATTTGATTTTGATTTACGGACAGGTAACAGATCATGAGGAGATATTCCCAGATTTTGACAAAAAGTAAATTGACAAATAGTGTTTTTTTTCCACTCACTTAAATGTCTATTATGTCACATACTGTATGTCCCATGAAGAATGATATCTCCCTTCCAATTATGCTGCGTGTGTATTATGGCAGTGACAATAAAATAAAACCGATTCAGACCACTGTATGTTTTTTTTACATCCACAGAAAAAGACAAAGAAGAAGAAGAAGAAGAAGCGGCCGCCATAGTGGAATCCATAGAAGAAGAACAACAACAACAAAAGTCGCCCATTCTAGAACACACAACTCCTTCTCCTGTGTCCATGGCAACACCCACCAGTCTAGACCAGAAGAGAGTCAGATTCAACATCACTCCGGCCTGGCAGAGATCGCTGTCTTCGGAAGACTTCACAGAGAGTTTGAGCCCACCGGCAACTGTTTCCGTCCCCATAGCAACTTCCACGGTTCCAGAATCGGAATCAATGACGTCGCCCAATAATGTTGAGCTGGTGTCGAGTCCCACGAAAGTTAGGAACGTCGGGAATACAGTCGATGCAACGCCGCCACAGTCTCCTGTTAAACCGCTGATGTCGCCTTCTGCTGCAAACACAGAAGGTAAAAAAAAAGTAGCATATTAGGGTTTATTTTTTTATATGGGATATTGTGTCCACTTTTGGTAGTATCCTATAACTTTAATTGTGTCGTGATACAGACAGCAGGTCTATGCAACGCTTACAAGGTGTGGAATAGCTATCCCAAACAGCAATAAAAAAAATATGATTTATTATTTTTGCAAAGTGGAGGTTACTTACTGCTTTTCCTAACAAATGTTTTCCTTTTTTGAACAATGGAGTCAATATTTTGACACCTTGGAAACAATTTTTCAAAACAATTTACAACACAGCAAATATATTCCTACACAATAATCTTTCTGGATGTGTACCATTTGTCTGTATTCATATTAATAAATAAATAAATACAAAAGTAATCATTTTTGCTTCATAATGCTTCATTTAAAGCCAACGAACCGTCACTTTTCCACCTCTCCCCCACAGAAAGCCCTGTTGTCATTGGCGGTAACCCTGACAACCCGTTTGGAGTAAAGCTGAGAAAGACAACGGCTCTTTATCGATTTGGATCGGACGAGGAAAACACAGAGGTGATCACCACAACTTTTACTTTGTTGTTTAGGGAAATGTTTGATGTTAGTGGCATTATTAAATTAGCCCCGAAGATGTAAAATGTTGACAATTTTCTACGGGAATTTGAGGTTTTCTTACCATTTGGAAGTTTTGGAAATGAGTCAAAAGAAAAGTAACTTCAACAGCAATATTCCAAAGTATGTGATTCCCTGCATAGGAGTGGAATGTCCGTTTACTGTTTACATTTCACACTTCCAAATATCCGGCCATTCAGACAGATATTTCAGGCCCTCAGAAAATGTATGTTTTTATTTGGTCCAACTTTATATTTGCACATTGAAACCGTACCAGACTATTATATAGAAAACAAACCAAAAAATTAAACGTTACTCAGATTCAGACCCAATGCGTTATCTCGGTGAAAGAGCGCTAAGAGAGTGTTTGAATGGGAAGTTCTGTATTTAATGTTATTTTTTATATTATTTTTTCCTCTTCAGTCTCCCTCTGCTCAGCCAACCAGCTGTAAGGTCGACTCACCGCAGCCAATCGGTGTGAAGCCGCCGATAATCCAACCAATCAGCATCAAGCCCGTCCTCCCCAGGAAACCAGACGTACAGGGAGACACCGGAGGGAAAAACAAACGCACCCCAGGTTTGTATACTATACGCACATAATTAAGCAATAGCTCGCGACAGGCTGTGGAATGTGCTCATTATACCACAGTTAAGGGGCGTTGGTCTGCCCGACACGAAGCACAATTATAGTCTTCCAAATTAGGTGCACAAGGCTTACAGCTTTCTTAAAGGTGGGGTCAGCAATTCTGGAGAACGTTTTGTCAAAATCAGTGAAAATCTCCTCACGATCCGTTACCTGTCTGTCCATACTTTGTTCATACGCAGCCTCGGCTCTGTAAACGTGCATGCTGCTAGCTACACAGTGGGCCTCCTTTGTTTACATACCATTTGTTAACATATCATACAAAGCCTAGGCTGTGTATGAACACTGGATTTTTTTCCAGAACACACCTAGTACAGACAGGTAGCGGATTGTTAGGAGATATTCACTGATTTTGACAAAAAGTGATTTTGACAACAACCGTTCTCCAGAATCACTGATTCCAACTTTAAGTGCGATCCTTCCAAACTTGAAAAAACTAAAACAAATAAACGCATAGTCACTTATTCTATTTATTTTAATTATTAGATGTGTAACAGAGTATTGTGTGTGTGTGTGTGTGTGTGTGTGTGTGTGTGTGTGTGTGTGTGTGTGTGTGTGTGTGTGTGTGTGTGTGTTATTGTTATTGATCCAGACGCGGCTGCAGTTCGTGGCGTTTCCAGTGAACCAGATTCTCCCAGCTGGATCTCAGTGGCCAAACAGAAACACAAGATCTACAAAGACAGCTCGCTGGATGAGGGCGGTGTCAAGAAGGTAAACTGTGTGTGTGTGTGTGTGTGTGCGTGTGTGTGTGTGTGTGTGTGTGTGTGTGTGTGTTTGGGGTTTGTGTAGTTAACTACTGAAACTATGAACTACAAACATGTTATGTCCTTAAGCATTGCAAAGGAAAGGACTGAATATTTATTTTGAATGTGACCATTACTTCTCTAATTGAAACACTAGTGACGAGCCCCAGATAATAGATAATCCAGAAATGTGACATTCCTTGTCATTTTGTCCTTGTGTACAGTCCAATGGGGCTGTTTTATTCATGAAACTCAAACACTAAATATTTAAATATGTTTTACTATATATAACTGACTCTGTGCTATTCTCTGTCGTCAGGAGGAAAAAGAGAGGAAGAATTCACTACCGGGTTATGTCACCTCAGCTGCAAGCAAAGAGCACAAAGGTCAGCGCGCACACACACACACACACACACACACACACACACACGCACATTAACCCATTGATGACTATGGCAATCTAGGATGCATGTCCTTAATGCCTGAGGGTTTTCTGAAAAAATAGTACGAATAGTCAAGTCTACCAAAACCTTAATATCTAAGCCTGTGTAGCACATAGAAACATGAAATAAAATACATTTAAAAGTTAAGGTTCACAGGTTTTATTTAAACATGCTCCCTTAGCGCTTACAAACCAACAAATATTTCTAAAAATCGTCAAAATTAGATGAATTAGAAAATTATTAAATATTGTTAATAAATAGATGCAATGTGTTGTGTGATTTTCGTCAGTAGTCTATAGTAGACCTTGATTCTGCGCACCAAACGCCACTAACTGTTCTGTCGCCGACATAGCTGGCGTATTTTTTTTATTATTTTTTTTTATTTTTTATTTTTTATTTTTTTTTATTGACATGATTTTCGGCAAACCACACAACTTTTGGGTGGTCACGTGGTCTTAAAAAAATCAACAAAACCCACCTCATGTGTATTTGAACCAATGACAGTGCATTCTATGCTGGGAATGCCATGAAAATTAGATAAAGTAATAATGCTGCACGATGCAGCATCAGGCAGGAGAGCCAATGTGGCATCGCGCAGCAGCCGTCATCAATGGGTTAAGGCACATATTAACACACACACAAAACATATTATCTGCCAAAAAAAGACACATGAGTTGAAGCATGGAAGTATTGCTAAAATGCTTTAATTTGACTAGTCTTTCTGAAATTTTAATTTGAAAATCAAACCTTCTGCATGGTTTGACCCTTTTATATACAGTCTGCACCTCAACATGTTGCATGTTAGTGAAGCGTCTCTCTGATGCAACGCTGCCCCCGTCTGGACAAACTGTGCCACTGCAGCTCACATTTTAACATCAGCACTTTCTGTTCTCTGAGGAACTTTACATTTAAAAAAAGGAAACCTATATATCAAAGTATGAAGATAGGGTTGTTTCAAAACAAGCATAATATAGGACATAAGCACAGAAACAGTTGAAATAAATTAATAAGATCAGTAATAAAATAGGGATACGAAACAACTCATACTTTACCAAATGCTTTCACAAATAAAAAAGTTTTAAGAAGGAATTATTGTGTTAATTTTATTTTTATTTTTTTAAAGATTTTTTTTTGGGGCATTTTCTAGCTTTATTAGATAGTACAGGGTTGAAATGGGGAGACAGAGAGAGAGAGAGAGAGAGAGAGAGAGAGAGAGAGAGAGAGAGAGAGAGAGGGGGGGGGGGGATGACCTGCAGTAAAGGTCCACTGGTCGGATTTGAACCCGCGACCACTGCAACAAAGGCCGGAGCCGATATGGTACGCGCTCTATCCACTACGCCACCGGAGCGCCCTGTGTTAATTTTTAAGAATGGAAATCTGCATTAATACACAGAAAATGCTTCTTTATTGTTTGTTGACATTTGTATTTTTCTATATTTTCTCTCACAGTGATTCCAGAGATCAGTAAATCTACTGCGCCTGTAGAGAAGGAGACCAAGAAATCTCTCCCTCCTCCCACTCCTGTGCCATCTCAACCTCCTAAAACCCACTCCCTCCCCTGCCCCGTCCCTCCTAAACCCCTGGCCTTCCATCCTACCCCTACCCCTACCACTACCAAACCTCTTGCCCCCCTTACCTCCACAAAACCCCCCCTCAAAAATCCCTATCACCCCTACACCTGTTCCCCGTTGTCCCAAAAACTCCTTCAAATTCGCTGTCCCTGTCCAAAAATACTGCCACTTCTACCACCAAAACGCCCGAAGCTACGCGAACCTCTCCGGCTAACGTTTCATCGCTTCGAACCGCCCCCGAAAAGTCTG
>CM047512.1:27450109-27457609 GCA_026122265.1 Ammodytes dubius | reverse complement strand
AACTCAGCCATTGACCTCACATCGGGGAAATCATCTACGTGAATGAAAGAGCCAGGGGTATAGAACTGATGGTAGTTTTCTCTTGGTGGACCCAAAACTATTGGGACCGTCCCGGCCACAAAGGCCCCGTTCGGCTTCTCAGTGATGTAGTCTCTGTGGATCGAGTTCTCAAATGCGAGGTAGAACTTACAGCTGGCAATAGTTGGGTAATATAAATCATCGTTTAAGAAGGTTGCTCCCCAACCTCCGAAGAGATGGACCTTAACGTGTTTGGACAGTTCCGCATAATATCTTTCTCTCGTAACTGTCCCAGGCCGGTGTCTGTCAGTGACTATCCAACACACCAGTTTGTCTTTCTTGGGCAGAACAAAGTCATTTTTCGCTCCTCCTGGGTCCTTGATAGTGAACTCCTGCCGAACCACAATGTCAGAATCTCTCCTGTAGGTGGCAGTCAAGTTAAAGAGGTTCTCCAGGCCTGGTGGATACTTAGTGCCTGTTGGGGGTTCAACATGAAACCAAATCCACTTCTGAAAAGCTGGTCGCGGACCCTGAGGCAAATTCCCCAAATTCTGATCTATATCAGCATGGTAGATGACGACTCCCTTAGCTTTGCTGTAGAGGGACCGGTCAGCGGTAATGACACAGCCATTTATTTTGAAGTTTTGAGGGCAAAGTGTCAAATCAAACTTGAGATTTACAGGCCAGAACCACAGCAGTACTATGGGCTTTTCCTTTGAAGCATTGCCATCATCATCATTTTGCTCCTCATCAGCTACTGTAGAAGGGCAACCGGTAGACAGATGGAGCTCAAAATACAGAAAGAATGCAAGAACAAAGAACAACAGCAGGGCGAAAGCCGCTATCTTGTTATTGGAAACCATCTTCATCACCTGTGGAGGCAGAAAAAAGGAAAACTGATTTGATCACTTTGAAAACTACATCATGAGTTGTGTATTCAAAAATATAGCCTACAGCTCCGGAAAAAATGAAGAGACCAGTCTGGATTTTTCTTAAAAATCTTCGTCTCTATATAAAATGCTCTTAATGAAAAAAAAAAAAAAAGATATTGGAATTTGGTGGAAATGTTGTCAGTAGTTTATATTATAAAACCAAAACGTTCATTCTACTCAAACATATGCCTATAGTAAAACGAGAGACACTGAACATTTGGAGTGGTCTCTATAATTTTTTCTCTGAGCTGTAGTTCAGCGATCGTGAAGAGACACAGCAGCCTGCGTGTACACATGCTAGAGTTTGCAAATATCTTTTTATCTTTGTCAACTGCAAACGCTAACAAGGCTTCTGTGGGTGAATGGAAAGTTTGACAGGTGCAGGAGCAGTAACTAGATGTGAGGTGGGCAAAATAACCTTTATAAGAACAACAATCACTAATAGACTATACATTGAAGTCAATATGCTCAGTCTTTTGAGGGATTAAGTTTAGTTTATTTATTTAGCACACATTAACGTGACTGGTTCAAGGAGGGAACAAAGCCCAATGGCCTTGTAAAAGAGTTCCCTGTCAATAATCACAATCAAAACATATTTATAAGGCTAACAAATACACTTTCGAAAATAAGGAGACAAGAGTATTACATAAATAATCAAAATATCATTATTAGATGGAAAATGATGTGATAAATGGGTCAATGACGTGACGCCCATTTTTTTGTGTCCCTAAGGTTAAATTAAATTTTAAAATGTGGAAATAAAAAAAAAGCTTACACATTACTTTAACACATTCATTTCTAGAGACCCTATTCGAAAGTTTTTGGTTTTATTCAATTTTGAGAGAATATTTGGAGATAAAAGGCAAAAATGTCTAAGTGGTGTAACCGTCAATTTGTAGGCTACCAATTTTTTTTTACTTGCTTAAATACAGTGAATTTCTCAATATAACATCCCATAAACTATTTTGGCATTATCCTAACATGGAGGTCATTATGAGTACAGTATATAAATTGGGGTGTCTGAAAGTTATCCCCGGAGGGATAACCACTAAATCGCAAAGCGACTACAGGGAAGGGGAGAAAACAAAAATGCACAAAGCTGTGAAGGGCCACACAGGCTACCTTTTAATAATACCAACTAAAGCAACAACAAAACCACCGCTGCCAAGCAGCTGAAGACATAGGCTACACAAGTAAAGCAGTTGACTTTGCAACACTTAACACAGCGAGCACTCAGAGACAACCTCTCACTACCTCTGAAGGTGAGACAATGATCAGCACAGAGCACTGGGGTCTCAGGGCATATATAATCTCTTCACACCTGGGTCCAATCAGCCAATCAGTGCACACACACCTGATTGCAGTGAAGAAATCTGTCACCATTCTCACGGAGGCGAAAGATTCCGTGGACTCACAGGGCTGAAATCTACCGTTTCCTCACAATATCAATGAAAGCAACGTCCAAATGAGCTAAAATCCTAAATACAATAAACAGTAACATGGCAAACTTATTTTTAGGTAAGATCTAATTGATTATTCATTCATTTTTTCACACGTTTAAATGTTTTGAGGCGGAGGATTCCTCCCACGCTCTCTGTCCGGCTCATCAGACAGCACTCAGCTGTCTGTGAGTTGAGCTGGACGAGCCGTGGTGTGTGGTACACACTCAGTTCTGATCTATCTCCACTATCAGACTGGCATCACTCATTTCACTTAGTAACTCTAATGTTGTTTGGTATTTATCTTCATCTCTTATTTATTGTAGTGTTTATGAATGACTGCACGTAGGCTACAGTTATCAGATCGCGGACCCCAAACAATGCCGTTGCCTAGCAACTTGCTCGAAAATATATCTGTACCAGACTCACAAAATCACTCCCCTGGCTCACTGACGAGCCGGAGCTTCACTTGTTAACTGTGCGTGTGTGACGGGGGGTTCACCCCCGTGCTGGCCCCAGCCGACCCCTCACTGCCCTTCATGCTGGACACCGATGCTAGCGGCGTCGGGGTGGGAGGGCTGCTCTCCCAAGTGGGGCCTGATGGAGAGAGAGTGGTGGCGTACTTTAGCCGGGCCATTAACAAGGCGGAGCAGCGCTACTGCCTTACCCGCAGAGAGCTCTTGGCCGTAGTGCTCTCCATCCGTCACTTCAAGTAGGCTACTACCTCTGCGGCCTGCCTTTTACAGTGAGGACAGACCACGCAGCTCTCCAGTGGCTCATGACCTTCAAAGAGCCAGAAGGGCAGGTGGCCAGGTGGTCTCTACGTCTTCAGAGTGGAACACCGGGCTGGAGCCCGACACACCAACGCGCTCTCTCGGCGACCCTGCGCTGCAGAGGGGTGTCGCTGCTGCGAGAGGAAGGAGGCCCGCGAGAGAGAACTGCGGGCAGAGGAGGAAGGCTGCGCCGCGGTGCAGCAGGTGGAGGAGGTCTGCAGAGAGCTGGAGACCATAGAGGGAGGTGATTGGAGAAAGCATCAGGAACAAGATACCGGTATTGCAGTGGGTGGAGGCTCAGCGAAAACCACCGTGGGAAGAGGTGGCCGCCCTCTCCAGAGTTGTCAAGGGACTGTGGGCCAAGTTTGGGGTCCTGCGTCTCTGCCAGGGCGTGCTGCAGCAGGCCTGGAAGGAGCCAGCCACAGGCGAGGAGAGGTGGCAGGTTGTGGTCCCCAAAGGCCTGCAGGGGGCAGTGCTCGAGGCCATGCATGGAGCCGCAGGGTCGGGGCACTTTGGGGTTGCTAAGACACTCCGACGCCTACGCCAGGGTTTTTACTGGGGACGGTCCCGGAGGGACGTCGAGGACTTTTGCCGGCGGTGTGACCCCTCCACCGCACGAAAAGGTCCCACCAGGCGCTCACATGCTCCCCTGCAGCAGTTTCTGGTAGGCGCACCTATGGAGAGGGTGGCGGTAGATGTAGTGGAGCCGCTGCCCCGCTCGGACAGAGGCAACCGCTATGTTCTCACGGCCATTGACTACTTCACCAAGTGGCCGGAAGCCTATGCCATCCCCGATCAGGAAGCGGAGACCGTGGCAGACGCCCTGTTGGAAGGCATGTTCAGCCGTTTCGAGGTGCCTGAGACTTTGCATAGCGACCAGGGGAGAAACTTTGAGTCTCGGGTGTTTGCCGCTATGTGTGAGCGCCTGGGCATTCATAAGACCCGCACCACTCCCCAGAGGCCGCAGAGTGATGGACTGGTGGAGTGATTTCACCGCACTATGGGCCAACAGCTGGCCATCCTCACCTCCCAGCACCAGAGAGACTGGGATAACCACCTGCCCCTGGTTCTCATGTCTTGCCGCACCGCCGTGCAGGAGTCTACGGCATGCACGCCGTCCCTTCTCATGCTGGGAAGGAGCTACGTACCCCAGCAGAGCTAGCGTTTGGTCGACCACCTGATGCCCTAGACTGTTCCCTGGGCCCTGAGTATGCTCCAAGATCGCCTGGAGTCGGCCCACCTATTTGCCCAGGAGAAGCAGCAGAGGGCAGGGGTGAGGCAGAAAAGGAACTATGATGTGAAAAGCAAAGGCAGGCATTTCCAGGCGGGAGAACTAGGTTGCGTTCCGAATCGCATACTCTTTCTTTTTTCTATTCTACATACTACATCCGACGATAAAAAGAATCTAGTTAGGATGCAGTAGACATACTATTGGGACATACTTTTCTCTCTTATTTCATCATAACATTGCGCCTTGATCTTGCCTCTTGCTTTTATATCCGTCGCATCCCTGTTTGTTTTCATAACATGGACCTATAGGCTTCGTCGATGTTACGTCACTTCACGTGCGCACTGGATTGTGGGTCAGAATCGCCCAAATAGGATGCACTTTTCAACACTAACAATCTTGGCCGCATGAAGTAGACCATCCGGGTATTCTAACCATCCTAAATCTGGCCACAAGAATCGGGACATCCTAAATCTTTTTTCTACATACTATATAGTAGAAAGTATGCGATTCGGAACGCAACCATAGTTTGGGTGTTCAACCCTCAAAGGAAGAAGGGAAGATGCCCCAAATTGGACAGTCCTTGGGTGGGTCCCTGTCGAGTTCTGGAGAGGCTGGGGGAGGTGGTGTACCGGTTGCACTTACCACCTAAAGGAAGAAGGGTGGCACTTCAGACAGACTGGCTCCATACAGAGGGGGGGCTGCCCCTCTGGCCCAGGGGGGTCTAGCGTCTCCTCGCGGTCGGCCTGCCTCCCCACAGCCCACCCCCCCGGCCACACCGGCGGGGCCGCGGTCTGGCTCCCTTCCCCCAGCTACCGGGGGTTACCACCCCTCCCCTGTATCCGATGGCCCCCAGCCCCCCCTTCCCCTCCCAGGGGCTGATAGCCCCATACCCTTGGCCCCCAGTCCCCCCTCCCCCTCCCAGGGGCTGATAGCCCCATACCCTGTATCCGATGGCCCCCAGCCCCCCCTTCCCCTCCAAGGGGCTGATAGCCCCATACCCTGTATCCGATGGCCCCCAGCCCCCCCTTCCCCTCCCAGGGGCTGATAGCCCCATACCCTGTATCCGATGGCCCCCAGCCGCCCCTTCCCCTCCCAGGGGCTGATAGCCCCATACCCTGTATCCGATGGCCCCCAGCCGCCCCTTCCCCTCCCAGGGGCTGATAGCCCCATACCCTGTATCCGATGGCCCCAGCCCCACCTTCCCCTCCCAGGGGCTGATAGCCCCATACCCTGTATCCGATACCCTTGGCCCCCAGCCCCCCCTTCCCCTCCCAGGGGCTGATAGCCCCATACCCTGTATCCGATGGCCCCCAGCCCCCCCTTCCCCTCCCAGGGGCTGATACACCGGAGTCCTGGAGCGGGGGTCCTCAGCGGCCAAGGAGGCCACCAGGGCACTTAAAAGACTTTGTCTGCTATCTGTAGGAAAAGAAAAGTAATGTTTTACAGTGTTGTGCCTGTTGTTATATTGGGGGTTGAAGCTCATTATGTTAAAGGGCAGTTATGGTATTCTGAGGGCCGTTTTTCTGTGGAATTCTCGGGGCGAGGAAGGGGGGGTAATGTAGCGTCACGGGGTTGGGAGATAGGGGCGGGTCATCTCAGAGGGGGTTCTTAGTGTGACTTCTTCTTCGCGGGGTTGTTGTTGTGTTTCCGGTCAAGCTGTGACCTACATGTTCAAGTAAAGGATGACATTAAAACCTGCTGTTAAAGGGGCACTGTGTAGCATTTTAAGTAATGTATTAGCTAAAATCAATATCCTCATTCATAAATATGTCCTCATTGGTGTAAAATCACCTCTGCCAATAATCTGAATTATCCTCCTGAGCGGAGAATTACAAATATTAATATTACATTTTGTACATTGAGCTGGCAAGTCTTATGGAGGAATCCATGTTTTTGGAATGTCATCGGGTACATTGTTTAGAATTTAGAATTGTTCTTGTCCTTGAAGGCCACTGTAGCTTCTGTTATTATTGAAAAGGGGTGGGGTTACCCAGGGAGCATTGCATTCTAGAACTTTCCAGAACTTTCTTGATGATGTCATATTACACACTGCCCCTTTAAACCTGCAGTGTGTAGAATTTTGGATTTTATTTTCCAGCAGATTTTGTAGAAAGTAATTATAATATCCATAAGTACATTTAATTTAGTGCATAATAGCTGAAAAAAATGTTTTGAATTATTATTATTTTCCTTAGAAAGGGTCTCATATATGTCCATATTCCTGCATATTTTGGACCAAGGCCTAGTGCCGCCATCTTGAAAGTGTCATAGTTGGAATGTCATCAGGTGCATTGTTTAAAATTTAGAATTGTTCTTGTCCTTGAAGGCCACTGTAGCTTCTGTTATTATTCGAAAGGGTTGGGGTTACCCAGGGAGTGTTGCATTCTAGAACTTTGTAGAACTTTCTTGATGATAAAGGGTAACTACACCCCCTGTTTGAGCATACTGCACGATTTTGAAAAATGCATTCAGACCATGGATTCTGAATTCTGTTTGAGAACCATTGTTTTTAAACATTCCGACATCAGCCGGCCGACTTTCGGGAGGGATGGGGCCTCACGGTGTCTGTGAAGGAGGGGGCTAGCTGTTAGTTAGCTGTCACTCAGGAAGATCTGAATGACATGACTTCCTTGAAAAATCGAGTGACACAAAGTGTAACGGCGCTGTCGCTACACAGTGAGCTCATATGCCACACAGATGGGTCGTCTGAGGTGGAGGACTTTTCTTCTTCTAAATTGTTTGCGGGTGTCTCTATCGTAGTGTTAGGAGACAGAGTAGCGCAAGTGAGCTAGCGGCTGTGTGTGTGTGTGTGTGTGTGTGTGTGTGTGTGTGTGTGTGTGTGTGTGTGTGTGTGTGTGTGTGTGTGTGTGTGTGTGTGTGTGTGTGTGTGTGTGTGTGTGTGTGTGTGTGTGTGTGTGTG
Organism: Ammodytes dubius; assembly: GCA_026122265.1. Classification (NCBI taxonomy): domain Eukaryota; kingdom Metazoa; phylum Chordata; class Actinopteri; order Uranoscopiformes; family Ammodytidae; genus Ammodytes; species Ammodytes dubius. The sequence goes on along the minus strand of CM047512.1, from coordinate 27,450,296 downwards.
TGTGTGTGTGTGTGTGTGTGTGTGTGTGTGTGTGTGTGTGTGTGTGTGTGTGTGTGTGTGTGTGTGTGTGTGTGTGAGCGAGGAGAGCGAGCGGTAGCGTGTGTCAATAAAGTTAAAGTGAAGCAATGAACGCGTCCGGGTCTCTGTGTGTGTATATGTGTGAGTGCGTGCGCACAAGCGAGATAAT
>CM047512.1:27427609-27445109 GCA_026122265.1 Ammodytes dubius | reverse complement strand
GTGTGTGTGTCCTGGACTAATTTCTGAACCAAATGTCATTGCAATCCATCCAAAAAATGCACACGTTACTTCTCTCAAATCCACAAATCTAATCATGCCCGTGAAAGTCAGGTTATCACCATAAATGTCTGTACAAAATTAAATGTCAATCTATCCATTAGATTTGAGATATTTGCGTCTGAATCAAAGTGCTGTGTGGCTAATTTCAATGTTACACTTAGGTCACATTTTCAGAGTTAGAAAATAGTTTCTCAAGTTGTGAAAGGAATTTCTCTGATGCTAAACATGTGACTGAAGGTCTAAATTTATATTTGAAGTGATTATCTAACAGCATACCACGGCACTTGAATGCGATCTGTGGTCTCATTGGGCACACACACACACACACACACACACACACACACACACACACACACACACACACACACACACAAACACACACACACAAACACGTTCATAAAAAAACATTTTAAACTATGATAGTTTAGCATTTATCTGGCACTCACCAAGGTTAAAATAACAAGGCAAGTTTATTTCTATAGCACAATTCAGACACAAGGCCATTCGAAGTGCTTTACAGGAGCATGAAATACATCAAGATTAGACATTAGAAATTGCATTTAAGAGATAGTGAAAACAAAGGAAATACATCAAGATTCAAGATCAGACATTAAACATTTAGACAGCGATGTAGAATGGCTTGCAATGAAATTTACATGGCTGACAATACAGTTATTTTCTATACAGCCTATTTATCTTCATCACTCTTTCATAGTTTCGAACAAATTTAAAAAATATTGGGGAATCTACAGTATCTCACAAAAGTGAGTACACCCCTAACATTTCTTCACATTTTTCTTTATATCTTTCCATGCGACAACACTGAATAAATGACACTTTGATACAATGTCAAGTAGTCAGGTACAGCTTGTATAACAGTGTAAATTTACTGTCCCCTCAAATAACTCGACACACAGCCATTAATGTCTAAACTGTTTGGCAACAAAAGTGAGTACACCCCTAAGAAAAAATGTCCAAATTAGGCCCAAAGTGTCAATATTTTGTTTTGCCATCATTATTTTCCAGCACTGCCTTAACCCTCTTGGGCATGTAGTTCACTAGAGCTTCACAGTTTGCAACTGGAACCCTCTTCTACCCATTCATGACGACATCAATGAGCTGGTGGATATTAGAGTCCTTGCGCTCCTCCATCTCCCGTTTGAGGATGCCCCAAAGATGCTCAATAGGGTTTAAGACTGGAGACATGCTTGGCCAGTCCATAACCTTTACCCTCAGCTTCTTTAGCAAGCCAGTGGTCGTTCGGAGGGGTGTTTGGGGTCGTTATCATGTTGCAGTACTGCCCTGCGGCCCAGTTTATGAAGGGAGGGGATCATGCTCTGCTTCAGTATGTCACAGTACATGTTAGAATTCAATGAACTGTAGATCCCCAGTGCTGGCAGCACTCATTTAGCCCCAGACCATGACACTCCAACCACCATGCTTGACTCTAGGCAAGACACACTTGTCTTTGTACTCCTCACCTGGTTGCCGCTCCACACTCTTAACACCATCTGAACCAAATAAATGTATTTTGGTCTCATCAGACCACAGGACATGGTTGCAATAATCCATGTCCGTAGTCTGTTTGTCTTCAGCAAACTTTTTGTGGGGTTTCTTGTGCATCATCTTTAGAATAGGTTTTCTTCTGGGATGACAGCCATGCAGAACAGTATGATGCAGAGTGTGGCGTATGGTCTGAGCACTGACAGGTTGACCCCCCACCCCTTCAAGACCTTCAGCAATGCTGGCAGCACTCATACGTCTATTTTCCAAAGCCAACCTCTGTGTACGACGCTGACCACGTGCACTCAACCTTCGTAAACTGGGCCACAGGGTGGTATTGCAACATGATAACGACCCCAAACACACCTCCAAACGACCACTGCCTTGCTAAAAAAGCTGAGGGTAAAGGTTATGGCCTGGCCAAGCCTGTCTCCAGACCTAAACCCTATTGAGCATCTTTGGGGCATCCTCAAACAGAAGGTGGAGGAGCGTAAGGTCTTTAATATCCACCAGCTCTGTGATCTGTCATAAATGGGTGGAAGAGGGTTCCAGTTGCAACCTGTGAAGCTCTGGTGAACTCCATCAAGAGGTTAAGGCAATTGCTGGAAAATGATGGTGGCCACACAAAATATTACACTTGGCCCAATTTGTAAATTTTTTCTAAGGTTACCACTTTGTTGCCAGCAGTTTAGACATAATGGCTGTGTGTCGAGTATTTTGAGGGACAGTAAATGAAACTGTTATACAAGCTGTACACTGACTACTTTACTTGTATCAAAGTTCATTATTCAGTGTTTCCTGGAAAGATATAAAGAAAAATGTGAAGAAATGTGAGGGTGTACTCACTTTTGTGAGATACTGTATATTCACAAATATGATTTGGAGGCATTCTTGGCCTACATTAGACCTCATGTAGGCCGATCACATCCGTGTCTGTTGGGATGTTAAAGGAGTGCCTCTATACTTAGTTTACACACACACACACACACACACACACACACACACACACACACACACACACACACACACACACACACACACGTAATTAAATAGGGCCGCATTCTAAACCTATAACGAGTTCTTATACAACTACTGCAGTGTCTTAAACCTGTTCATCTGTGGAGTAATCTACAGTGTAGAGCAACACATACACAGCCCGGATGTTAGGCAAGGCAAGGCAATATTATTTATATAGCACAATTCAGACACAAGGCCACTCAAAGTGCTTTACAGGGGCAAGATTAATACATAATAATACATAATACACATTAGAAAAGCGAATGAATAGAAATAAAATATTTAAAAGTGAATGAGAAGAAATAGAACATTTAAATAAAATAAAAATGACAGGTTAAAATGGAAATGTTTTATGGGCTTCCGGCTCTACTTCTCTAATTACTTTGGTCTAGTTTTAGTTTTGTAAGTTTTCTGACTCACAAACTGACTGACTGACCTACATTTACGCCGGTTACGTAAACTTTTTTTTCTTTTCTATTTCTATTCAACTGCCACTCTCTCTCACCTCTCTCTCTCTTCTCTCCTCTTCCTCTCCCTCTGTGTCTCATTCTCTCTCTCTCTCTCTCTCTCTCTCTTCCTCTCCTCTTCCTCTCTCTCTCTCTCTCTCTCCTCTCTCTTTCTCTCTCTCTCTCTCTCTCTCTCTCTCTCTCTCTCTCTCTCTCTCTCTCTCTCTCTCTGTGTTTGTGTGTGTTTACTTCCATAATTAAACAATTTATGTGCAAATACGGCCAACAAGGAAAATGCTTTTTGCTATATGGGTTAAGGATGATAATGGTCGGTGTTTGGAAATTTGGAAATTTAAGATACATTGCATTTATTTATTTATTTTGTCCTTAAGGCAACTTTTTGTTTGCTAGCATCACATTCAATTGTGTTAACCAAATGTTGGTGAATTAAAAAACCATGACCTTTCATTTTACAGTAAACTGAAATGTCATGTTGATGGCTGTGTGCTGAAGTCTTTTCTGCATAGTTCTTGTGTTTGTAAAAAAAAATTATTTTAAAAAACTTTGGATTTTCGCAGATCAATCATAACATATTGGAGACGTACTGTATACAGCCCCGGAAAAAAATAAAAGACCAGTCTGGAATTTCTTAAATCTTCATCTCTACATAACTTATTGAATTATTGCTCTCTATGACAATATTTCTATTGTGAATTTGGTAGAGATGTTGTCAGTAGTTTATACTATAAAATCAAAATGTTCATTCTACTCAAACATATGCCTCTAAAGAGTAAAACAAGAGACACTGAACATTTGGAGTGGTCTCTTAATTTTTTCCGCAGCTGTATGTATGTGTGAAAACTAACACTGTCACTTTGCCTCTACACATCCACATGAAACTTTTCTTTCACACATCTTCTTGTAAACCTGTTTCGTCTAGTCTATTTCTTGGCTTCCACCTGCCACCCTCTTTCTATATAAACTGTTCATTGAATCTGTCCATCGCTGGTTCGTAGACTTTCTCTCTTGAGACTCTTTAACTTCTGAAGAATGTTTTCTTGACCCAATTTTGTTTCATAAGCAATAAACTGTAGATGTAATACAGTTACTATTGAATGTCTGTCAGTACTCATGCTGCTCTTTGAGAGTTTTACCTTATCCGATTCGACAGTCTATTAAAAAACCTACTTCACCAGTGGGAATATAAAGGCGTATTGAACTCTGAGATGGCCGGATGGACATTTCAAATTTAATTCATACAGCATCAATTAAGAGTTATAATGACCTTTGAAACATAAAGCTAGAGGGTAAATTACAGTAAGGTATAATGGATGTTAGGAGGTTGGAGCTGTTGGCTGAAAATTCATAAATGATGGTTAAAAAAATCAAATAAACATGAGAGTGCTATCAATCTTTTTATGGAGCATGTGAAAGTAAACCTTAATGTTTTGTCTAGTTGCATGAATGCCTCTAAGAGTTCAAATTGTCTTGACCTCCCACATCTTCTCCTTAAAAGGCGAGTGTGCTTTTAAAGAAATCAGATAAGACATTACAAGGTTTGATTCATCTGATTAATTATTGAGCTATGACTCAGTGATGTGATGTAACCTGTAATCCGACCGCTGTAACTTTCTAACAATCTCAGTCGAGTTGAGACAAACAAAAAACCGTCGTCAAGACATTTTGTCCAGTCCAGTGTGTTCTGAAACACAAAACCTTTTAGTTTATACACACAAGTTGTAGTTTCAGATTGTACTTCTGCAAACGTAATGCGTACTAAATGTTTAAAGATGTTACTAGCAAAAACAGACAAGTACAGGAAACATACAGTGGTGCATAATTGTGAAGTGGAATGAAAATGAAACATGGTTTTACATTTTTTTTGTAAATAAAAAACTGAAAAATGTGGCGTGCAAAAGTATTCACCCCCTCTGAGTCAATACGTTCTAGAACCACCTCTCGCTGCAATTACAGCTCCAAGTCTATTTGGGTATGTCTCTACCAGCTTTGTACATCTACAGACTGACATTTTTGCCCATTCTTCTTTGCAAAATAGCTCAAGCTTCAGATTCAGCGTCCGATTGGATGGAAAGACCAAACTTGAAGTTTCAGGCCTAAATGCAAGGTGCAATGTGTGGCAGTAAACTCACCCTGAAAACACCATCCCTACCTTGAAACATGGTGGTGGCAGCATCATGCAGTGAGGGTCTTGTTCTTCAGCAGGGACAGGGAAGCAGGTCAGAGTTGATAGGAAGATGGATTGAGCCAAATACAGGACAGACAAACCTGTTAGAGTCTGCAAAAGATTTGAGAGTGGGGTGAAAGTTCACCTTACAGCAGGACAACTACCCTAAACATACAGCCATATCTACAATGGAATGATTAGATCAAAGCATAGTCATGTGTTAGATTGGCCCAGTCAAAGTCCAGACCTAAATCCATTTGAGAATATCTGGAAAGACTTGAAAATTGCTGTTCACAGACACTCTGCATCCAATCTGACGCTGAATCTGACGCTTGGGCTATTTTGCAAAGAAGAATGGGCAAAAATGTCAGTCTGTAGATGTACAAAGCTGGTAGAGACATACCCAAATAGACTTGGAGCTGTAATTGCAGCGATAGGTGGTTCTACAACGTATTTACTCAGGGAGGCTGAATACTTTTGCACGCCACACTTTTCAGTTTTTTATTTATAAAAAAAATTGTAAATCAGATTTCATTTTCATTCCACTTCACAATTATGCGCCACTTTGTGTTGGTCTATCACATGAAATCCCAATAAAATAAATGTACGTGTGTGGTTGTGACGTGACAAAATGTGGAAAAGTTCAAGGGGTATGAATACTTTTTCAAGCCACTGTAGATGTCGAGAGATATGGACATTCATCTGACATCTTGTGTGAACTCAACAAAAGAGTATGATAGAAAATGTACTGTGAGTGTGTATGTGTGTGTGTGTGTGTGTGTGTGTGTGTGTGTGCGTGTGTGTGTGTGTGTGTGTGTGTGTGTGTGTGTGTGTGTGTGTGTGTGTGTGTGTGTGTGTGTGTGTGTGTGTGTGTGTGTGTGTGTGTGTGTGTGTGTGTGTGTGTGTGTGACTCAAACAAAACCTTTTGAGAGAAGCAGTAATGAAAATAAGAGGGAGATATTGGCAATGCTTTTTAACTTTTAAAGAGGCCAAATAGTTTTGTAAGGGTGTTATATCAGAGAAGTCATTCCTCGATACCAGAGCTGTAAAAATGTGAAACTGGAGACGAAACACTTGGTTTACGGGAATCTGTTTCATTGTTCAGTTTGCCTGGAAAGATAAATAAACCTTGTGCTCTTTCAAAAAACTCCATATATTTGGGATCGGTATCAAATACTTCACAGGGAAGAAAACTGTAAAATTTAATTTACAGCTTTAGATAATGTCTGTGCGTGAGGTGAAGTTTTGTATTTTAACATGGGCACATATTTGATGGTATACGGAAGCCAAGAATGGCCATATTTGCAATTATTTGAATGATTAATCCCACAATCTTATGATAACAGAATCATTATGTCATGATTTTGAATAAACATAAGGTACATTTTTGAAAGATAACAAAAATAATAGAGACAAGTGGAAACAACCTCTGGTGACAACAGGTAGATTTTCTTTTTTTTTAAGATTTTATTTTGGCATTTTCAAGCTTTATCAGACAGTACAGAGTTGAAATGGGGAGACAGAGAGAGAGGGGGGATGACCTGCAGTAAAGGTCCACGGGTCGGATTTGAACCCGCGACCACTGCAACGAAGGCCGGAGCCGATATGGTACATGCTCTATTCACTACACCACCGGAGCACCCCAACTGGTTGATTTATTGAACTATAGATTATCAATTTGTGATCTTGAGATAACAGCATTTAATATTATGAGTAATACGAGGAAATAAGCTTTTGTTTCCTTCATATCAATTACATTAATCTTTGTTTTATTGAGATCACAAGATAGTGAACATAAGAGTAAAAAAATTATCATGATAACAGTTTGATTAAATGCACTTCAGATAATGTAGGTCAAGATATTAATCGTCAGATAATAATGTCACCACCCTCTACTTTAAAAAAATAAATAAAAAATTGCATAACTAAAGATCCCAAAACATATCCCACCTTTTTCTACATCACTGTTGTACGGTTAATGTTTTTTATGGCAATTTGACACTAAAAAAGCACCAGTAAAATGTCTGTGTCACTTTAAGAATTTCTTTTATGAGTCTGTAGATTTTATAACATCCTGAACTTTATGAATTGAATACTTAGTCTCTGACAAATGTCACTGTCTTCATGTCCCATCTGGGTGTTAGCTCATAACCTGCACTGCTATAGTCAACACCTTTCTCTGCTGGAATAATCTGTCTGATAACAAAAGCATATCGTTAGCCTCATAGCATAATTGCCTAAATCATATTTACTCTACATCTACTCTATTCTACATCTACTCTACTCTACAGCTACTTTACCCTACTCTATAACCCTTAAAATATGACTCAGGCAATTATGCTATCAGGCTAACGATATGGAATATTAATATTGAGTGGAAAAAACATTTAGTTTAGTTCTGCAATGTCTTTAACCTTTAAACATTGAGAAAATGTTTTGGATATGTTAAAAGCGTTAATATAATCATGTAACCAATTAATTTGTATTATTATTTCTTATTTTAGTTTTTCTGTTGTATGTGTTTTGTTTAGTTTTTTTGTTTGACTGTCACAATGTAAAAGTGCAGAAAACCCACGAGACCAGAGATTGTTGCATGAAAAATGTTGTTCATTGTATTGTATTCCTCCCCATGGGAAGAAAACCAAATACTGTTGGTGACTGTGGGCAGCTGTGGCGAAGCGTGTCGGGAGGTCGTCCATTGGGTTACAGGGTCGGTGGTTCGATCCCCCGTCTCCCCGCCACATGCCGAAGTGTCCCTGGGCAAAGAGACATTGAAACCCGAATTGCTCCCGGTAGTTAGCTTGCACCCTGTGTGGTAGCTGCTGCTGCTGCTATCGGTTAATGAATGTGTGTGTGATTGGGTGAATGTGTACAAAACAATGTAAAGCGCTTTGAGTCTGTGAAAAAATACAGGGAAAAGCGCTAATATAAGTGGAGTCCATTTACAAATAAAGAGATGAAGTCAAACTCATTACTACTCTGTTGTCCTGGAAGAGTATTAAAAATGTTTTGGATGATGTCAATTTAGCTGGTTCAGAGATAATAGGATAAAAACCAAAGATATGATAAAATAATTGGAATGCTAATTAGGTAGTTTCCGTTTACTAGAACTGCTCCAACAGAGGAACAAGAATTAACAGATTTTAGTTCTAAGCCAGAAACATATTTCGTAATTTTTCAACTATTTAGTTTTTTATTTTAATGGGTAAAGTATAACACTGGCCACTCATTCCCTCTTCAGGTCTATCAGAAAATACATTTCTGAATCCAAAATAATATAAAATGTGATATGCTTGTATACAGTATATAAACAAATGTTTAATTTGCGATGCCCATCTTATCTTCTTAGTGGTTTTGTTTAGATATATACCAGTTAAGAGCAAACTTTACTAGGAATTATTATTTTTAACATAGTGTAGATACCTTAGCAAATATGATCCGATGTAAATGAACAATTATGGTGCAAATAACTTGATATCATGTTATAATAGGGAAAATATGAATTAAGAAAATCATTGTTGTATATCATTTTTTATATAATGTTTCACCATTTTGCACATTACATGGCTTTGGCCCTTTCAATACAAAATAAAATAAAAGTAAAAAACTGGATGATTTGACAGAACGTTACCTGTGCTGTTTACGCACCAAACAAGGAGAGAATAAAAACATAACGTTGAATAAAATAAAAATTATAAAATACAAAGCACCCGGTTGAAATCAAAACACTTCATCAGATGTCAAATCAAAAACACATTTAATATGTAAAATAAAATATTTGCAGATTTTTCCAATGTAAAAAAAGCATACAACTCGTTAGACAAGGCCTCGATATTTGTTTTTCAAACACATTTTTTTTTCAGAAATATGTTTATGGGTTTTCTCTCTTGCTTTATAGCCATTTCCTTTTTGTGAAAAAATAAAAAATGTTAATAAAATTAAATAAAATTTAAAAAAATAACATTTTAAATGGATACATTTCAAAATAAAATTTAAATAATTAACTTTAAAATGTAGCTTTTAATTGCTTGTTCGCTTCCACACCCCTGTTATTCTGTAATGGAAGGCACTGGCCTTTTCAATCAAACTCATATGAATGGATACACAGATAGGGATACACACATAGGGACCGTTTGACTGTTTTAAGCACCAGCAGATTTATTTATTTATTATGTGGTAATTCAAATACACTTCCTAAAGGCCTGTCTGTCTGCAGCACCATGTTCTTTCCCTTACATATAAAATGGAAGTGCAAAATAAGTCAGAATAAATACTGAATAAATACACTTTAGGACACAATGGTATCACACATCCAGATGTAAATGCATTAGAGTGTATCTCTGTAGCTATAAAAAAAAATAAGAAAAAAAGAAAAAGGAATTCAAATTGAAGTATGTTTTTAGTAGCTCAGATTGTGACAGCAGGCCAATTAAAATATCACAGATCTGGGTCGTCGTGTGTGTGTGTGTGTGTGTGTGTGTGTGTGTGTGTGTGTGTGTGTGTGTGTGTGTGTGTGTGTGTGTGTGTGTGTGTGTGTGTGTGTGTGTGGTGTGTGTGTGTGTGTGTGTCACATGGATGATATTGCAAATGTTTGAGTGTCAATAAAATATTTTGTTTTAAAAAAATTAAATAAAAAAAAAACTTTGGAAAATATGAGCAGCTCGGCAGCTCCTTCTATGAAATGTAAACAATGTCACTGCATGCTTAAATAATGACAACATAATAAATAAAAAATAACAAAAATTGGATGAATAATAAAAACAAAAAGAACAAGAAGAACAAGAGTCGTAAAGCACCAATGTTGATGTAAAAATGTTCAGTCTTGTTGCTTCAAGATTTTGGGACAGTGATGAAATGATAGTTATAAGGAAGTAAAGGGAAAACTAGAATAGTTGTTGTGAGGTACAATACTGTATCTAACATGTGGTTGTCTACACCTTGTAATGAGGCAAACCATTACTAAACAGTAAGTGAGCAGAAAGCTTGAATCACTGAATGAAGTATATCTAAAACAGGTATTATTAAGGTTATTCACTTAGCTGACACAGAAAAAGGCAAACGTATAAATAGGTTTCTTGTAGATTCTGAAGACATATAGTACACAAAGGGAGGGGGAGAGGTGGGGGACACTGATTGGTTGAATAAAAGGCAGTTGCCACGTTACAGTAGATGAGATTTGAATGTTCCAGTATTTGATTGAAAAGTTCAGATAGGCAGAAAAAAGTCATTCGTATCAGAATGCGATTTTTTTTTTTGTAGTTTTTTGTTTTGCGAGAGAAAGTACGTAGAACTACAAAATGGAGGACAGCCATAAAAGGCAACGATTGAAGACATGTTGTGAGCTTGTGCGCTTCAGCGTCGTTGCTACAGTCACTGTTCAAAAAAGGTCGGAGATTATTCAAGTCTCTCAAGTCTGTATCGGGAGAAAAAAAATGCCTTTGAATGGAAGATATCTTTTCATTCGGATCTATAATATCGTCGTCACTGCTTTAGTTTCAAAGTCCTTTTTAAAATGTAAAGTTTCAAAATGTTCTGTTGATGTGTAGACGGAGAGAGAGTCCAGCCAGCGCTGCTACAAGGTGCAAATTCAAAATCAACGTTTTGAAAGTTCTTTGTGCATCGAAAAAAAAAAAAAAAAAAAAAAACGGAAGAACAAACAACAGATCAACTGCTGTGTTAGAAGGAGGGCCGTTTTTATAGTTTGCAGCCAGGAGGAGGAGCGATGAGGTTTTTACTGCATTTTGATTCCGCCATAGTTGTAGTTTTTCCACACTTCAGTACAGTTGTAGTTCTTTTTAGACCAGTGGTTTGAGGGGGTGTCCTCGCTGCCGGCTGTGGGCCATGAAGAGCAGCACCTTGCGGATCCCACTGAGGCGATCCTTCAGCGAGGTGAGGGCCAGGAAGGGCAGCTGAGCCCGGCCCTCCAGAGGCAGGACAGCCAGCAGCCACCAGCACCAAGACGGCCCGTTAGGACTGGCCTATAGGGGGGAGACAGAGAGGGGGGGGAGGGGGTTAGTATATGAAGGGGGACAATGTTTACAATATATAAGATGTTTAAATCCACTCCAATGCAGATTCTGTACTTGTTTGCACAACATGAACACACCATTTTTTTTTAACTTTATTTAAAAAATACTAAAAAAAAAAAATTCTAATAATAGGAATATTGTATATTTTACTACAACCTGTACAATTATGAATGCTGTTCATAATTTGAGCACCCTATATTTTTTTCTATCACTTTAAAAAGTATTGTGTATAGGTGTCAGTGTTAGGGATTGCCATTCTATGAAAAACAGGAGTTAAATAAAGTTTAAAAAAAAAAAAAAAAAAAAAGTATGAATTGTAAGTTGCGTGTGTGTGTTTACCTGTAGTACATTATGCGTATTATATTCCTTATATTATCAAATGCAATAAGTTGCGTGTGTGTGTTTACCTGTAGTAGGGAGTCTTTTTCGGGCATGGGTCCAAAGTGTCCCTCTATGCGTTGCTTCATCTCCGGCTTCAGAGAGTTGACCCAAACCAGCGCCTGGTCGTACACTGTGTCATGGAGAGACTGAAGCGCCAAGGTGTCTGCTGCTCCCTCAACCTACACACACACACACAATCACACAAACACATCTATCACTTCTTCATTCTACTATTGTTGGCTAACTATATGATTCTTTGAAATGTAAAAATTAAAAAGCTAAGAAAAAACTAAATGTCAAGGCAACAGTAGAACTTTAAAATGTTTGTATATACAGTAAATTAAATTGGGAGTTAACTCAATAAAAGATTATTATTTGGCTCAAATGTGTGCAGGTCTCCATAAAACTTTTTCAAAAGTCAAAAATCTAGTGAAGAAAATTGCCTTGTTTTTTTCGTAACTTTTTTCCATTTGTACATTGTGCTTATCTCTCTCTCTTTTCTTACCTTAACATCCTCCAGATATTCTATGTCGGCGGTGTTGTACCCGTCTCTCTCTCTGTGCTGGAGGACTTTAAACCGCCGCTTGCCGACCGTGTCCACGACAGACCGGCCGTCTGAGAAAAACTTCACATCGCTGATCTCTAGCAAGACACCGTACTCTGCAAACCTGGAGGTATAAGAGGACGCAATGTTAAAAAACTGTTTTTAGCCAAATAGCCATTAGCTAACATTAATAATATTTGACTCTGGCTTTATCCAACATTAAGATTTTTGATTTGATTCTAAAGAGATTCAAATATATATATATAATTAGTTAGATATTGCCACATTTGCATATTTATTCAAACGTTTAAAAAAAAAATTATAATAGCCTACAAAGAATTATTGCTAAAAGTAATCAACTGGCAAAGTTTCATGTTGATATATCTGTACGTTAAAAATGCCATCCTATTCACCTGCAGTGTCTCTACATACTGAAACATAAGCAAGCACACACAATGGTTGCGTTCCGAATCGCATACTCTTTCTTTTTTCTATTCTACATACTACATCTGACAATAAAAAGAATCTAGTTAGGATGCAGTAGGCATACTATTGGGACATACTTTTCTCTCTTATTTCATCATAACATTGCGCCTTGATCTTGCATCTTGCTTTTATATCCGTCGCATCCCCGTTTGTTTTCATATGGAGGCTTCGTCGATGTTACGTCACTTCACGTGCGCACTGGATTGTGGGTCAGAATCGCCCAAATAGGATGCACTTTTCAACACTAACAATCTTGGCCGCATGAAGTAGCACATCCGGGTACTTCTAACCATCCTAAATCTGGCCACAAGAATCGGGACATTCTAAATCTTTTTTCTACATACTATATAGTAGAAAGTATGCGATTCGGAACGCAACCACAATTAATGTCCTAACACTCACCCTTTAAGGTTGTCCCCCAGACACATGCCAAAGCAGTTGGTTCCCGTCTCGATACATCTGCGAATCATCAACCGGTAGCACGGCTCGAAGATATGGAGCGGACAGGGCACGGTGGGGAAGGCCATAGTGCACACGAATATAGGCACATTCTTGTTCAGACTAAACAAGGGGAAAAAGAAAAGAGAATTTGTTTTAAAAGCAGGAAATATAAAATGTATTTACTGTTTTAAGGCTCAAGAATCAACTTTCTATTAATCTCAACTTTTAGGCAAAAAAAATATTTTAAATGCTCAAGAGAAATAGCTAATTTATCAAGAACGGATCTTTAAACAAAATGCCTAATAGCCTAAAATAACATTCGTATTCTGTTTTTAAGCTCAAAAAATCCACTTAAAATCCAAATATGATGCCAAAAAATTATGAAAAATTCTTAAAAAAAAAATTGGAAAATGTAACTATTTAAAAAAAATTACTTCTCGACAAAATTATTTAAAAAAAAAATCAAATGGCTACTGTAAGAGTGAATCGCCTTGGCTCCAGTGTCAGAGAGGTGATTTAAAAAAAAATTACACCTGACTCCTGACTTGACGTAAGCTTTAAGCTAAACAGGGTCAGTGTGTCAGAGGAAAGGGTCGTCTATTTTAGGTCAGTGGGTCAAATTAGACAGAACTACGTCACACACACATTCCAATACACAGGCCGTAACTAATGACAAGATAGATAAGATTGGAAATGATTAAGTTCACCATTTCGGGCCAGTTTCACAGACATGTACTATAAGCCCAGTCCTGGACTAGATGACATTTTGAATGGAGATTGCCATTGAAAGTACAATTTAGGGTTATTCACAACACACAACAACAACACACACACACACACACACACACACACACACACACACACACACACACACACACACAACTACACACACACACACACACACACACACACACACACACACACACACACAGACAGCAGACAGACAGACAGACAGACAGACAGACACACACACACACACACACAAACTTATTTTAAGACATGAACTTACTTGGATAGCTCAGCCATTTCATCCTGGTGGATTTTCTGTCTTTCGCTGAGCTCCGAGGGAAGATACGTAGATATGAGATTCTCCATTAAGACTGTCTTAGAGAACTGCCTCTGGACCAAGAACTGTAAGAGAGACACACAGACAATGTGTTAGAAAATATGGCAAGAATATAGGCAAAAAAACATATATGGTAGAAATAAAGACAGAAACATATACAGCTCTGGAAAAAAATGAAGAGACCACTCCAAATATTCTGTGTCTCTCGTTTTCACTATTTTTAGGCATATGCTTGAGTAGAAATAACATGTTGGTTTTATATATAAACTACTGAAACATTTCTACCAAATTCACAAAACATTTTGTCATTAGACCATTGAAATAAGTATGTAAGTGAAGATTTAAGAAAAATACGACTGACTCTAAATTTTATGACTGTACAGTATATACTGTATAGTTGAGGGGGAGTTAACTATGTTCATCCATCATCAATCTAATGATCAATATCTACACATGCATTGTGTTGTTGTATATCAGCAGTATCATTACATAGAACTGTCTATAGTTCCAAGCGATCCATTCCATGATCACGGACATTACATTAGTATACAGTAGACGACCAATACCTTTAGTCCACACTGAGGTAAACAGTTTTAATTGGGAAAAACAAGATCCGGTATTAGCATTAGACTGGGACCATTTAGATCTACTTAATGACGCCTTTATAGCAATTACTGTATGTACCAAGGAGGCAAGTTTATTTCTATAGCACAATCAGACACAAGGCACTCAAATGCTTTAAGGGCAGATTAGAATACATAAAACCATTATAAACATTAACAGCACCGAAATGAACTATTGATGCGTTTTTATTATTTTTATAGTTATTTTTTGTTTGTTTAAAGACCTGGCTGGGTATACAAATATGCACACACAGCTAACTCTGGCTTATTTACAACATCCTCTAGTCCTCTGTCAATTGATGAGCATTGTCCCTAAATATAAGTGATATGGAACTCTGCAAACTGATTGGACAGTCATAGCAGTTATGTACACGCCCATAATTACAACAGTTAGGACACAATCAGATCGCTTGATTTAAGCCACCCGTTTTATAAGAATAAATAAATGGAATAAAATAGTGAAGTAATGGGCGCTCCGTGCGTAGTGGATAGAGCTGTACCATATGGCTCGCCTTCGTTGCAGGGTCGCGGTTCAAATCCGACCCTGAACCTTTACTGCAGGTATCCCCCACCCCCCCTCTCTCTCTCTCTGTCTCCCCATCTCAACTCTATACTAACTAATAAAGCTTGAAAATGCCCAAAAAATAAAATAAAGAAATAAAACAGTGAAGTATTCAGCCTACGTACCTCAGTGAGCTCTTCTTTGCAGAGCGGACACTTGGGGTTGTGGTCCAGACATCTCTCCAGACAGCGCAGACAGAAGGTGTGGCCGCAGGGCGTGGTCACCGGCTCGTAGTAAAGCCTGGGCGCAGAAACACACACAAAGATAAGACGCTTTAAAAACATGGACAATTTAAAAAGTACAGCTGCCTGCAACTTATATTTATTTTCGTTATCCGTTAATTAAGAATTCAATTCTTAATTTCAATTAATTCATTATTATTTTATTAGTCAGATAAATAGTTCAAACAGCCTAGGGTGATGTTTTTTAGTAGTAGTGTTTTTTAAGGCCAAACTTCAGTGCAATATGATCTAGTTAATTAAGTAAAGTTAAAGATCCACCTCATACACAGAGAACAATCCAGATCTGTCGGGTCCAAGACTTCACTGACCGCAGTCGAATCTGTCACTTCTGATGACTCTGGAGAATGTGAATAAAGAATTTGAATAAGACATAAATACGCAAGGGTTGTGTGTGTGTGAGTGTGTGTTTTGAGTGAGTGCGTGCGTGTGCGTGCGTGGTGGTGAGTGAGTGAGTGAGTGAGTGAGTGAGTGAGTGTGTGTGTGTGTGTGTGTGAGTGAGTGCGTGAGTGAGTGAGTGAGTGAGCGATGGGGTGCGTGCGTCCGTGACAAAAAATCTCCAAATAAACTCACCAGACTTGGATCTCTTGCGATCGCAGCATCCGTCCTCCGACTCCTCTGAGCTCCGTCTGCGGCGCTTGAGGAGGAAGCAGTGAGCCAGGCGACTGAACCTCGCTGCCACGGGACGTCCCAGAGGCAGGGGGGGGGGACGAGGCTTCACAGCTGAACTCTGACTGGCTGGGACTGTAGGTCTAAAGGGTAAAGAGGGACACGCACACACAGGATTAATGTCAAGCCTTTAATCTGGAACGCTAATAAGGGTTGGGTGGTAATTTAGGTAATGGTGTATACCTGGTTATTTTAGAAATAGCAATGTGTGTGTGTGTGTGTGTGGTGTGTGTGTGTGTGTGTGTGTGTGTGTGTGTGTGTGTGTGTGTGTGTGTGTGTGTGTGTGTGTGTGTGTGTGTGTGTGTGTGTGTGTGTGTGTGTGTGTGTGTGTGTGTGTGTGTGTGTGTGTCTACAAGTCAATGACGTGAAGTGATATTGTTTGTTTCCTTCGTTTGGAACGTAGGTTGTGTTCATCTTTATTCTTGACATTTCTCGACATAATGAAAGAAAATCTTCCTTATCTGATTTTTGTTTCTCTCCTGTGGCCCTAAAACTCTTCTGTACTTTAGTATGTAGTGTAGAAAAAAGAAAAAGTATGTGATTTGGAACGCAGGGTAAGAGTAGCACAGGTGTAGGCTGGTGTTACCTGTGAGGGCGAGTTGATGCTGCTCTTGATGTGCGTTCTGAAGGAGCAGTCTGAGATGTGTTCAGGGACCTGATCCGCCATGGGAGCAAGCAGATCAATAAGGAGCTGAGGGGAGAGAAAAGACAAAACCATTTTGATTATTATTTCAAAATTGTAATTATCTTCACATACATTCATAGAGGCAGTATGCAGTAACATTAACACTTATTATCACAGGTCTGAGCTTAGTGAAAAATTAAAAATCAAGTGCAAAGTATATTAATTTTTTCTTTATTCTTATAATTATGCATAACCTCTTAAATTTGCCCTCAATGTCTAACCAGATTGATGCATTTCATTTGAGGATATACACACTTTTCCCCCTATAGGAGTGAGGTCCACCAGCCATAAATCCCATGTGAAACACTGCTATAACAACTCCCAAACATAAAAATTATTCTCAAAAAGAAATAAATGGTTTACCTTGAATACCTCTGTTTTAGCGACCTTGTAGTCTGGTTCTATGGACAGACACACCAGGTATTCCTTCAAAGCTTCCTCCGTCCTGCCTAGTGACACCAGAGCCTGGGCTTTACGGACATGGCCCTGAAGAATGGAGGAGAAAAAATATATATTACTTATCCAACATTTACATGACAGATAAAAAAAAATTAATAAAAAATT
>CM047512.1:27282609-27422609 GCA_026122265.1 Ammodytes dubius | reverse complement strand
ACGGCAAAGTCACCGGCTCGAATAGAAAACTCAGGCAAAATCGGCAAGTGATTTCCTTCAGCCCACACTTTGCTTTAGGGGTGTTGGTGGCTGTTTGGGCAGTGGGCTCCGTGCGCCCAATTGGTGCCACAACCGCCCCTGCTGCATTGTCTAACCCTTTCTTCGCAGTCTTCCCTTGCCTGTCTTGTCTCCTGATACTGTCTGATAAATATTTTATAAGGTTGACTAAATGAACCGGTCTTAGTCTTTCTATTTCTGAAGCCTGGCGGTACAAGGTGAACGCTTCGGGGAATTTACCCCCAAAGGCGAGCGCGTCTGCCCGCTTTACCATCAGCTCGAGCCGGTGTCCCATCACGTCTCCAGGAGCCGCTAGTTGGCACTCGTAAATGTCCGCTGCCAAGTCGAAGTTTTTGGACTGGAAAGCCTCGTCCGCGAGCTGCAGCATGATTTCTGTCTCGGTCCCCATCGCGTTAAGCAGTGGAAGTGATGTTTAAATTTAAAAGTCTATATAGGCTAGTTCTCCTCACTCACTTAACTCACCTATGTGGTAAAACAATCACTGAAGCCATCCGTGTAAACTGAGGCTGCTACTGTTATAGGCGAGGCGCAATGAGTGACCGCAGGCTCATGCTGTGGTTTGTAGTCCTAGGAACGGGCGAGATATTCTCAATGGACCAGCAGCGGTGGGCATAGAAAAAAATGAAAAGAAAAAAAATACTTATGTAAAAGTTGTGTCACGTGACGAAGGCCAGCTGTTCTGATTGGTCGAGGAGCTTAGAAGGAAAAAAAAACGGTTACCGAACAAATCGGCCATGTAACAGTTTCTGTGACGAGGGCAGCAGCCTGTCTGACCTGCATGCTGCCTGACTACAGCTATAAATCAGTGGCGGGCCGGCTGTGTGTGTGTGTGTGTGTGTGTGTGTGTGTGTGTGTGTGTGTGTGTGTGTGTGTGTGTGTGTGTGTGTGTGTGTGTGGTGTGGTGTGTGTGTGTGTGTGTGTGTGTGTGTGCGTGTGTGCGCGTGGTCGGGCCAGACAGGTGGCGTGAGGGGATCATCAGAGGTGAATAGATGTGGTAGAGAGTCCACATCCAAATAATGCATAGGCTTTTAGTTAGACTATTACAAATAATTAAATAATAATAATAATAATAATAGCATGAGATAAAAAAATAAAATAAAAATCAAGGCAAATGTCTTCACAATATTTTTGAGTTTGAGGCGAATATCTTTTCAGAAAACTGCTTGAACAACAAATTATCTTTAGTTAATTAACTTTAGTCTGTGAAAGCTAAACAAGTGACTAAACAGCTCTCTTTGACTCAGCTGCTCTGATGTAGAAAGGAGTTTGTTCCAGAGCTGAATAGGAGTTAAATGGACATCTGTGTCATGAGCCCATCAGCACATTAACATCTGTAATAATGTGAAATGGATAATAGATAGATAGATAGATAGAATAGATAGATAGATAGATAGATAGATAGATAGATAGATAGATAGATAGATAGATAGATAGATAGATAGATAGATAGATAGATAGATAGATGATAGATAGATAGATGATGGATGGATGGATGATGGATGGTGGATGGATGGATGGATGGATGGATGGATGGATGGATGGATGGATGGGATGGATGGATGGATGGATGGATGGATGGATGGATGGATGATGGATGGATGGATGGATGGATGGATGGATGGATGGATGGATGATGGATGGATGGATGGATGGATGATAGATAGATTAGATAGATAGATAGATAGATAGATAGATAGATAGATAGATAGATAGATAGATAGATAGATAGATAGATAGATAGATACAGATAGTAGATAGATAGATAGATAGATAGATAGATAGATTGTAGATAGATAGATTCTTTTTGTCATCGGATGTTACACAACTAAACTAAGACTGTTTTTTAACCCGTTCACAACCTAGTTATAATTCAGACGGACAAGAAATATTGTGGAAGTATGATGGATTTCTACTCTTACTTCATCATACTGTAAATAATAAGCATTTTTTTAAAACAATACTTATTATAAGTTATTTTTATGTCCACTGGAATAGACAAAAGGTTAATAACGCGAGACATCACATTATGTAAAACATTTAGATCAATTGTCTGTTTAGACCTTTTTAAGAACAAAAACATGAGTTTATTTGTTTTATCTTATCAGAGGATAACTTATTTCAATAACAAGTGATGCTTTAACCACATTGCATTATGTTTGTATTCTAAAAGACACATATTTATTGATAGGCCTAAATAAAAAACAGCGATCAGTCCACTATCTTTTTTTCTATTATTATTTTTCTATTTCAGTTTATTGGCTTAATGTCTCTGTAGTATTACACCTTATTAACGTCGACACAATGTCACTTTTGGGTGATATGTTGGAATATCAAATTGCAACCTCTCCCATTCCCTTCTTCTCCTCTTGTCTAGATCCTGTAAAAATATCTTCCATTTGAATTAATTGGGTATGAGAACGTGTTAATTTACATTTTAGGGCGGTTACATTATAGTTTGCACATCCAGCCCCTGCAGTTGTGAAAACTGATCCGTGGATAGCTGTGCCAAAAAAATGTTATGGCACCATAATTACCCGATGAGTGTTTACTTTCAAAAGCATTCCCACTTCTGTTTAGTTAGTTACATAAGTAAAGTATGTGAACTGCTAGAAACCGCTGGAGTTTTTGCACCGGAAAATGTGAAATAAAACCATTACATCATGGATCATGCTTAGGGTGAATTTTCATGCACCTATCTTGAGAAAGGCTATACTATCTATGTGAAAGCTCTCAGTACAGTTTACATAGGGCTAGCTAATTCAAAAGCATGGTGAAATATGGTAATGTGAATGCTTTTGCTTTTGCTTATGGATACTCTTTTTATAAATAGTTGGCATTCCTGGGCTGTTAACCAACATCTTACCAAACACTGGAATGTGTTGCATAGCATGTTCCAGCTCTTACACAAGATAGAAATATGAAAAATATCTGTTCATATAATTACGTAAACTAGCGGAGAAGGATGACACAGCCTTGACCTCTTCTTATAAAAACATTCATTGTTACGTAGTTAAAGCTACAGTGCGTGACTTTGTCATATATTTGAATGTCGGGTAAATTTAAGCCATCGCCAAACGAGTTGACACAAAGTTGATTCAGCCTATCAGCTCCACCGAACTCTCTCTGTATTTCACAGTATGGCAGCGTTTACAAACTGGTGTGCCCCCCCCCCCCTGACACTGGCGCAGGAGCTCAAGAAAAATCAAAATAAATGTTTCAGTTGTTGATTCTACTGCTGAGAAAAAAACCTGGACGTTACAGCAGAAGGTATAAAATCCATATGTGATCACCGAAGGCTTTACCTCATGTAGATGCACCAACTGTGTTGTTGTAATAGTAATATTTATTTGGTGACCAACCAAGGTAATTATGACCCCAATAAGAAATAACTTAAAAAAAAATGAGGGCCCATGGCAAACATGAACTTGATAAATACTTCCATCTATTAAACCTACATAGACCTGCATCAAAATTACCCAAATACATATAATAGAATAGAATATGTGTATTGCCATTTGCACAGGTACCAGACAGTAAAGGTGCATTGGGATTCTTATTCAAATCAAGTCAGCTTCTTCAATAAAAACAATTGTATAAATATAAAGATATACGTCGGTAATACATTGGTCCTTACAAAATAACTATAATAATAATTATTAAAAGAGAACTAACAGAGAAGGATGTTATAACATCAGCCAGCACATCACATAACTTTTCTGGGTGAGTCAACTCTCCACTTATCAAACCGTGACACAGGACACTGTTTGTTAACTGGGACAGGCCATTCTGTGTTGGTTGCATAAAAAGATTTTTTATTTTTTGCGTAAGGCCAAAACAATCTTACAAAACAACCCCAAATTGAGGTAAAGTGACAGCAGATGTGAAATAGCCTCCTGGACAATTATGGCACATTTTTGGATTTCATTTTCATAGATAAGTGTGTATTTTCCTTGCTAAATAAACCTGGAAATTTAAAAAAAATATCCTAGAGTTAAATGCACAAAGGTGTCACTTACCAATATTCGTCATAGTGAGTATTTTAAAAGCCATTACTGGTTGTGATATATTACATTATACTTTGTGCATTTTACAAGTACAGCATATTATATACAGTACATACAATTTTTCAGGTTCATGGTTACTGCAGACACATGGCATGGTGAATTACTTAAAGCCACTGCAAGCAAAAACAATAATTGTGTCTTTTTTCACACTAGTATTGAATAAAAGGTCCAACATGTATAACACGTTTGGTCTACTAAACCTTGTCTGCTTGCGTCTGTGCAAACTACTGGCAAAGTTTCCTGGTGATATATAAGTTTAAAGTGTGTACCCTATTCACCTTCTGTGTCTTGCCTGATATGAAGCAAGAAGACTATACAGCTCTGGAAAAAATTAAGAGACCACTCCAAATATTCAGTGTCTCTCGTTTTACTATTTATAGGCATATGTTTGAGTAGAAGGAACATTTTGGTTTTGTAATATGAACTACTGACAACATCTCTACCAAATTCCAATAAATATTTTGTCATTGAGAGCATTTTCAATAAGTTATGTAGAGATGAAGATTTAAGAAAAATCCAGACTGGTCTCTTTATTTTTTCCGGAGCTGTATAATTATTGAAAAATGAACATAAATTCTAGGTCAGATTTTTATAACTCTATATCTCTTCTATTCCTTTGACGCAGTTTTGTCATTTGCCAACATCCTGTGATTGTGACGTAGCGGCCGGTGAGCTACGCAAACGTTACGTCAGACTGGAAGTAGAAATAGGCTACGGTCAAAGTTTAATTACTGTTGGTTAAGGGATTGGATGTGTGTGTGTTGTGTGTGTGTGTGTGTGTGTGTCGTATTATTAGCATTGCCTGAAGTAGCATATCCTGCATCCTCGAAATAAAACCTGTTTGCTGTGTGTGTGTGTGTGTGTGTGTACGTGCGTGCATGTGCGTGCATGTGTGTGTGTTTGTGTGTGTATTTTGGCAAATTCTTGTTGAATATAGAAAGATTGCTAAAGCATAATTTTCAAATGTGTTAACCATGTGTGTCCCCAGTACAATAACTCTTGGTGATTTAAAAAAGAATGACCTATCATTTTAAATACTGTTATATTACAGTAGTGGGCAAGAGATTAGCTTTTGATATGAAAAAAAGAGAATGATAAACATTGCTTTGTTTTCTTTCCTTTTTAAAGCACTACTTTATGTTAAAAGTACATTAATTACTGCAAATGAGGTGTGTGTGTGTGTGTGTGTATGTGTGTGTGTGTGTGTGTGAGAGCGTGTATGTGTATGTGTAGGATTACTGTCAGCTGATCAGTAGTAGTGTTGAATACTAATATAGGTCAAGCGGTCTGGCCCGTGGACTCAATCTCACTATCAGGCTAGAGGACTGGTGTTACCATGACGGCAGCAGTGACGGACAGATTGACACACATATGCAAATGAGGACACTCCTTTAGTTAGATCTGGATTTCCTAAATAGGCCGGCTTGGATCAGCACTTATCCTCAAGGCATCTCTCACACACTAAGGTCTTAAGACACCGGAAACATTGATTGATATACGCTGTGTATTATCAACCCAGTACACAAACAGTACAGTATGGACAGGTAGCGGATTGTGAGGAGATACTCACTGATTTTGACAAAGAGCGGTCTCCAGAATCACTGACTACACCTTTAAATAATAGTACATTAATTTGTGATCTAGTCAAATATTAAAATATTGTTGGTTCAACCATAAAGCTGATATCAGGCCACTGGTGAAAAAGTATGTGACAGAGCTAAATAAACCTCTTAGACATTGCCTTTCTGTGAACGAAGGCTTTGTTGATTACGATCTTTTGAAACATTTCTACAGTGTTGTATTGGTGTACACACACACACACACACACACACACACACACACACACACACACACACACACACACACACACACACACACACACACACACACACACACACACACACACACACACACACACACACACACACACACACACACACACACACACACACACACACACACACACAAATATTCTTTGCAAATATAGCAACTAACAGATTTTATTAGAGAAATGTGGGTTAAATGAAAAAAGAAATCTTGTTACTACACATTCAAAAATAACAGTGAAATCATAATTTTTATCTTTTATATAACAGCGTTTGTTCTTTCAATGGCTTGAACCACGTGTAAAAACATGAGTGGAAAAATAAAAAATAACTGTTACATCCTCATGATTCAGACGCATTCAAACAATACGTTCACTCTCTAACAACATGGCAGATTACAGGACATTGAAGAACAGAGTGTTCTGCATCTGTATTGTGAGACAATAATGGAGGTTTTGTCAAATCTCCAAACAGCCTCTGAAAGGACCAATAATAATAATATGTACAGGTTATAACACAGGCCAGGGTGAGAGAAAAGAGTTATACAGTCTAATATTTAGATACGGGAAACCAGAGCCCTTATCTTTTCGTCTTGAAACTTTTGTGAGAAAAAAAAAAGAAGGAAAATCCAATAAATTTCAAAAACTATAAAAGTTAAGATGACAGTTAAATTAGTTTCAGTCTTGTATTTGCAGAATGTTTTTCTTCTCCAGATCGTTCATCTCTTTGAGGATCAGAGCCACGTTGTAACGCAGCTCCTGGAATTTAGAGACGGGCACCTGAACGAGAAAAAAAATAAAAATTAAAAATAATAATTCAAAAGGTATCAACAATGCTCTTTTTATAATATATGGCAGCCCCAGTTCGATTATCTTCATAGTGATCTTGCTGATCTATAGTTATATAGACACTATCATCTCTTAATTGAAAAACTGTGCAGGAATTCTAACTTTATTTTCAATTATCAAATTGTCCAGGGCTCCCACACCTTCTTAAACAGTACATTCAAGAACTTCAACAAGCACAAATTCCCTCAATTAAAAAAAAATGTATTGTCCATTTTCT
Source organism: Ammodytes dubius (assembly GCA_026122265.1). Taxonomy (NCBI): domain Eukaryota; kingdom Metazoa; phylum Chordata; class Actinopteri; order Uranoscopiformes; family Ammodytidae; genus Ammodytes; species Ammodytes dubius. The sequence continues at coordinate 27,415,576 of CM047512.1, read as the reverse complement.
TCAATGTTATAGTAACTGAAAAAACGTAATAAATTAATCAATATTCTTAACTGCTGCTTTATTAGTTGTCATAGCAGCAGCAGCAGTGAGGGACATGTCGTGATGTGAGGTGTGTGGAATGAACCATCGGATGTTGTCGTTACTAATCTTATAATTCTGATCTAATCTTGTTACGTAAAAGGCACGTCATGTTCACCGACAGCGTCACTTTGTTTGCTTCCGTCCACATTATTAACCCACTCTCACAGCCGCGTCATCATGAGCAGCGGCCGTCCTGCTGTTATAACGGAGTATGGCGCCCTCTAGTGACCAAAATAACGAATTGATTTGTTTAAGATTTGAGCATTTTGGTGCTGAGTTTCTAAAGTTTGTTAGTGAGATTTTATTCATGACTATTTCAATATTTTTTTATGCACCACGTATGTAGTCTCAAAATATAACTTAATAACTAATGTTATAGTAATATGAAAATTTGTTTTTTTGTGGGGTCAATAAAGCAGCAAAGTCAAAATTTTTGACAAAGTAAAACCATGTTTTTTTAATTTAAATTCTATTTTTTTTTAACTTTTATTTTAACTGACAAAATTACCAGTGAAAATACTCAATTGTATTTTCTCATGTCATTTTTAAATTTTTAATTATTTATTTTTTGAATTATTTATTTTCTATATATATTTGAATAATCAGAAAGAGGTTTGTTTAAATACCTCAAAGCGGTGAAAGTTCCCGTCCGATAGTTTCATCTGCATCAAAACAGAAGGATGCAGCGCTCTGGACAGAGAGCTGAGGAGACAGAGAAGACACTTCACTCAGAAAACAAATATGAGATAATGGTCAATCTTTGTTTTTATTACTCAATTTCATATGTGAAAAATAGGCCTATATATTTTTCACCAGTTTGTGATACTAGACTTGTATGACAACTCACCCTTAAGGGTATCTTTTTATATCGTCAAACAATATGTTTGTGTCAGAAATCATATGTTTGCCTCTATGCTATTTGAGGCAGTATGTTTAACTCTGAAAACCAAAATAAAAAGAGCTGTAAAAAAAGAAAAAAAAAAAAATCCAAAATCTGTCATATCTTTTTCTCTTGATGGACTTTTTCTTTAGCAAGTGACAAAGTAGAAAACATAAAAAAAAACATGTTCTATATAATACGTTTTTTCTGGCTAAACAGCTGCCAGGCAGACACCAAAGTACAAACACACAGTTCAGTGTTTCACCTTGTAGAAATGGCGACATCCACCCTCCATTTGAAGTCTTCCACAGTGGGCAGGTGAGGGTCGTTCTGGGCGGTCGCTGCTTCTAAAGCCGCTCGCCTGAGAACACAGAGACAGAAGCAATGAAGCCATCTATAACAGCACATCACAGAGTACATGTTTAGGTCACAATTAGGGATGTGTGTGGTTAGTTGACTACTTAAGATCCAGTTATCCAGCTTTAAATACTAGTCGAATAATTTTGACATATTTAGATCATTTGCACTCAAAAATTGTCATATCTTTTTAATGTGGCTGTCCACAGTCACCGAGTACACGTTTAGGTTTCAATACAACAAAATACTTCTTCTTAAATGTGTTTATAATAAAAAAAGCAGCTCTGTATTAATGTACAAAACTTAAGATGATGTATGTCAGCATACCGATTTCCGAAAACCACACTGGAGAAATCTGTGATGAAGTCTTCAGGTATCCTAAGAGACAAAACATTTAAAAAAATAAAATTCAACATTTTAAGTAAAAGTATGAATTATATATAATAATGTATATTAAATGATGTTATACTCAATTGTGTCTAAGTAAGAAGTAGATAATGCATCACTAAATAGATAACGACACTTACCTCAGTTCTCTAAGATCCTCTTTGAAGGCCTAAATAGGAACACAAACAAAATATTATTATTTTTCCAAAATGAGATTTAAAATGTTTAAATATATGTTGCGCCGGTTTTATATTTTTACCACTGCTGTAAATCAAATTTCCCTTGAGGGAAAATAAAGGTCTGAACTGAACAGAACCCAACGTGGTATTTTTAGAGATTTGTGCTTAAACGTTCCTTCCATCATATATTCTCCAGGTTTAATCTCCGGCTCACCTCCTGTTTAAGTGAAGCAGTGGGGATGCGTATTGCCTCAGACAGCACGCGGTACATTCCTGCCACGATGTGACTGAGTCTGTCCTGAGGAACCAGGCTGCTCTCTGCTATCGACCGCAGCGTCTCTCTGCTGTCCTTCCCCTCCAGAGCGCTCACCACCGCTGGGGGAAAAACAGGGACATTCAAAACACTTTAGAATGGATTTAACTGTAACAGTTTTTTTTTTTAAACCTTTATTTATACAGGTAAATCCCATTGAGACCAAAGACTCTTTTACAAGGGAGACCTGTTTTCCTTTCCCACGTTAACATTCACACACACATTCATACACCGATAGCAGGCTAACTATTGACATTCACACGAGGCAAGGTGGGTGAAGTGTCTTGCCCAAGGACACAACAACCATGACACAGATGGCAGGGCGGAGATCGAACCTCCAACCCTTTGATCATCGGCCAACCCGCTCTACCAACTGAGCCACAGTCGCCCCGAGTTGTGCTTGTTATCAGACAGTAGGGACAGTAAACTGGTTGGAAAATGGAAATACAGTGACATTTAGCTCACTTATTATATAGATGGATAAACTTTACTTTATTCCATATAAAAACATACAAAACACAGAAAATACTACAGAAAAACACAGCAAGTAGGTTTAAAACACATACAGGCGGCATCTATGCCAGTGCTTCCAGAAGTATGACAAATATTTAGTGTCACTGTGCAGGTACGGCTAGGGCCATATAGATGTAATTGTAAGAGTTGTGCTTGTTATCAGAGAGTAGGGACAGTGAACAGCAGTCATATGTCTGTTTTGTTTTTATGTGGAGCAGCCCTGTGAATGTAACAATATTTCATTCAGGGCTGTTTATTTTATTTTTTAACTTTTTTTCTCATTTTTTTAACCTATATTTATACAGGTAAATCCCATTGAGACCGGAGACTCTTTTTCAAGGGAGACCTGGCTGTTACCATTCCCACGTTACCATTCACACACACATTCATACACCGATAGCAGGCTCACTATTAGACTTAAAGAAACTGTGATCCACTTGATTTTCATCATCACCTTCTTAACACAGCAAAGTTTTTGAGAAAAGAATAAAATGGATGGCTGTGAGTAGTATTGTGTAATGATTGAATGAAGCAATATATTGATTTGACAACATGTTGTGGTGTTTGAAAGGAAATGTTTGATTTAGTAGCATCATGTGTTAAATGTTACGTGAATGTTAGAGCATTTGGCAAACAATAATAAGTGTAATTTTGGCCACAGACTTTTTATTTCAGTCAGAGTGGACAAATGCCGTGAAGCAACCGAGAAAAACTTTAAATGTATATGTATGTTAAACAGACTTCTAAACAGCTCCAGAATTAGTGATATCTCGCAGGAAATTGGGAAATATTTACCTTTTAGTATTTTCCTGAACAACTCTTGGTCAACATCCTTCAGGTTTTTCGACATTGACTCGATTTCTGGAGGAATTCTGCCTCCTAAGAAGCTCGTGTCCTTCACGTGGCCTGAAGACATGGCTCACCATCAACTAATTGCGCTGTTTATGAAGATATGACAGAGAGAAAGGAGTCAAATTAAGTATAAAAGTGTATGATAGCTCTCCGGACGCTGGTGGTTCTGTGTTTATGTGACAGCTTCCGCCTTCACGTCACATGACGCGTCACATGCTGCTGGTGTTACGTCGAGTTTTGTCTGCGGATAATTATGGATGGATGGATGGATGGATGGATGGATGGATGGATGGATGGATGGATGGATGGATGGATGGATGGATGGATGGATGGATGGATGGATGGATGGATGGATGGATGGATGGATAGATAGATAGATAGATAGATAGATAGATAGATAGATAGATAGATAGATAGATAGATAGATAGATAGATAGATAGATAGATAGATAGATAGATAGATAGATAGATAGGCTAGATAGATAGATAGATAGATAGATAGATAGATAGATAGATAGATAGATAGATAGATAGATAGATAGATAGATAGATAGATAGATAATAGATAGATAGATAGATAGATAGATAGATAGATAGATAGATAGATAGATAGATAGATAGATAGATAGATAGATAGATAGATAGATAGATAGATAGATAGATAGATAGATAGATAGATAGATAGATAGATAGATAGATAGATAGATAGATAGATAGATAGATAGATAGATAGATAGATAGATAGATAGATAGATAGATAGATAGATAGATAGATAGATTTTGTAGGTAGAAACATATCATTGGATTTCACACAGTTTCACTAAAATTAGTTTTATTGGGTGACACATTCACTCAAAGTGGATCAAATAAAGGATGTGCTATTAAAACCAATTGGTTGATTCAAACCGTCATTACTGAGTGTTAGCTGTGGAGGACTGCAACTGACATAATGGGAAAAAATAGACTTGTATCATTACATACACCAAACTAAAATTAGAAACACATTTTGGCATACTAAATGATAATAAAAAGGCAAGGAATTCATATTTATTTTAATTAATACAAATACTAATGCAGCTAAATAAAAGACATTTTCGTCCTACATTGTTTTTGGTTATTTTATATCAGTTTGTTAGGGTGCTTCCAAGTCTCGTCGGGCTGACAAAACTCACGTAACACCTGACTGAAGTCTCGCGATGACGGCTTACATCATCCGTGGAAAAAGAAAGGATTTGCAAATGGAGGTGGCAGGAATGAGCTTTCTTTGAACGTGAAAAAGGTGGGTGTTTCAGCTTAGATAGCGACACAATAGCTACTTTGACAGGTTAATAACGAGCCAGTTATAGTATAGTGGAGGAAAATATCAGTTAAGTGTCTTTTAATTGCTTTGAAAAACGCTACGTGGACGTTTTGAGCATTAGCAGCTAACGATGGTAGCGCGTGTTGTGTTTACATACGACGCTCATGTTTTATATCAAGTGTCACAAACTAAACATAACAAATATATGTATGATGACTCTGAATTTGACTTGCTTTTATATATATATATCTGTATCTGTAGTCAGGCATTTCCGTCTGTTGCTAAGAAAATCAATCACGGTGGATGACGTCAAATGTCAACAATTATGTCAACAATCAACATAGCATATTTTAGCATCTTTGCTAGTAAAATTAAATGGTATCCGTGGATTTTAGGTGAGTCTTGACCCACTAATAACTAACTAATGTTGCCAGGGGAGACAGGAATCAAATTTAATTAGCTCGAGTAAGGTGTCTGCTTGATAAGGGTTTGTTTGAATGAAAGTTTTTCTCTGGTATTAGATTGTTTTGTTAGGTGAGGTTATTTTTCATATTAACGCAATTCCCATGGAATATTGGTGAATACAATACAAAAGGAAAATAAATAAACCACCACAGGGGAAGAACATACGAAAAAAAGATAACATTTGCAATAAAAAAAAATACCGTAAAATAAATGTGCACTTTTTTTCGGTATGAAAGAGCTGTACAGTGCGCAGAAAGTGGACCAAATTCAAAGTCATCATAGCTTTGTGTTCTTAACATCTGTAGATTAAGTGTAACAAATGAAGAAAAATATCACGTTTTGACATTAATTAATAAAGATCAAAAAGTGCAGACAGTCCAATATCTTTGCAGTCGAATAAGTACTACCTTTGTCAGGCTTTTCTTGTTTAAGTTTGTCAGATATCGGATACGACTAATTTTCTGGTCTTCGTTGACACTTTAGCTGTATTAATTAAAAGGTTGCTATATGTATTTTTAACGTATCTTCCCTCTGTTTCTGCCCCAGGTCCTTTCAGCCATGTCTGAACATAACTGACTAAACTTAAATAAAAGTAATGTAAAAGGCACTGATGGTCTGAATAAATTGATAATGCTACCTTTTGACAAGCTTTTTTGTGATTTGTCAGCTATCGTGATACTTTGATTGACTCTTTAGCTGTATTAAAAAGGTGCCACGTTATGTTTTTGTACACATTTTTTCATCTGTTTTTGCATCAGGTTTTGCTGTATTTATGCACCAAATATCTGGAACACAACTCCCAGAAAACTTGAGGTCTGCTGCAACCCTCAGTTCTTTTAAATCGAGTCTGAAGACTTTTCTGTTTCCATTTTAACCTGTACTTTTAATTTAATTTAAATGTTTTACTTCTTTTCATTCGCTTTTTGTCTTCTAATGTGTTTTATGTATTTTAATCTTGCCCCTGTAAAGCATTTGAGTGGCCTTGTGTTTGAATTGTGCTATATAAATAAACTTGCCTTGCCTTGCCTTGTATTAAAAAGATTACCATGTATTTCTTATCTTGTTCTATGTGTTTTTCCAGCAGGTCCTTCCAGCCATGTCTGACTCTCTGTACGAGAAGTTTCTGGCTCCAGAGGATCCGTTCCCTCTCTCTCCCAGCGCGCCAACCTGAGCGACGTGGGGACGCTGGACGTCAGTGACTTCGGCTGTCAGCTGTCGTCATGTCACCGCACAGACCCGCTGCATCGCTTCAACAGTAACAGGTGAGTAGGGGTGGGTGGTGTGGGTGTGTGTGTGTGTGTGTGTGTGTGTGTGTGTGTGTGTGTGTGTGTGTGTGTTGGATTGTCCTTGGTGTTTGTGATTTGTGTGCATGTTTTATGCTCGTTTTTGTATTGTTTAGTGTTGTGTGATTTTGTGTGTACTTGGGTTTGCATGTATTCTTGTGTATTTAGGTACACCATAATAACCTTGCTCGGTCCTTAAAAGTATGTTTTTAAACCAATTTGTCAAGCTGACTTAGTTTTAAGCCATTAAACGTTCTATTCGAATTATAAGTCTCTTGTCTTCCCCGTGTACCAAACCCTTGTGGTTGCCCCAGGGAATTCCAGGTAACCTTTTTTACGTTCACTACGACGAAAGATGACTCGCTGCTGGACGACCGGAACTAACCACTGGGTTTTCAACTCGTTTTTTTCTATAGACCCATTGGAAGGTTCATTTAGCATATCAGTGGTAGGTCCCACATTCATTAAATAGAATTAACTAACTAAAGCCCAACCCAAATTTAAATAGTTAAAATGCACATCTTTATGTTGTATGTACATACTATTTGGCCTTAGCAAAAATATCACGAAAGTAGTATACACTGTACTTTTGTCTTTTCATCAGTTTAGTATTTATTAATTTACTTTTCAGACATTCAAGCAAATAAAAAAGTCTTCAGCAAGTACACTATTTCGTCTGAAACAATGTTTTCTTCTTTTTACCCTAAAGAAAGAAAAAAAGTATGTTTTTTAAAAACCTAATTTTGATACCAATTGCTAATTTAGGTTTTAGCCCATTAAAACAGTTCGACTATTACATTCTTAACGCTCCCTCTTGTCCCTTCCCCAGATGGAACCTTACCTCCTGTGGTACGAGCGTAGCCTCCTCAGAATGCAGTGAGGAACTTTTCTCCTCCGTGTCGGTCGGGGACCAAGATGACTGTTACTCGCTGCTGGACGACCAGGAACTAACGTCTCTGGACCTGTTTCCAGAGGGCAGCGTTTGCAGCGACGTCTCCTCCTCTATAAGCACCTATTGGGACTGGTCTGACAGCGAGTTTGAGTGGCAGGTTGGTTTGTTGATTAACCTTTTAAAGATGCACTATGTAACTTTGGGTGTTTTTTTAGGTATATTCTCATAACTGAATAAACAAACTTTCCTCACAGGAACATTGGTTTGAAGTTAGAAAGCTTCCTGAAAAGTGACTGTTTCACTGTTGTTGTTTACAGCAGCAGGCCACAGTTTGGTTTACACAACATTTAGTCTTGCATTTGGTTCCTGCTTCCTCAAATTATTTTCTTTTGATTCGTGATGATAGACTTATTCAATATACTTAAAATTACATGTAGAGTAAATCCTTTTTGTAAGCTTACTGCAGGCTCAAACATAAACAAACCCCCTCTCAACTGAAACTGTATAGTGCACCTTTTAATACTATATCATTGTTTGTCTCGTCTTAGCTCCCAGGAAGTGACATCGCCAGTGGCAGTGATGTTCTGTCTGACATCATCCCGAGCGTTCCCAGCTCTCCCTGTCTGTTCTCCAAGAGGAAGCCTAAGCCCCACCCACACCGTAACCTGGACGACCTACCATGGACCGCCATGACCAATGACGAACAGGTTAATATTAGCCATAGCCAATACATCTCTCTGTGTTAGGAGTAGATATGTTAACATACACACATGTTTTTATGCAAATTAAAGATATGTTTCCACAGAAAGTTTAGAAAATTTAAGTGGAGTCAGAGATTCTGGAGAATGCTTATTGTCAAAATCACTGAATATTTCCTCACAATCCGCTATCTGTCCGTACTGTGTGTACGCTGAAAATCGATTGATATTCACTGATTTCGAAAAAGTTTAAATTTTTTGATTTTTTTTTTCTTTATAAGGTTATGACATTTTCTAATTATTAAGTTGGGGGCTTCAAATAAGCCCACTCTTTGTTAGTTTTAATTTACCTCTCCCTGCACTGTATTTGTTTGTTATCCTTGTCATTCTGTACATTTTAAAGTGTGCAAATAATAAAAAAAAACCTTAAACCTAAACTCAAAATGTCTGTCCCTTCCAGGTGGAGTACATAGAGTACCTGAGTCGGCGTGTGAGCACAGAGATGGGTCCTCCGGGAGCAGCTGGACATCATTAAGATCATCGACCCCTCCGCTCTCATCTCCCCCACCGACAGCGAGTTCATCATAGAACTCAACTGCCTCACCGACGAGAAACTCAAACAGGTCCGTAGACACACTCCCAAACACAACACTATTGAAGCCCCTGTAAACCAACATCTAGAAATTTCCGAATTGATTTGATTTGATTTGATTTGATTCAGTTTATTTCAGACATATCACATACAAAACAGAATGAAAAGCATGGAAATACAATAAACAAAATTATGTTTCACAAAAAAAAAAAAAAATTATCTGTGTTGCTGAGATATGCCTGAAAAGGAGCAGGGATTGCATGATAGTAAAGCATCTGAAAAAAGTTAAGCATATTTATCTGTCATTTAAGTTTAATACATTTGACAGAAATTCTGTTTTATATTAGGTGGGCGAGAAACTCAAACAGGTCCGGAGCTACTCTGATACACATCGCACAAACACCTTTTATTTTTTTTTCTCAACCAAATCAAACAATTTGAACTTGAACTACACATCTGTATTTCCTCTACACAACACTATGACGTTAACTGGTTTATACGGTCAATGTTGTTCCACACATAACTTCATACTAATCAAAGTCAAAATTATTTTATAGCACATTTAAAAACATCATCAGTTGACCAAAGTGCTGTACAAGAATCAATACAAAACAACAAATAATATACATGAAAAAAAAGTGAGGAGTGTCAAAGTCTCAACTTGTGTTAAAGGCCAATGCAACAAAAGTGAGTCTTCTGCAACGTATTGAACTGTTCAACTTTACAGGGATCCAGGTTCCATTCATTCACACGCAGTCATACTGCAACAGTGTGAGCAGCCTGTTGATACAAAGAAGATGAAGTTGTCCAGAATCATGAAAGTCATTTCAAATCATTTATTGCAACTGCGCGTGTAAAATGTTATGTGACTATAGCATCAGCTGTTTACTTAAGGTATGAAGGATGACATATTTAGTTCAGTTTATCAGTAATCCAATGATAGGAAAGCTCGTAACCAGGCACTTAAAAGGTAATTTTTTTTCATTTTTAATATGTTTTTTTAATGTCGTCAGCTGCGTAACTTCATCCGGAGTTATCATATTACTAAAGTGCATGTAAGCTGGTAGGAAAGATGTAACTCAACATGTGAAAAGTTCATTTATTAGTTTTTAATGTGTTTTTATATAGAGTTTCACTTGTGGAAAGGAGTTCAATTCAGTCACACACAGCTTCAAATAATAGACACTAACTGTAAGGAAAGATGCTAACTCAACATACAAACGTTTTTAATGTATTTTAAATGTGCTCTTCAGGTGCGTAGCTACATCCGGGAGCACGGGCCCCGCCAGCGAGCGAGCAGCACCAGAGAGAGCTGGAAGAGAGGCAGCCACAGCAGCGCCAGCACCGGCGGAGTGAGTGGAGCTAGCAGCAGCAACGCTAGCATGGTTAGCTCGGCTAGCTCGTCCACCGGGTCCACTGCATCCAACTCTGTGGCAGGTGAGAGCATACCTGGCTGTAATAATAATAATAATAATAATAATAATAATAATAATAATAATAATAATAATAATAATAATAATAATGATGGATTGAATTGATATAGTGCTTTTCTAGGCACTCAAAGCGCTTTACAGGGTTTCATATTCCATTAATTCACACACAGTCATACCGGTGGCTGTACTAGAGTTTGTCTGTATTAAAGCAGCTTAAGAAAGGCATTTTTCAGGTGAGACCATACCTGGCGTTTTTCAAGTTTAAAGGACAGATTTTGGATAGAGCCTTTTTTCATTTTATAAATAAAAAAAGAACTATATACAGGTCTTAGAAAAAAAAAAATCTGCATCTTTTTAAGAACAAAATGTCTCATGAATCAGACAATTAAGAACATATGAACAATTTTTGTTTTAGAATATTTAAAGAATACTGATGTTGAGATAATGGTTGTTAAAGATGGTTATATAGGAGAAACATACAGACGCAAACAGACACGTTTTAGTAAATAGAACACCTACATGTACATCTTTGACTTTGATTTATGAGTAGGAAAAAGTATGAAAGAACACATGTTGTGGAAGCAAAATAGACAAAAATCTAAAAATTGCTTGAAAAAAAAACAATGTTCTTGCCTGCAGTGCCTTGGTAGTACATGATAACTAACGTATATAAAGCAGACATGTTATATTCTCCTGGTAGTAACACTGTTGACATTGTGTTTCAGGAGGGACAGCGTCGGCCTGCAGTGGAGGCAGCGTGGCTAACATCAGCAGAGCTCACAGTGATGGAAACCTCTCCAGCGCGGCAGAGCGGATACGAGACTCTAAAGTAAGAAATCATCATTATTTCTATTTTTCCTGGTAATCTGGTTATAGTGCTACATGAATAAGACTTTATTTTTTATCACTCGGTGTGTGTGTGTGTGTGTGTGTGTGTGTGTGTGTGTGTGTGAGAATTAACTGTTAAGTCTCGTTGCTGCCACTTTCTTTTTCAAGTGTGCAGATTGCCTTGTTTTACATGTTTTAGGTTTTAGCATTGGGTTTAAAATCCAAAGTAATGCCAATTCCTCTTATCACATGCTGCTCAATGACACAACCCTGCTCTGCTCTATAGGACTTTACATTAGTAAGAAAGACGGCTTTTTCAAGTCACTCAAAAGAAGTCTCTCTCTCCCCTCTCTCCCTCTGTCCCACCCCCTCCCTCTCTCTCTCTCTCCCCCTCTCTCTCCCCCACTCCCCCTCCCCTCCCTCTCTCTCTCCCCCTCCCTCTCTCTCCCCCACCCTCTCTCTCCCCCCTCCCTCTCTCCCCCCGCCCTCTCTCTCTCTCTCCCCCTCTCCCCCCTCTCTCTCTCCCTCTCCCCCCTCCCTCTCTCCCCCCTCCCTCTCTCTCCCTCTCCCCCCCCTCCCTCTCTCTCTCTCTCTCCCTCCCTCCCCCTCCCTCCCTCTCTCCCTCTCTCTCCCCCTCCCCCTCCCTCTCTCTCTCTCTCTCCCCCACCCACCCCTTCCCTCTCTCCCTCCCTCCCTCTCCCTCTCTCTACAGAAGCGTTCTAAGCAGCGTAAGCTCCAGCAGAAGGCGCTGCGTAAGCGTCAGTTGAAGGAGCAGCGTCAGGCGCGCAAGGAGCAGCTGAGCGGTTTGTTTCTCAACGAGGAAGTGCTGGCGCTACGGGTTACCGAGGAGGAGGATCGCCACGACGACCTGGACATATTGATGTGACGGCAGTGAATGACTCAGTGCTCCCTCTAGGTCTGCTAAGCTAAGCTACCACCTAGCGCTCACATAGGCCACGCCCATTCAAACCACTGCTTAGATTTAGCTTTCAGTAGGCTAACATGCTAACCGTGCATTATGTTTTAGGCATAACGTCTGATAGCCAGCGATAGCTTAGTAGTAGCCCTCCAAAACTAGCTGGACATATTGCTTGCTATTTACTAGTGTAGTCGCGCTACTGCTAAATTGACAGCTGCTTCGATCAATGCTTTGATTAGGTACTGAATACAATCTAGCCTGCTAATGCTGCGCTTAAATATACTCATCTAATGACTAAATACAGTTAACAAGAGAGTTGCTTTTAGATGCTACGTCCACTGCTACTAATACTAAAGCCACCACCGGCAGAAGGACAGATCAGGCAAAGAGAAGCAGGAAAACAGTTGTTACTTTAACAGGTGATGTGGCAACAGGTTTATTTCTTTATAACATAACATATGAACTATGTAGAGTTAGCATATAGTTCATATTGTTAGTAATGCTTTACTAGGAATGACCTTATGAGATGGACCATGTAGTTTTTGAGGGGGTTCCCTAAATACAATATACAGTACAATAATAACGGACAGGTAACAAACGAAAACAAAGCGATAAGTAGGACATATCTGTGGAAAAATGCATTGACAAGCAATTTCTCTACATGGAAAATGGAAATTAAAGACCTACTTCACCGGTTGGAATATGAAGGTGTATTGAACTCGGAGATCCTATGTAGTATAAATGTGCAAAAAAAATAGAAATCTGATCATCTTAGCCTGAGAAAAGGCAGAAAGAGTGTTTTATGTCTCATTGTCTAACCCTACATTTTCCTTACTGTGACATCACAGCAAGGGTTAGGATTAACAGGACAGCTGGGCCAAGGGAAGACTAAGGAAGACTGAGAAGAAAAACCTCATTCATTATATTATAATAGTGATTTTATAATGATAGAACGCTGGTTCCGTATGGGTGAAGTATTCCTTTAAGAACACTTAATTCAGAAATGCAGAGGGGAAAAATGACAAATATCCTCTTGAAAATCCTCTTAAATTAAAACATTGACATCAGATATTATAAAACGTAAAAGTTTAAAGGAAGTGAGCTGGTCTGTCTTTCTATCCGAGTGTTGTGGTGCCATTTCATTCTCAAGCCTTAGAGGGAGCACTGAAGCAAATGCATGTTAAAATAAATAGTCACCCACAACCACCCTATTCCAACTGTGTGGTCCAATAACTAACAACCTGCTTAAAAAAAGTGTTTAAAAAATAAAATAAACTAGCTTATGTGTTGTAAATAAATGAGAAATAACAGCATATTTACCGCTCGCTTTTCCTTGGTGATAAAAAGGTTGATATAAAGTTTTTTTCTTTTCTTTTTGTGTATAAATTATATGACAAGGTAGTGAGCTAATTGAGTGGTTATCATGGCTTCTTTCAACATTTTTTTTTGTTATGTTTTGAGTCTTATTTTGAAGCATTTAAGCTGTTTTTGTCATTTAAGTACTTGCGGTTTATTTTGAAATACTTTTTTTCTTTTATTTTCCCAGCACTCCTAAAGTATATTTTTCCTAAGAATTAAAATTTTCCCTATTGTTTATTTTTGTTTACGTTTGAGTTTGAGTTTTGGTGAAGTCTTTAAAGACATTTTTTGCAGATCCAACTGTGTCTGTCATGAACTATATGGATGGTTTCCTTAAAGGTGGAGTCAGCGATTCTGTACAATGCTTGTTTACAGAGACTAGTCTGTGTATTACCACTGGATTTTTTTTTTGCAGATCGTGAGGAGATATTCCAGATTTTCACAAAAAGTGATTTTGACTACAAGGTTTCTCCAGAATTGCTAAATCCACCTCTTAATTTAGCTTTCAGAAGTATTTTTTTAGAGTGTTGACAAAGCACTGAAATCTCAAAAGCAGCTTTTTGTGCAGTTTGTAGCTACCAGACCATTGTCATATTTGCTAGAAAATATTGTTTATTTTGTGTGTTATTTTCCTACTTTCCTTTGTATGAGAACACTTTTCCTGCTGCTCCTAAACTGTAACGTGTTAAACCGCTGCAGTTATTGGCTAAAGCCGGCTGTCGTATCTAATACTTTACGTGTACGGAGCTTAGGCTCTCTTCTCTGTCTCATGATGTATAAAGATTATTAATTAATTAATTACAGCAATTAGTTTAAACGCAGCTTTGTGTATTCTGTAGTTATGAATTAGTAAAAAAATCTATTTTGAAAAATAAAAATAATTTTGAAAAAAATGTAAAATACGCCAGTACGATGCAACAAAGTTATGTGTTATATAACGGTAACGTGTAACTGCTGGAAATGATGAATGAATATATTAAACTTTTTTTTCTTGTTAGGTTAAGTTCCTTTCATTGTCATTATTTTGCTTCTTTTTAACCATCAGCTACAGTTACTTACAACAGTGTTTTTACAAGTTTTAGTTCCTGACTAAAACAAACATGGAGTAGTGTCGCCAGATCGGTGGTTCTGATTCACTGTACACTTGACAAATAAACGGACATTGTTGCATCCTATCGATCTCGTCTCTCTGGTGACATTTTATTCATACATCACAGATTTCTCAATTCCTTAAATGCATTTTATCCATTCAGAATTAACGTTTTTCCGAACAGATGACACACAAGGGGTGTTGTGGCCAAATGTCACATGTTTACAGAATGCTCTCATATTCACAAACATTTAACACGTGTTACAAAATCAAATATTTCCATCATAAACAAGAACATTTTGTCGAATCAATATATTCCTTTATTTAAACCTTACACAATGACCAACAAAACCCTAGATACAGCGCTCCATTGGGTTTTTTCTACCCTTTTACTACAGACATCAAATCATACAGCGTACACCATATACAATAACATACTCGGCCCCTGCACTGTTTTTAATGTCCTGTTGAAATATATATACATTTTTTAACATTTCCCAATTTTTTTTAAAATCTCAAATAATTTAATTTTCACGCCAGAAGGTGGCGGAAGTCCCCCTTTAAGGAGTTTGCCTGCCGCCATTAAAATGACAAAAGAAGAAGAAAAACCTAGGACGAGGAGGGCGGATGTGACGTCATAATGTTTACACCGTACAGCTGAGTCGCAGTGGGGGAAGAAAAACAAATGAGGATTTATTAGATTGTCTCTGTTATATTGACACTAGTTTTACCCGCAGAGGTTTTAAGGTTGTAGTTTGTCACATGCCGATGGCTGCGCACGAGCCCGAGACGCTCGACTACTCTGTGCACGAGGCGTGGAACGAGGCCACTAACGTCTACCTGCTGGTGGTTCTGGTCAGCTTCGGCCTGCTGATGTACGCCAGAAAGTAAGGACTAATAATTCAATTCACACACATTCACACATATGCAGTCAACTTTTATCACTGTAAAAATCTATTCCTGGGGTTATAACGTGGGATAAAGTGCTATAGAACATGACGGAGGGCTGGTCCAGTCAAAAAAATCTCTCCTCCAAATGAACCAAAACAAAAACACAACACGCCATACTCCATGTAGAAATTGTTTTTACAATTTTAATTATTTCTTCGTAATAGGTTAAATAGCATTGCGCATTTCTTTATTATTATAATTAATTTATAGAATAGTCTTGGTAATTTGGCAGCCATATACTCCTCCGAAATTAATACATTTTAATTAAATAACAATATTGATTATTGGCGTATTCATAACATTGACAATATGTATCAGATTACAGTTACATTTGTTTATATTTATAAAAAAAATTATACCAACTTTACATACTTTCCCACTTTACAGTATTCTATGCTAGTGTGCAGTATTTTTGTTTTATTTTATAGATATCGCATACTTTATATTACATTTCAACAGTTTTGCATCACTATGTCTCTTTGCACTATTATCTTGTTTATGTTTTACAGTTTTTTTTTCTCTTATTTTGTGTTTTGGTGCATTCATTGTTGGAGGAGCCGGAGATTTATACACTTCTGTCTGAATTTGTTGTGCATGAAATATGAAAAAAAAAAATTACAGAACATTATTATCACTGTCCGTCTTCTGTCTGTCTGTCCGGCTCAGTGGTAGAGCGGGTCGGCTGATGATCAAAGGGTTGGAGGTTCGATCCCCGCCCTGCCACCTGTGTCATAGTTGTTGTGTCCTTGGGCAAGGACACTTCACCCACCTTGCCTCGTGTGATGTCGATAGTTAGCCTGCTATCGGTGTATGAATGTGTGTGTGTTGAATGGTAACGTGGGAAAGGAAAAAGGTCTCCCTTGCAAAAGAGTCTTCGGTCTCAATGGGATTTACCTGTATAAATAAAGGTTAAAAAAAAAAATGTCTGTGCTCTCCTCTTCTAACTCCAGGAACAAGAGGAAGATCATGCGTATCTTCACTCTGCCTCCGGCCGTCAGCAGCCCAGAGCCAAACTTCTACGACAGTCTGCAGAAGGTCCGACTGAGGCAACAGCTCGAGATGTATTCACTGGGTGAGAGGAATAACAATACAGCCTGGAGATGTAGCTGTTTTATAACTACACTCACACTTATGAGAGAAAAAATACTACTAACTGTAGTGTGTTCTGGCTGTGCCTGTGCGAGACTACTGCAGAAACAACAAATTATTATAAGTGATTCAGATTCAGATTTTATTTGTCACATACACAATACATTGCAGTGAAATGTTCACAGTCGGCTCCATGCTAAATATACGCATAACAAACATAACAAAACAGTTAGTGCAAAAAGGAACAAAATTTAAATGAGTACAAACACTTTTCAGTCCAAATTAAAAGGTGCAAGTCAGTATGTAAGGCTCACTGATGCATACTCCGTAACCCATGTTGTAAATAACACACTTTTCCTGGATGCCTTGACACAGCAAATCACCAGCACTTTAGTCTTTAGATCTTAGCACCACTAAAATTTTGAAATTTAATTTTGGTATTTTTGAACATCAACATGTTTTTATACTCGATGGTATGGAGGCATTTCGGTCAGTGCCAAAAAAGTTATTACACGACAAAAAGGAACCCAAAGTGAGTAAAAATGTGATAGGTGCAAAAAAAAAACTTGTTTTGAGAAATGTTGTAGGCAGGGTTAAAGTGTTCTCTTAGACCTTGAGCAGTTTAAATAGGAACCCATGTTTCATGTTGTGAATCTCAGTGACCTTGAGCTGAATGTGAATTAACTTTTTCCCTTTCTGTCTTTGTGTCGTCTTGTAGCCCGGAAGTTTGATCAACAGCAGGGTCAGACGGACAGCGTGCAGCTCTCTATGGAATGACACCCTACACACACACTCCTACACACACTCTACACACAACAACCCACAAACACCAAAACACACCACACACACACACACACACACACACACACACACACACAAACACTACACATACTCGAAACCATTCACCATCTATGGTGTGGGTGGATAGAAAAGGACTTCAAAGGATGTTGCTCCTACAGTGTACTGGCTTTTTCAGTTTGCCTTTCTCCAATTAGAAATGTCTCCATTTTGTATTTTGTTTACGTGCGGAAGAGGTACAGACTGTGAAGCCCACTGAAGCAAAGGCCTATTTGTGATATTGGGCTATTGATAAAAACTGATTTGATTTGATTTAAGATTATGTAAGCAGTGAGGCATCATGCAGTTACTCTAACTTGTTTTGAGTAAAAAATATAAAGTGCAGCAAATGTCACTGAGATCATGAAGAATTTCTTGCAAATAGAACAAATTTATTTATTTTTTTTTGTTTTCGATAATTTTTTTTACTTCATTGTTAAATGTGTTATTGTGTAAACTGGATTATGGAATCAAGATTTCTTAAATGTGAAAATAAAAGCACATAAAAAACTGTAGTAAATCTTCTTATCTGACCTGAGTGGACATGAGTTAATGATGCTTCTTAAGGTTTTTTTTTAATTCAGAATTTTTATAAGAAAAAAATATATCACTTTTTCTATGTCACTAGCCACCCGGAGAAAGGTTAAAAAATAAATAATTTAAAGGGACAGTTCACACAAATAACAAAAACATTAAAAATTTCTGACTTCTTGTTGTATCCAGTGTTCAAATAATTTAGACTTTTACTTTGTTTCTTATTTCTTACTAGGATATATATATAAAAAAAATGTGTATGAAAATGAAAATTCAGAAGCAAATTATTTCAAGCACAGCATTTTTATTCGTCTTAAAAACGTTAAATTTTTCCAATACCTTTTGTCTATGACCAGATACATTTACATTCCTGCTAGCTTCAGCTGAGCTCTTGTTAAGTGCTAATTACAGTATACGATGTCATCATGCTAGCAGGCCTAGCTAAGATGGTAAACATTATACCTGCTTAACAATACGAGTTAGCATTTAGCTCAAAGCATTACTATGTGCAGGTACAGGCTCACACAGCTGCTAGCACGGCCATAGATGATTGTTTGACACAAGTTTTCAATGTTTTGAGTGCAACAAAATAGAATCCCGTTTATGTGCTGCTTGTCACCTGTAAATGAATAAAAGCTTTGGTCCCAAGGTGAACTGAAAATGCTTAAAATACAATTTTTACTCCTTCATCTTATGGGACAATGTATCACTTCTATCATAGTGCTCAATAAACTCTCAAAAAACTGATTTTATTGGAAATCTAACATCCAGCAAAAATTAAATGGAAAATGATGGAAATTTAACAGTTTAAGGTGACAGAAAAACAGGATCCCAAACACACAATAGATAACTGGTAATGAGATGAAGTAAACAGTACAGGCAAATACAGTAATTTATACAGTATGACAGATGCCAAGGAAAGGAAAACCGTTTTTTGTAAAAATACAGAACACTTGAATCAAAAGCTAAAGCATGCGCACTTTTATATGAGTGGCTGTAGTGGGTGAGACATTCAAACTACCAGCCATTATGCAAATGAAATGAAGAGTTTTTACAACCTTTACAGCTGTACTGTTGGGAATGAATTTGCATCAGATAGTTTTAACTACGCACAAAAATTAACAGCTGATAGCGTCAGCAGTGTAAACATGGCTGCTGTGGTGTGTGCGCACCTCTTTGGAAAAATGTGTTTTATTCCCTGCATGAGAAACAAGTAAAGAAGAAAATATATACAAAAATGCTCCAGGCACAAAATGAATTGTACAAAGCGAGTTCCCTTTTTGCCTTCTGAACTAATGTGAAGACACTTTGTCAGAACAAATACAGCATATAAAAATAACACATTTGGAAACAAAATATTTAAAAAAAAACAAAGACAAAAATGCAATTATTTACAAAAAAACAGCAATAAGATCAGCTGTGTTCATTCGCACAGTCAGGCAGCACAGCAAGCGGATTCTGCATGAAGTACAGTTCAAGTGACAGGATATAAAGCAGGATGCTCATCTACAGCCAAAAAATATATCTTTATTTAGAGTTAAACCGACGGGTCATGGAGGGCAGACATCTACATCGTCTACGGACAGGGGGCTGGCGTGTTGGGAGTCCCAGTCTCGGAGGAAGAGCTCCTCTGCTTGGCTCTGGAGCGTCTCCTGTCCGTACTTCAGCTCCGAGTCCGTCTGGTTCACCACCAGACCGACGCCCGCCGTCTGGGTGAAGTAGTCCTCCTGCCAGTTAGACGTTCCTGGGAAGACAGACAGACACGTCAGGTAGGGGTGTAGGATGGCCTAGAGGAAAGCTGGCCGACCAGTAACAACAAGGACGCTGGTTGGATCCCTGGCACCGGACAGGAGGTATGTAGTTAACTAGTGGTGCTAGTATTACGTCTACGGTGCCCACCATCTCGACCATTGTGTCCTTGAGCAAGGCACTTAACCCCAAACTGCTCCAGGGGCGCTGTACTATGGCTGACCCTGCGCTCTGACCCCTCCTTACTGTGGTTACTCCTCTTTCGTCACGCCATGTTTACATTTCTGCCTCATCTCTTCAGCTTCTTCTGCTATTGGTCAAAGTCATGGATGAAACTCAAAGTCTAAAATGCTAGTGACCTTCTACATGCGGCTTCGGTTATCATGTAGTCTGACAGCCACCTACATACATGTACTTGTGTTCCAAGTCTGAGCCTGTGTCTTGTTGTGTTAGAAACACAGTGTTTATAACTCACCTATATACACCACTCTGTCTGTCACCATGTACTTGGCGTGATTGACTCTAGCGTAGGGAATCTTCATCTGCTCCGGCGTAGAAGGAACTCTAAAGATTTTCTACACGGAAACAAAAAAAACATGGGAGTTTAGAATGTGTAACGGACGGGTTACTATGTCTAAGTCATTGACAAAACAATAACATGTTGCATAATAATAGTGGATTAGATTTATATAGCGCTTTAGAAGGCACTCAAAGCGCTTTACAGGGTTCCAGATTCCATTCATTCACACACTGTCATGAATACCGTCGGCGGAAGCGTGGCAGCCATTCAGCGCCTACGGTCCCTCCGACCACCACCACAAACATACAGCAGTCATACACATTCACAACAGTCAGGCGAAGGACACAACAACCATGACACAAGTGGCAGGGCGGGAATCAAAACCGACAACCCTTCGATCAATGGCCAACCCGCTCTACCACCTGAGCCACAGTCGCCCCATAAACAGTTAGAAACAATATGGAAGTTATTAAGCAGGAATATGAATATCCTAAATCCGGCCTACCACTTGTATGTTACAGTAGAGCGGAGGCTTGTTGAGCACCAGCAGTGACTGCAGGAAGGTGAACATGGAGGCAGGAGAGTGTTTCCAGCAGCTGACCAGCAGTTTGATATGAGTGGCTTTAGTGCAGGCAGCGGCGCGCAGGGCCAAGTCTATGGCAGGCCAGAACCTGAGAGAGAGGAGAGAGACAGAGAGAGAGAGAGAGACAGAGCGAGAGAGAGAGAGAGGGGGGGGAGAGAGAGAGAGTGAGTGAGGGAGAGAGAGAGAGTGAGTGAGGAGAGAGAGAGAGAGAGAGAGATGGGAGATAGGGAGAGAGAGAGAGGAGGATGAGAGGAGAGAGAGGAAGGGAGGAAGAGGAGAGAGAGAGGTAGAGTAGGGAGGGAGAGAGAGAGAGAGGAGAGAGAGAGATAGGGAGAGGAGAGGGAGAGAGGAGAGAGAGAGAGAGGAGAGAGGAGAGAGAGAGAGAGGAGAGAGAGGAGAGAAGAGAAAGACAGAGGTTGTTAGCAGGGAAAAGATTGACAATGATTTACATGAAAACGTCCTGCGATGTGTTTGGAGGACACCATCACTAAAGCACTGAGCAGCTCTCTTGGCTGGGTTGAACTAAAAAGCCTCCAGTCAGCAGACGACCTTCATCATATTTAGAGAAACTGCTTCGTCAGCCAATCAGCGTTAAGCATTGAAAACGCTGATTCAACACACTCCCCCTTAAATAGTCTACTGTATATCTGTTTGCAAGATATCATAGATATATATATAGATATAGACAGGATAACTTCTCCATCCCCGAAAGGAATCTGTCATGCATTGCTGTATTTGGATATAATGTACCTATAATATAATGTAGTATATATATAATGTAGTATATATATAATGTAGTATAGTATAATGTACATGGGTTTAATCAAATCACTTGAAAATGATGAGTTAACAAGTGGGGATAAAATGACATTATTTTCCATGGGGATTCCATTGCTGTCTGCTAAACAAGGTGCCTAGGATAGTACCACAGTGTTGTGTTGTGTCTAACCTGTGTGGCTCTGTGCACTGAGACAGAGGGTGTTGTGTCTAACCTGTGTGGCTCTGTGCACTGAGACAGAGGGTGTTGTGTCTAACCTGTGTGGCTCTGTGCACTGAGACAGAGGGAGTTGTGTCTAACCTGTGTGGCTCTGTGCACTGAGACAGAGGGTGTTGTGTCTAACCTGTGTGGCTCTGTGCACTGAGACAGAGGGAGTGTGTTGTGTCTAACCTGTGTGGCTCTGTGCACTGAGACAGAGGGAGTTGTGTCTAACCTGTGTGGCTCTGTGCACTGAGACAGAGGGAGTTGTGTCTAACCTGTGTGGCTCTGTGCACTGAGACAGAGGGAGTGTGTCTAACCTGTGTGGCTCTGTGCACTGAGACAGAGGGAGGTGTGTTGTGTCTAACCTGTGCGGCTCTGTGCACTGAGACAGAGGGAGTTGTGTCTAACCTGTGTGGCTCTGTGCACTGAGACAGAGGGAGGTGTGTCTAACCTGTGTGGCTCTGTGCACTGAGACAGAGGGAGTGTGTCTAACCTGTGTGGCTCTGTGCACTGAGACAGAGGGAGTGTGTAGTGTCTAACCTGTGTGGCTCTGTGCACTGAGACAGAGGGAGTGTGTAGTGTCTAACCTGTGTGGCTCTGTGCACTGAGACAGAGGGAGTTGTGTCTAACCTGTGTGGCTCTGTGCACTGAGACAGAGGGAGTTGTGTCTAACCTGTGTGGCTCTGTGCACTGAGACAGAGGGAGTGTGTTGTGTCTAACCTGTGTGGCTCTGTGCACTGAGACAGAGGGAGGTGTGTTGTGTCTAACCTGTGTGGCTCTGTGCACTGAGACAGAGGGAGTGTGTGGTGTCTAACCTGTGTGGCTCTGTGCACTGAGACAGAGGGAGGAAGTCCATGACGGAGATGTAGATGAATTCCTGGGCGTCGCCGATGACGTTTAGGATGGTGGTGAGGTCGTCAGAGCGACCGCGGGCCGAGATCTGTGGAGGGGAACTCTGCAGGACACACACACACACACACACACACACACACAGACACAGACACACACACACACACACACACACACACACACACACACGGTTAGAATCATTGGAGCAGCAAAAAAAGACTTGCCTGGTTCAGAATGTCTTTTACAAATTTGTGTCATACAACTATCAAAATGTTAATGTACTTATTGTAACCTGGGAGTGAGATAATTTTTATTATTTCTCTGTATGTATGGGGCACATATTAGATATATTGTCAATAAAAATGAACTTTGACTTTAAAAGTGAGCTTACAGAGAACTTACAGACAGGTAGACTGTGGCGGGCACTCCGTTGAACTTGAGGCGCAGTGGGTTGTGTGAGCTGGACAGGGCAGAGAGACGGTTGGGCCAGAGGGGAGGGAGAGACCCGTTAACGGACCAGTAAACACCAAAGATACGAGAGGCGTCCTGAGCCAGACAGCTGCAGTCCTCCACTGACAGGCCAACCTCCTTCACCTACAAGAGACAAAGCAGCACAGCACAGCACAACACAGGACAGGATGCATTAGATCCTGTAGCAGCAGCCACAAGTAATGACTGTGTTTGTTATGCTAGCAAAGGAAGCAGCTGGTATGAGTCATTGAAGTAACTTTCCATAGAACAAACTTAGACCATATCTAATGTGGAGGGCCATGATTATTTGACCTAATATAGGCTATTGTATGGATCAAGTACATCTACAATCTCTGTTTACATTGTTTGAATGCATTTAAACAGAAAAGAGAACAGGCAATCAGTTGAGTACCCATGGAGAGTAAGACCAGAGTTTTTTGGACTCATGCCACAAGAATGGCCGAAAGGAGACACACGTTTATTAAAAAATGTGTTTGTAGCAGGTACAAAAGATTTGATCAAGAAATGGTTATCCCATCTCCATCTGTTGTTTTTTCTCACTCTTTTTGTTTCTGTTTACACATATTAAAATTGGGGAATTCCAGTGAAGCACAAAAGCATGACACAAATGTGTACCTGTGAGTTATGGTATGGAGATATGATGCGATGCTAAACGTGAATAAGAATGTATTACAAGATGGAGAAAAAAATAAAGCATGAAATCATGTCTTAATACATGTGTGAAACAATGAAACACCGTATGTGAGGGCAACATAATGACTATTCTATTCGGTTACTATCCTATCCCATGGCCCCACTGATGCAGATATACCCTGCGTTCCAATCCCCATACTTCCCTACTATTTAGTATGCCAGAAAAAGATTTAGGATGTCCCAACACATGCACGTCAATTGCAGTATGCCGAAAATACATAAATGCCCAACCAACTCCAATAGCATTTTGCAATATTCGTCTTTATTCTTTACATAATGAAGAAAAATAAGTTCCGTATCTGATTTTTTTCTTCTCTCCTGTGGCCCTAAAATTCTTCTGTACTTTAGTATGTAGTGTAGTAAAAAGAAAAAGTATGCGATTTGAAACGCAGGGATATTTTTTGTACCTGACTTAGCGAGCGCCAGTCCATGTTAGCACTGCCCAAGTAGAAATGCTGTTGATCCACCACCCACAGCTTGGTGTGAACAATGCCTCCAGTAACCGCCTTCAAGTCCACCTCTCTGATCTCTGCGCCTGGAGGAGAGAGGAACACACACACAACACACACACACACACACACACACACACACACACACACACACACACACACACACACACACACACACACACACACAACAACAATGGGAAAAGCAGGGTTACAACATTTCCTGTTTTGAATCTTAAGTTAGTTTAAAGGCTTCCCTTGGCAAAAGGTGATCAGAGAAAAACTAAAAATAGTAGCTGATGAAACTGCACACCAACATTTAGCCACCGGCCTAAGATGCACTTCACTAAAGGTAACTAAAAAAGGTACAAAGAGTGACTGTTTAATTGTGCTTTCTCTGGATGTGGAATTCCCATGCTGCTGTTTGGAGACATAACATGCCCCTTTCACACACTTAAACTCTGACCCAGAGAATGTGTGGAGCTACCTCATCACACAGGCAGCACACAGCAGGAGATTGTCTGTATGGGACACAATCACATATGTTGGAAATACTCCAAGTAATTTATGATTTAGGGCAAGTATTTTTTCATCTTAAGCATCTAAAAGTCACATTTGGATTAACAGGGTAGATTTGTTGGGTCTTAATTATTTAGTGGTGGTGATGAAAATTTTTGTCGAGTTGAGCTGTTACACACACACACACACACACACACACACACACACACACACACAACACACACACACACAACAGAGAGACAACACACTGTGTCTCCATATTGCCATGGTGATGAGGTACCTGCTGCAGCCAGTTCTGCCGTATCTTGAGTGGAGGTCTGCGGTGCGTTGACGGCAATCTGCAGTTTCACGCCTTTAGACTGGAGCTGTTTCAGTTGCTCAAAGACCATTTTCCCCTGTGAGAATAAGAGATGTTATCAAACAGATTAGAGGCTCAGAACGGGAAGCTATAAGTGCTTAAAACGGTGGGGTTAGACATTCTGGGGAACGCTTGTTGTCCATATCACTTTTTTGTCAAAATGAGTGAATATTTCCTGAAAGAAAAAGCCTAGGCTCTGTAAACGGGCATGTTGCTAGCTACAGTGGGCCCACATACCGGTTTATACAGAGCATAGGCTGTGTTTTAACACCAGATTTTTTTTCTTCAGCGCACACAGTATACGGACAAGTAGCAGATCGTGAATAGATACAAGTGATTTTGACAACAAGCGTTCACCAGAATGGATGGACTCCTCCATTAAAAGAGTTGTGCATCATGTTTCTATTTGCTACACAGGCTTAGATATTAAGGTTTTGGTAGACGTTGACAATTTGTAGTATTTTTTCAGAAATCCCTAAGGAGATAAGGACATGTATCCCAGATTGCCATAGTCCTCAATGGGTTAAAAGAGTTGTGCTATTGCTTTTCTGCCCGGTAACACACTGCGTCGTGAGCCTGAGCTGACCTGAGAGTCCGAGGAGCCGGCGTAGTCCGCGGCGCTGGCTCGTAGCGTGACGTAGAAAGCAGCGATGTCCACGGAGCGGCGGGCTTTGTCCAGCAGGTGCAGCCAGCTGTCTGCCACGCTGCGGCGGGGGGACAGGGACGTCTGGTACAGGCCCACCGGGATGCTCTCTACCAGGTGCACTCTGGACAGGGGCCACACAAATGTAATCTAATAATTAATCATTTTTAGGCTTTTTTTTCAAGCTTTATTAGATAGTAGTAGTAGAGTTGAAATGGGGAGACAGAGAGAGAAGGGGGGGTGACATGCAGTAAAGGTCCAAGGGTCGGATTCGAACCCGCCGCGACCACTGCAACGAAGGCCGGAGCCAGCATGGTGCGCTCTCTATCCACTACGCCACCAGAGCGCAAGACATGTATTCCTTTAACAGTGTGATTTGCCTTATATGTATGTGGGTACTGCCAGAGCTAAACGTTTACCTTTCATTTTCCACTACAGGCACTTACACACCAAGCAGAATTCAAAAATCAAAGGGTACAGTGTGTAATAAAGTGTATTTTGGAAGCATCTAGTGGTGAGATTTTAGATAGTAAAGCTCCCTTGTTAACCCCTCCTGTTTTAGAATTTACAGAAGCGATGGTGGCCTTCAAGGACAAGGAGCTAAAGTTACTAAAGATGGCATCATCCACCACTGTCTCAAGTCTTTCCACTATGTCAAGTTATGAGATGATGATTATTTTATTCTTTCATGCCCAGCTAACTGTGGAAGAAATTTGGTTTTAAATGAAACCAATAAGTAGTTTTCTTTCATTTTGTTTTTAAGTCATTAGATACATTTCACATATTCTTATCTCTGTCACAGCGCAGAAACTGCTGCGAGGAACAGACCTGTTTGGAGATATGAACTCTTTTCTTACCGACAGTCTGCGCTGCAGCCCTCTGGCGCGGGCCCAAAGCCCTCCAGCCAGTGCAGCTGGAGCTGGGCAGAGAGCTGGGCTGCTGAAGTGGGCAGGCCGTAGTGCCAGACGTGTTGACCCATCCCTCCCACGAGCAGCAAGGTGGTCGGCAGCAAGCAGAACAGGACAAAACTACAGCAACCCATTCCTGAACTCTAAAGAGAGAAGGAGATAAAAAACAGTTATTATTGTTATTACACACAGCTTTTGACACGAGCCTGGGACACAGTTTAGGATTATGTTACATGCCAGAGATGTTACTGCAGGGTGGGCAACATTCCTTTTTATACTGTGTGACAGACTCTGTTGAGAGATCAGCAGAAATAACAGTATGACTGATATCAGTGGAATCTATCAGGCAACTAAAACAACACAACTCCTCCCCGCTCTAATGTCATTTTTTGATTACTACCCTATTATTATATTATATATACATTGACATAATTGATTACAACATTAATAATAATGAAGCATTTATAATATAATACATAACTTGAGCTATTTCGCATTATTTCTTTATATTTTCAATATTTTTTAATTATATTATTGATATTAAATTTGCCATAAGAAAATAATAAATTTGGTGAATACAAACAGAGCTATTTCGCATCGTCTTTATTTGACATTTTTTCTCATTTAATTTTAATACATATATTGGTTAAATGTTATACTATACTGTTTTCTTGTTTTAGTACAAGAATTAAATTGTTATCTTTTCTTTCATCGAGACAGATATCAGTGCTTCTTATACAATATTCAAACATACACTACGCACTCCCACCATTCCAGTGCGTACCATATATTGTCAAATTGACTGTATTTCGATTGATAGATATTTTACCAATTTTCATGGCCCCTATGTGTTGTTGTTGTTCAATGTTGTTTGTGTGCCAATTGCTCTGTTTTGTACATTATAACCAAAAAATAAAAATAAATACCAACATTACTGACTTTAGTAGACTTGGTGGATCCGGCTTTAGCAGACTTCTTTGGCGCTGCTGTAGATGTCGTCGACGTAACCGCGGCGACTCTTCTCTCTCTGATCTGTGTGAACTCTGCTGGCCTGGGTCACGGCCTTTAGATGTTTTAACTGGCGAATCCACCGCTCACATTCAACGTCCGATGAAGATCTACTGTGTATGGGTTCCAGCATGTGGACTTGTTCCTTCTCCCACGGCGGCTCCTCGTTTATAATGGATTCTTCTTTGCTTGGCGTCATTCCGGTATCTCCGCAAGATTCGTCTGAAATCCTTCTTGTAACCTGAGTGGCACCGTGCGATTCTTTCACTTCTCCCGATGGCTTTTTTTCGTCTATGGAACCGTTGGAACCTGGTTGTCTCGGTGAATGTTGGAGCTCCGAACCGGTCTGCTCGGGCCGGAGGGCGGGCCTGGTGCTTACGAGTACAGGAGAGCAATCACACACACTCCAACTCTTGGGTGTGGTGATGTGGGAAGGAGCATGGGCTGGTGTGGCAAGTGGGAGGAACCATGGCCTGTTGGGGTGGCTTGGTCTAAATGAGAGCCCCTTTGAAGCTTATTTTGGGGGTGCGGATCACCGCTTGGGGGCGTGTGGTTTCTCGGACATCTTCTCTGGACCTCGAAAGCCCCACACTTTTGCCTGGAGCTTTCTCCAGATGTGGAGCGAGGTGTGATGGTAACGGGGGTTCCCTCCTACGAACAGGGGGCTCTGGCGTGCTGGTGCCCTGGCCCTGGCTGCCAGCGGTGGGGCGTTTCTGGAACGTGGGGATTCGGGAGACGGGTTTTCCACCTTACGCTTCATGTCTTCTGTCTCCTCGAGCTCTTCTCCTTCTCTTCTTCTTCTTCTTCTTCTCCTTCGTCTTTCTCCTCGCCGTCGGCACTGAGACGATCCAGAACAACTGTACAGTCCTTCAGTTCCTGAGGAGGACAAAACTTTATTTAAAAATAGCATCCATAGCTCAGTTGGCTAGAGCCCCCCCCACCCCGGCGCCAGCAGACCCGGGTTCTAATCATGCCCGGGTCAGTTCTCTGCAGTCCTCTCCTCTTTGCCCCATTTCAACACTGTCTCCCCAATCGTCTAATAAAGCAAAAATGCCCAGAAAATTATCTTAAAAAAAAAAAAAAACAGCATCCATCTTGTGTATTAAATAATCTAGCTGTAGCACCATTAGCACACACAAACTTTGCAGTTTTAAACCCAGTACCTTTGGACAAAACCCTTAGATGTGCATACAAAAGCAGCAAGCGGTTAAACATAAACAAATCAAATAACTTGTAATCTTTGCAGCTTGTTTTGACACTGTTTTTTTAAAAAGACTATAGCACTGTAAAATACCTGGAGAGCCGTCCGTAGCTAGGAGTTGCCACACCTATTCAAATTGCTCCCTGTCCGATCCACCACAGCCTATTAACACGCTGCCACTGATGTCAATATTTGTTTATGAATATGAAATGATGTTACCATGGCTAAGGAACACTTCCAAATCCATACAGTGCTATTTTTTTCCAGAACTATAAAACATTCAGTTCCAGAACTAGAACCCCAGAATGATTCATCAGGGTGTGGCCTCTAGTTCACTGCTCATGTTTCTGTGGATGCTGCATTAATTTTACAGAAGGAGCATTGTAGTCCAGCCATAAACAATTAATACTGACATATTACTCCATGTTCAAAGTATTTGGTTACTGTATGGGCAAAGCCAATGCAACTGAATGTCTAAACCTGTTTTAATAATCAACTTTTTCTGTGTTTTTATCCTCAAATGTTTGTATTTTGTTCTCTTTAGTGAATTGTTTCAAAGCTTTTTCCAATAGGCTTTTGAAAAAACTCGGCTGTAAATAATTAAATTAACAAGGAATCCTCAGTGAAGCATATTTAGTTTCATGCTGACTCACTGTCACAGCATAGCAGAGCCATCGTTAATGTTATTAGAAACACCTGTGCTTCGTTAAAGTCAAAACTCTGCTTTGAAAAATGCCTATTCTATTCTAGCCTGACTGATACAGGATTCCATTAAATAAAATATCAATAAAAAAGTCATAAAAATGCTTTTATCTATATTGTAAAAAACATATTTGATAATAAAATCATATTGTTAATTTTAGAATAAAATATATTTTACAGTGGGTGAAATAAAAAGGAAAAAAAAAAAAAATAATAATAACCAACTTTTAGGATTCTTGACTTCTAAATGTTGTGATACATATTGATTTTGACATTGACCCCAGTAATGGCTGATCTCTCCTGTATTATTTAACTAACTAACTCACCGGCTTAACATATAGCAGGCTTAGCTTATCTTAGCTATAGAGATACTTCCTGGGTGATGATTCGCACGCTGCTGCACAGACACAAAGGGTTGGTATCTCTCACCACAAGGCTGCTGTATAAATAAGAGCCGGTGCACACACACCCAGGCATCCGGCCAATACTAAACATTTAAACAGCTAGAAGAGGTGTTTTGTCTGGGGGGAGATTTTACTATATGTTTCCCTTTTAACCTGTA
The DNA here is from genome assembly GCA_026122265.1 of Ammodytes dubius. Taxonomy (NCBI): domain Eukaryota; kingdom Metazoa; phylum Chordata; class Actinopteri; order Uranoscopiformes; family Ammodytidae; genus Ammodytes; species Ammodytes dubius. The sequence continues at coordinate 27,385,532 of CM047512.1, read as the reverse complement.
ACTTTTATTCTATTTAAATGTTTTATTTCTATTCATAATTATCATTCGCTTTTCTAATGTCTATTCTAATACTTGATGTATTTTAATCTTGATGTATTTCAATGCCCCTGTAAAGCACTTTGAATGGCCTTGTGTCTGAATTGTGCTAATAAATAAACTTGCCTTGCCTTGCCTATAAGAAATGATATAAATTATATAATTATACATTACCATTTCACCAGCAGCTCCTCAGCAGATTGGTCCTCTTCCATCTCTGACGGCGGACGCTTCTGTGTCTCTGTCTTGCGCTCAGCTGTCGTGAGCTCGGGACAGACTCCGATTCCGAGACTGACTCATCGGAATCCTGGCAGGACAACAACATACATAACATTGGTTATATTCACAAATGTGGATTTAGTTATTACATTTTTCACAAAACAGCGCTGTCATAAAGTCAGTCAGGTCCCTCCCACCTTTGTGTCATGAACTGTATTGAAATTCGTTTTATGAGAAGAACCTAGCTGAAATTAGCCATAATGGGACAACTTGTGCTACACTGCTTTCATGCTGATTTTAAATGCTTGTTTATATATATTGACTGTGTGTGTACTTGTGTGTGTTGTTTATTCAAGCACGCACAGCACAAAAAATTGGTTTGTACTTCCTGTGAAATGCAATAAAGTTGTATTCTATTCTCATTATTTATGGACCAAAAGTCAGATCATCCATCATATAAATAGAAAAATTGCCTATAAAACAATAAAATGTAGCAGCAATGCAACATACCAAATACCTTGGCAGCTAAGGTTAAACTGTAGCATGGTTCATATTGCAGTGGTTGTGTGCGCAGGTAGTGCAGTTTAGAACAAAAACATTCAAGGTGGAGCAGAACGCTAAACGACACAATGTTTTCACGTGTTACGGAAGGACATGTGTATCTTAAATATACACCAAGCCAATTTAAGGTAAAAGTCAAAAAAGGTAGAAAAACGCCATCCTCTTCACATAGGAAAAAAAAACTTACCATGATGATGCAGCAGTAAGTTTTGGCCGGGCACGACTACAACGTTTACCAGATGAGGTAAATGTTACTCCACACGTTAAAGCGGCTACTAGCAGTAAATACACGATAGTTTACACTACAGGCAGCACGTTGGTTTCTGTGTATTTATTTTCCTCCTTCTTCCTTCAGTGTTTCTATCCCGGGGTAGGTAAAGGCAGCTACCGTTACGAGGCTGAAGTCAGCTTCCGATACACAGCTTCCTACTCAACTGTTAAGGGGGAAATTTAAGGTAACTTAACTTATGCAGAGACACTGCAGCTGAATAGGGTAAAACTGTTAACTTATAATATCAACATGAAACTTTGCCTTTTGATTACTTACATTAAAAAAATGTGTTTCTACTGCAATTTTGTAAAGAAATGTTTGAGTAAATTATGGCTACATATTTGCATCTCTTTAAAAAATCAAAAATCTAGATGATTGGATTAAGCCTGAGTTCAAATTCAAATTTTATTTCATTTTAAAACATATCAGACTTTCTGGGATAATGTAGTCCAGTCTATGTACATTAGTAAGCGTCCAATGTAAATAAAGCGAGTGACATCTCAATGTAGCTACTGTATTTTCACAAATAGATCATGGCTTCACAAATCTGAAACTGTTTTAAAGGCTGTTTAGACTCGCTGGGATATTGTATTCCAAATAAGGCGCTAAAACGGCGTAATAAGTGCATATAAAAAGGAGGATAGGTCGCTCAAAAAAAAACTGTACATTTAATTTCTCTTAGCTATCCCCTTAGCTACCGATTTGGAAGCTGACTTCAGTGTTGCTACCGGTTACGTTAGCGAACGAGCTACGTGGCCGACAGTGAAGTTTTCAGCAGTGTAGGAAGAGGAGGCGGAAAAGCTGAGTAATATATATAAAAAAAACAAGACCCACCTCTTCATATGTAGAGGGCCCAGTATGCAGACGGGCCGACTTCCGCACGTTCCCTGGCTTTTTCTTGTCGGCCTCTCCCACACCTTCACTTTTGCTGCTTCTCGCATTTTTCCCTCGTGATTTCTTCGACCGCAGCTTCATCGGCATCTTGGCCGCAAGTTAATAATACAGCAAACAACCGAAATTAACGGTCGGGAGCGCCGACCGTTAGTTAAGTTTGTATTTTTAAAACGGCAGATGCCGAGCTAGGATACACCTATCTTACATTAAACGCAACTATATGTATAAAGTATCTATAAATACAAGATAAACAAACTACCTACATGTGTAATCTTGATTTGAATGCACTGTCAACAGCAAATTGAACAAACCGCGATTTCCCGGTTGCCACATCTCGTAAGAGAAACAAGCTGATCGGTTGAGGTGATTGGATTTAAAGTATATTGTTTTTTTAACCGTTCCAAAAATACTGTCGGCAATGTTTGTACGATAGTTTAATGCGGAAAACATTTGAAATCATTATTAAACTTATTTGGTGGTTGTTGAACCAATATCTGTAAGATAGTATTTTACATAAAAACAAGCCCAAAGTCGCTTGTAAAAAGCGGACCTGGCAACACCGCCGTTGTCGCTGATTGGCGGTTTGTATCTAAACGGTGGCTCCGCCTATCAGAAGGTACGCAGGGCACAAGATCCGGAAATAAGGGATTACATCGACCAGCTGCGCACTAAAACATCTATTAGGAGCCTGGTTTTCATTTGACAATAACGCCTATTATTACAACTACATGATTACTTACAGCTTAAACATGTTTCGTCTTTTTATGTGAGGGAGTCAAGCGTAACCGAGCGACGGCACGGAATAGATTACTCTAGGTAGTAAAGTTATTTTCAGTTAGCTTAGCCGTTGTTGGGACACCTGAACGCATCACGACTGGTTGTTTACGTTCCACAGACCAAGGTAAAGACATATGACGGCTGGTTAATGAGTTTCAAAGGTCACTAAAATGTACCTAGAGCCATTCAAACTGTACAGGACAATTTGTGCATATAGGCTATACAATAAATAGTTAAATACTATCAATGTTTGTTTATGCTGTAGTTTATTCAAGTAATTGTTATTGTTTTACATGTCTGCTACTTCAACATACGATTTCCTATCTATCTATCTATCTATCTATCTATCTATCTATCTATCTATCTATCTATCTATCTATCTATCTATCTATCTATCTATCTATCTATCTATCTATCTATCTATCTATCTATCTATCTATCTATCTATCTATCGAAGGCAGCCACTAGCCTATAATGTGACAGCTGTATTTCTAATCTAACTAGGTCACTGCCTTTTAAAGTTTAAATGAATGTAAAGAGTTACACAGCTGGGGAAAGCGTGCACATAGCATGACATAGTTCCTCATTATTAATCATATCACTATTGTGCTGCATTGTCTTCAATGGTGAATAAATATTTTCTGAAATGCTTAAGGATGCATCTGAAATGAAAGTCACTGTCAGACTTGTTATGGGACTTCCCAGATCTAAACCCACACTACGTATCAATAGAGGAACGTGCTCAATGACATTGCAGATTTGATCAAAATAAATATTTTTTTGATCTGGCAATATTTCTCAAAGTAATTTGATAATGCCAATTTATATCACAAAATATGACTTTTTTTTCAGATTTTTCTTTTGGCTTGTACAGAAAATGTTTAATTTATAATATTGATGGAACATTTGGATAACATTTTTTTTTTTTATTAAACATTGCTCACCAAATGCTATGTTTTCACAGTAAGCAATATATTGTTATATCATCAAACCATTTTAGTATTATCAAAATATATATTTGCCCTACATACAATAAGTAAATAAATAAAATAAGCAAGTAGACAAGGACAAATAAAGAGACAGACGGGGGGGGTAAAAATATTTAAGCTTTTGGTTCAGAAATGTTATGATGTTTTTGGCAAGTTACAACATTATCAGCTTTTATAACATTAAACACTGAAAACTGATTACATTACCGGCCGTTATTACATAATTGTCTGCTACAATAAATAAAGGTTGATTGATTAATTGACTTTGTCCCTCCTTTAGGCTAAACAGTACATTTCTTATGATCCATGTTAGTATTATACAAATCTATATTTTCCCTAAAAGTTGCCGATATCTTACGCCATGTTTTATCATCCCTGCCTTTAGGTGACCTCCCTCCCATGTGAAACCCTTCAGACGTGGAAGGTTCACCCCTCTCTCTCACTCTCTGATTATGGACAGTTTATAAGTCTGGTCAGTTCTCCAATGGAAGCTCCAGTGACGGCCCCCCCTCCCTCTAACTCTAGTCCCACTTTGCCTCCCCCTTTCCCCCTACGCCCGGCGGTCGCTCCCTCGGTCCAGCTGGGCTTCACCATCCTCTACACCTCTCTGTACGCCGGGCTGTTCCTAGTGGTTTACATACAGCTGTGGCTCCTCTATCTATACAGGTACAAGCTTGATTTATTCATTTATTTATTTTTCTTACTTTTAAGGTGGAGTCAGGGATCCTCGAGAACAACCTTGTCAAAATCAGTGAATATCTCCTCACAGTCTTCTACCTGTCCGTACAATTTAAAAAAAGCTGGGGTTAATACACAGCTTAGGTTCTCTAAACCTGTATGTAAACAAGACTAAACAAAACATGCCACTTTACTAGCCTAGACTGTGTATGAAGTGAACACTGTTTTTTTTTCAGCGCACACACAGTAAAAACAGGTAGTGGATACTAAGGAGATATTCAGTGGTTTTGACAACAAGCGATCTCCAGAATCGCTGACTTCACCTTTTAATATGATTTATATTTTTGTACATTTTTAATTTGAGTAAAATTATAATAGCTTTCGGTTTTGGCAATTTGTTTTCACTCTGTAAAGTACTTTCAATGGCATGAGTGTATGAATTGTGCTTTACAGATACATTTCCTTACCTCTTTACAGACATAAACGATGGAGCTACCAGAGTGTGTTTCTCTTCCTGTGCCTGCTGTGGGCTGCTCTGCGCACCACTCTGTTCAGCTTCTACTTCCGTAACGCGCTGGAGGCAAACCACCTGCCCGTTGTCGTCTACTGGCTGCTCTACTGCGCGCCCGTCTGTCTGCAGTTCTTCACTCTCAGCCTCATCAACCTCTATTTCACTCAGGTATAAGAATGGAGGAGAACGGGAAATTAATAATGACAGAAATTATTATTATTGGGGCGCCTTTAGCTCAGTTGGTACCCTAACCCTAACCCTTTTTTGTAGCAACTACTAAACTACAAACTACAAACATTTTGGGTCCAATCTGGTTCAAACACATTAATAAACTTTTGCTTTCAGTTTCATTCTAAATCATTTCTCTGTTTACTTCTTTCCGTCATGTTTCACAGGTGTTACTGAAAGTGAGAGAGATCTACGACTCAGACGTGGACAGAGGACTGTAAGTTTCACTCCACAGTAAAGACAACTCATTTCAATCAATCAAAATGGATACATATAAAGCACGTTTCAAACCAAGCACATGTAATTCAATGTGCTTTACATTGATTACAACATAGGAAGTAAGCAAAAATGGATGCAGAAATAGACCAATGTTCTCTCTAAGCAATTAAGTATGAGTAATTAAAATAATACAAGAAAAAATAAATGAAACCAGAGTGAAATATTAAAAACAATAAAATATAGATAAAACTGAGAAAAATTGAGCAATAAACTAATAAATTAGTAATTATAAACTATGACATATTTGTAATAACGATATACTGCATAAAAGCCAGACTTAAAACATGGTTGATCTTTATGAATCCTGCTTACCCATCCCTCAACCTGTCTTTAAGTCTGAAGACTTTTCTGTTCCCCTTTTAACCCGTAATTGTTATTTTATTTAAATGTTTTATTTCTATTCATATTTTCCATTCACTTTTCTAATGTCTATTCTATACTTGATGTATTTTAATCTTGATGTATTTTATGCCTCTGTAAAGCACTTTGAATGGCCTTGTGTCTGAATTGTGCTATATAAATAACCTTGCCTTGTCTCCCTCTACTAGCTGGCTGGCCCGCTGTATGTATGGAGCCTTGAGCCTGGTCTTCCTCAGTGTGAATGCAGTGTGTGCAGCTCTGGAGGACAGAGATGCCGGAGGAGGGTCTGGAGGGGACTGGACCTGGAACCTGGTTCTGCTCAGAGTTCTGGTCAACGACTTGCTGTTTATTCTGGATGCAGTGATACTGTCCGCTCTGCTGCTGCTGCTCACTAGACACTCGCGCTCCACCAGCCCCTACCTCATCAGCAAGGTGGGCTAAGAAACGTGACGTAGCAGGGATTTTACATGGAAATATATATCAAAATAGTTATTTAACCCTCCTGTTAATTTACTAACATTGTTTATCCACGGGGCCAATTTGATCCCAGCAATTTAAACCGACACAAAATGAATAAATCCAAATTTTTTACATGTCCGGACCGGTACTCTGTTTTTTTTTGTTGGTCAGACACTCGTGGTCCACCAGCCCTTACCTCATCAGCAAGGTGGGCTAAGTGTCTAGCTGTACTAGGGATTTTAACATTGAATGATATATGAAATAAGTTATTGAAGGGGAGAAACTGCAGGTGAATAGGGTACCATTTTTAACTGCAGATATCATCATGAAACTTTGCCAGTTTGATTTACTTACTTCTTTTTTTAAATACAATTTTTTCGGAAATGTTTGGATAAATATGCAAAATTTCACCTTGCTTTTCCTAGCTTTATTTATGTTCAATACAAGTCACTGCAGTGTACCTTTAAACATATGCCACTTCTTTCTCTCCCCTGTATTTCTAACGTTACCCCAGACCAGCGCCGTCGTTAAGGGGGTAAAGGTTATGACGATTATAAGGGCCCACAGCCAGCTAGGGCCCACACAGCTCCCAGTAGAATCTATGACAAAATTATTGTGTAGGCCTATACAGTGAACTAATATATAATCATACGAATGAGTCCGAATTAGAACAAAGCCACAAGTCATACAATATTCTAATTGTAATCATTTCAATAACCCCCTTGGCCCCTTCTTAAAAAATGGTTTGGTCCACCCCGCGGTTCGTTCTTCCTCATTGGAATTAAGTGAGCGCGAGCCTGGCGCGAGCGAAGTGAACTCCAGCAGGCGAGGATGCCCCCAAAAAAGCACAAGCTCGCACACCAGAAAAGAGATGAGAAGGAGACCAGAGTAGGCTATGAGCAGCAGAGCAGGGGCCCAGGACATCAAAAACAGTTTTTCTAAGAATGGTGAGAGTAAAACTACAGAGGGAGGCTGAAACAATTAGGCCTACCCTACTACTTGTTTATTCATAACATTACCTTTGACGGGGCGCAGGCTGGAGCCTACGTTAGCTGTCATCTGGCCGCGCTACACTCTGATCAAGTCGCCAGTTCATTTAAGAAAAAAAAAAAAAAGTCGCCAGTTCATTGTAGAGCAACGGTTCCTACTGTAGTTATAATAACTGAACGTTACTACTACAGTGACTATGTGTTTTACACATATTACTGTCTGACAGTGCTCCAGAAGCCTATGCGCCCATTCAGAGGCTGCATTGTATTGTATTATGACGCATTCAACTTCTACTCGGTAATTATGAGCATCTGACGATGGTCAGTTCCGTTCAGGGCCGTAGGACTGCGAACAGGCTTGGGGGGCCCAAGGCAGAGGGGGGCTGCACCCAAAAAAAATAAAAACGTATTTTTTTTATTTAATTTTTTTTACTGGCTCAATTTAGGCCCCGAAAAATGTTATTTAGGAAAAAAATATATATATCAGGGGCCTTTCATTCGTCAGTACATTTTTGCTATTTTTTAAATAACATTGTTCGGGGCTACGAAGATCAGGGGCCTATATTGGGCCATTAATAAATACAAACGAAGGGAAAATTCCCAAAGCTGACTGGATTTTTTAAACATGTACATTTCTTCTTTCTGCTTTTTGGTCATTCTGTGTCTATAAATTATTCCAGAAAATAGTACTAAATAGCTTACATAGGAAACAGTTGATTTAGCCTTAGTTTTCTTCTCAAAGTGCACCAGATTGATGAATTTTACTTAAACATTTAAAAAAAAATCTTCCGGGGGAGCATTCCCCCGGACCCCCCTAGAAGGTCCAGGGTCCACGACACAGTCTCCCAAATTCCTGTGAGAAACACCGTGTGTGTGCATGTTTATTAAGAGTCATTAGACCAGGGGTTGTGTTCAAGTACGCGTAATGATTTGGTCATTCATCAATAGAAACATTGTGTTGTTATCTGGCTCAGAGAGGGACCAGTCACTCATACGTTTTGGACTATAGACAAACATAGAGACCGCCTCTCAGAGGGCCCATCAGGACTTCCTGTATAGGGGCCCAGAATTTGGTGCAACGCCCCTGCCCCAGACTAACGTTACCATATTTTCTACCCGCCCAGGGGACCACCGTGTGGCGTACAGCGGCCCTGGGAGCGACTGTGATCCTGTTGTTTGTGAGTCGCGCCTGTTACAACCTGACGGTGCTCTTCCTGTCCCAGAGCAGGAGGGTCGAGTCCTTCAACTTTGACTGGTACAACGTCTCTGACCAGGTAGGGGATGATGTCATGTTTGAGCTGAAGATTTTTTTTTATTTATTTTTTTTTTTTTAAGATTTTTTTTCATTAACAGATGCTCAAATTACAGTACAATTGCAGTTCAAACAATGTTTCAAGTTCCATTCCTGCATTTGGAAACATTTACAAAATAGTAAAAGTACAAAGATACTTAGCAGAAATGAAGAGCTGAAGAATTCTTAACAATTTCTTGTAATGGTGGTCAATGTTTTATTTACTCTGGGCTGGGTGATTAAACAACCTCGATAGTGTATTGCAATAAAATTGATATTGTATAACGCTGAACTTTGCACATTAATACTTGATGTGGATATGCCTACCTAACACCCTATTACACATAAATATTAGTTATATTTACATTATTCTCAATAGGTTCTTAGGCAAGCTAACTTGTAATGTTTGGTTAAATGTTTACGTTAATATGTGATTCAATATTCTTTTATCACAACCTGTAAATAAACTATATTGTAGTTTAACTAATGAACCCTCTAGTTTCTTTAGGTTTCAGCGCTGTCACATTATATATCGTGTTAAATATCAATGTCGATATAGAAAACATTTTCTTGTTTATATTTTTTGCCATTTCGCCCAGCCTAACTCAGAGCGTCACAATAATGGAAGGCAAGGCAAGGAAAGTTTATTTATATAGCACAACTCAGACACAAGGGCATTCACAGTGCTCTACAGGGGCAAGATTAAAATACATATTACACATTAGAAAAGCGAATAAATAGAAATAAAACATTTAAAAGCGATTGAATAGAACGTAGAATATTAATGCCATTGCACCACCAGCTAACCCCTGTGCTGTTGTGTGTAGGCGGACCTGCGTAGTGACCTGGGTGATCGGGGCTACGTGGCCTTTGGAACAATCCTCTTCATCTGGGAGCTGCTGCCAACCGGTCTGCTCATCCTCATCTTCAGAGTGCGCCGGCCTAATCAGGAGGTATTTACTATATTTAACTGAAAACAGGCTAAATGTCAAAAAAAATTATATTTGACTTCTTGCTTTGTCTGGTTGTGCTTTGTTATAATTCGGTTGGTTCTTATTTGTTTTTCTTGCCTTATTGTTAGGCTTTGTATGTACTGTATGTACAATCTCTAAATGGAGTACTTGGGACATACTGTCACATTGTGAAAAATAAAGTATAAAAAAAAAGTTAAACAATTAGAAGAAATATAGTAATGAAATATGAAACAGAAAGTCATTTGTACCTTTTGTTTCCCTCCTCCCAGTCTAGCAGCATGGCCGTCAACAACCGCGTCCTTCCTCGTCCGTACTTCTTTGATGATCCTCAAGGCAGCGATGACGACGCTCCTCTGCCATGGGCGCGCAGCTCACACATCACCTCAGGGTAAACGCTCATTACTTTTTATTTGTTTATTTATACAGGTAAATCCCATTGAGACCGGAGACTCTTTTTCAAGGGAGACCTGTTCCCATTTACACGTTGCCATTCACACACACACATTCATACACCGATAGCAGGCTAAACTATCGACATTCACACGAGGCAAAGTGGGTGAAGTGTTATTGCCCAAGGACACAACAACCATGACACAAGTGGCAGGGCGGATATCGAACCGCCAACCCTTCGATCATTGACCGACCCGCTCTACCACCTGAGCCACAGTCGCCCCAAAATGACAACCATGTTACACTCATTATGATGAACCAATTAATAGATTAACTATTTGCAAAGTATTTCCCTCTTCTTGACTATTGGATAAATAGTTTATAATGTTATTTCAAAGCTAGAAAAGCATTAATTTAATTGTTTATTTATTGTTTATCTAACTCTTGCTTAATTCTATTGTCTGTAAGTTGTAAGAATGACAAAACTAAACTAACAGTGATGAAACTAAACTGGGCCGACCGATAAATGGGTTCTCCTCTCCTTTGTTTCAGTTGGTACGGCTCAGAAACGGCTCCTCTTCTGTTCGCCAGAGACCCACCCGACCAAAACCTCCAACACCACTCTCTCTACTCCACACCCCAAACCTGAGCTCATCTAATGGACATGGACCCCATACACCTGGGCCCATAGACACAAGCCTGTACACCTGGCCCCATAGACTGTATATAGGGCCGGCCTGGGACTCCTTAGGCACAATCAGGGGCTTCGTAGTGTCCCATATAACCTGGCTTCATCTTAAAAGGTGTAGTCAGTGATTCTGGAGAACGCTTTTTGTCAAAATCACTTTATTTTTGGTGTCAAAATCAGTGAATATCTGCCCATGATCCGCTACCTGTCTGTACTTTGTGTGCGCTGAAAAGAAAAAAGCTGAATTTAATACACATCATAGTCTTGGTAAACTAGTATGTACACAGGGTATGGAAATAAAGGGGCCCATTGTATGCCAGATTTGACAAAGTGATATTGACAACAAGCGTTCTCCAGAATCACTGACTCCACCTTTTAAAGGTACCAGGACAGAAGTTAACCCCCCCTGCCCCCTCCCCCTCTTTCTCTCGCTGCAGTTTTTGCACTAAAAACCTCAGGAAGTCACCACCATACAGTGACTATGCACCTTGTAGTTTTTTGAACAGATTATTTATTTGAATCTTTTCTTATAACTTAAAAGGGAACAAAACGTGATGGGAAAAGCCATGTCCGACTTGAACTCCGACCAAAACTCAGTGAATTCCTTTTTAAGGTTAAACTGGGTTAAAAAAAGATTGTTTCAGATAAGTCGTCTTTGTCACATTGCTGATAAAAAAACAATTTAACTAGCTTTTACTATTCCTAAAAAAAAATGGCACATTTAGCTTCGTTAACATTCCTTAATACATTAATTCAAATGATGCAATGCAGCGAATAAGCTTACAGCATGTGGTGATACTAATTTGTAGTTGTGTGTATATAAGACGGGTTGTTTCTCCATTACACTGTTTCAAGTATACAGGAGATTTGACTAAGACACAAATGATCAAATGTCTATTTTTGGGAATTTTGTGTACTGTACCTTTTAAGACCAATAATATATTTGAATTCCTTTAATATATAATTCCACATCAGCAGGTTTTCTTAGGGTAAATCCACATCGCTGGAATGTAATTTTTTGTTGTAAGTTTCCTTTAAGCGTCTGCCATTATTTTGCTTTTGATTCTATGTCTTAATTCATAATTTTTAACTTTCGAAGTTGATTTCAACATTCTGTATAATATTATCTAGAACTGAGTTTAACTTATTTTATAACAGCGGTCTAACTATCTTTGTAATCGTAGCAACAAAAAAATCTAAATGTTTTTCTCCTTTAATGTTTTCACTAAAATGCAGGTGACTCATCTGTGGTTTTTGACTTTCTCACATGACTGACAGTTACCATGTAAACACCACCTGATCTAAACCAATAAAAACATCCAATGAGATTGAGCATTCAGTTTGTTGCTAAGCAGAACACGTTTGAAGGAAAAAGTGCTGTCAGTATTTTATGTGAATTTAATTGGTGTCAACCATTTTATCAAGGTATGCTAGAAGGTTTAAGATTAAAAAAAAAAAAAAAAAAATCACGTTTTTATCCATTTGTGATGATCAGGTCAAATTGTATTAATGTTCCATTATATTATTTCTGAAATACCGAAGCTAGTTATTATCTATTTACCTTAAGTTTTTTTTATCTGTATAATTTCCTAAGAAAGTTTCCGATTAACTTTTTAATTATACATACATTTGTTTGATGGGTCACTCGTAAGGAATACAAACTGGTATTAAAACAAAGCAAAAATCCAGTTTTTCACTCTGGGAAAAAAAATCGGAATTTTGAATCAATAGTTGTAATTTTTTTCCTTTAATTAAAACAGACCCACCTCTATGGCATCAGTTTTCGAACATACAAACAAACACTGCTGCTGCCTCTACCGTTTCAGTTGAACAGTTTATTCTGCCTTCTGTACAGATCATCCTATTAAAACTCTTTATACAGTATGTACACATTCAAATAAATCCGTATGTTACAACGTCACCGGTGGCAACAGAGGAGTCGATGAATGTTTTAAGAGAAAAAGATTAGCCGTAGCAGTTTGATCAACTTTCCCTTGATTTGAATCAAACTGGATTTTTTACAGTTTAATCCAGAGGCGGCTGTGTAACATGTTGGTGAATGGGGACCGATATTCATACTGAGGAAAAGCTGAATTTAAAGGTGGAGTGATTGAATATCTCCTCACGATCTGCTACCTGTACGTACTGTGTGAGCTGAAAAAAAAAAAAGTTTTTATACAGTGTCTCCTCTGTTAATGGGTATGGATGTAAACAAAGAGGCTGTACACCTTAGCTAGCAAAATGCCTGTTTACAGAGCCTAGGCTGTGTATTTTTTTCAAAGCACTCTCACACACATAACAGACAGATCAGCAGATTGTGAGAAGATATTCACTGATTTTGACAACAAGCGTTCTCTCCAGAAAAAAATCAAAAAATCAAAGTGCAGGCAAAGACCTCACCGACAGTTAAACTACTAAAACACAAATGCAAAAACACCGTCTCTGTTACATTGAATTCCACCTTCCACCTGATTAAACTCACAAACACCTGAAACACTAACTCTTATTGCAGCAGTCTTCCTGTAAAGGTTGGGGGAACGCTTGTGAAAAAACAAAACAAAAAAAATTTAAAAGGTAGAGTCAATCTCCAGCAATTCTGGAGAATGCTTGTTGTCAAAATCACTTTGTCAAAATAAGTGAAAATCTCCTAAAAACTCTGCTGCCCGTCTGTACTATGTGTGCCGTTTACATACCCTTTGTTATCATACCAGTTTACAGAGCCTAGGCTGTGTTATATATTTTTTTCAGCACACACAAACACTACATAAACATAAAGCGGATCATGAGGAGATATATTTTTTTTTTAAATTGACAAAGTGATTTTGACAACAAGCGCTCTCCAGAATCACTGACTTAACTCCTTAAACCTTTTTAATAGTCCTTAAGCTATTGCCTTTTCTGAGACAGAAACAAGTCCCAGATAAGCACGATTAAGATCATTGCGTCTCCACGGTAGCCAGTAGTTCAGTCCAACAACAACGCAACACAAACATTCCGCAGTCCGTAAACCGAAAACCACCTTTTTATCACCTCCGTGGAAGGCCAGAGCCACGAAGAAAAAGAGAGAGACACAATGATGAGGGAACCGTAGAAGCAACAACGATCGATGGATTTTTCAGCTCCTGCTTTCCCATTGGTCTAAAGCGTTTCGATTAGTCCCTGGTCATAACGAATGGGGGTTTTTCATTGGTTTAAACAGTGTTCATCCCGAGTCACATGGTACGATGGGGGCGGGTTCTCAGTTGTCTGGCGATGACGTCGAGGGTTCCTCCAGCGCACGGAGCCGTCGGCGCCGCAGCTCGGCCGCGTTGGGTTCTCCGTTCTCCCCGTCGCCTAGCAACACAATCTCATCATCGTCATCGTCGTCTGCGTCTTCTTCTGCTGCTGCTGCTGCTGCTCCTGCTGCATTGTGGGTAGATTCTGATTCTTTTCTCTCCGAGGCCGTGGAGGTGGAGTCGGCCGCTTGGGAGGAGACGGTAGCTCCTTCCACCTCAGCTGCAAAACAGAGAAATACTGAATTAGTATCCAAGTTTTATTTTAAAAGGTGCTACGAGGAACTTTTAAATAATTCTGAAACAGTCTCAATTTCCGTCTGATGATCATACATTACATGTAACAGCAAAAGAAACCATCAGTGCAAAGCCATATATGGTACTTCACCCGATGATTTTTTTTTATTGTTAGCTAACGCAACAACAAGGACTAATGGGCTTGCCAATATACTAGTTAACTTACAGCTAGTGGAGTCTTTCTCCAGACTGTCTGTACTGCTGCTGCTAGCGGCTGCTGCTGCTGCTGCTGCTGTAGCAGAGGAGGAGGAAGCAGCAGCAGAGAGGTTTGTCCCGCTGGCTTCACCAGACGTTCCCTCGGTCCGGGGGGGACTGTGGAGGGGAACAGAGCAGAGGGACAGAGAAGCATTCAAACATTAGAGTAACAATACCTGAAGTCAAAACACTTTTAAATAATAGTGATGCTCTGCTCTTGATTTTTGGGCCGATACCAATCTCCAATTTTTTCTAACCTCAGGATCACTGATCACTGATTTTAATGTTCAGTGCTACTAACCAAAAAGAAACACATTAACTTGTTCATTTAACTTGTGCTTGCCTCACTTCTGCGGGCCAGCCAAAATACATTAATACATTAATACAGTAATTATTAAAACATTGGCCTTTGTGATTGGCCAATTTGCTGATCAAGTAATTTAGAGTGAAAACCATCCAATTTAAAATCGTTGGCTGATCGATCGGAGCATCCCTTATTAAATCAACCAAATATATAGCCTACATTACAATATTGTGAATGTTGAGGAACCAAGCCTCAGAATTTTACTCGTGTACTGTACAATAACATGTAATAAAATTGATTCTGATTCTATATTCAACCAAAGTTCTAGATTAAAGGCCTACTTCACCGGTTTGAATATGAAATTGTATTGAATTCTGAGATCCTATGTAGTATAAATGTGCGAAAAAAATTAAAATCGGTTCATCCTTTTCTCAGGCTAGGATGAACCGATTTTAATTTTTTTGCACATTTATACTACATAGGATCTCAGAATTCAATACACCTTCATATTCAAACGGGTGAAGTAGGCCTTTAAGTGACATTAGCTAGCGCGGTCCCAGTCACCTGAGCGTAGCCACAGTGCTGAGGTAGTGGTGTATGTTCAACATGGCGGCGTCCAGCAGAGTGTGGATGTTCTGCAGACACTGGAGCCGCGCCTCCAGCCCTCGCCGGCCCTCGGCCTCCATCTCCCTCAACTCATCCTCTGACAGACGGGACAGGGAGGGAGGGGGAGGGGGCATGGAGGACACTACGGGAGGAGAGAGGAGAGGAGGGGTGTTAGTCACACAAACCAGAAATGTTTTTACACAAAAAAATTCATTCATTCAAAACAGTTTTCCGATTATTTTTCTGTCAATCTAATATTTATTTTATTTTATTGACCTTCATTTAACCAGGAATATTCCTGTTTGGATTAAAAATCTCTTTGTCAAGGGAGTCCTGGCCAAGAAGGCAGCATAAAAACATAAAAGCTTCACATTTAAAAACACATCTTGACACCGGTAAACAGCAACAATGAAAGCATGGAAGACACTGTAGCGGAGAGAGGGGTGTTAACACAAACTGGAGTAATATTAAGATGCTTTAATGTAGAGTAAAAAGTACTAATACCACACTGTAAAAATGTTTTACTTTCACTGGCATTTTGTCCAGAATAACCATTCCACTTAAATGTTACTGTGACTACACTTCTGCACTAAATGAACACATTACCTGTTAACAGAAATAATGCATTTTAACAGAAGAGAAAGTGTTGCACATGTGGTGGGAAATACCAGGGACTTTCACACAGCGTGGCAGGACAGTTTGTTGCTATAGTGATGCTCAAAACTTCCTTAAACAAAAAGGCAGACAATAAGAAGTAATACAAATAATATTATCTCCTGACCTACATGACTCATTCATCCACATATATCTCAATGTTGCACATTTGTTTTTATTTCTATTCTCATATAAGAGTGACAGACACATCTTGTCAGAACCAGCTCAGTGGAAGAGGTTTACCCCGAGCTCACTTCTTTCAACTCTGCCTAGCAACAGTCGTCATCTTTGTATAACAGAGTGTTGAGTCACCAGACCTGTTTTCATTTTAACCAGCAGCACAGAGCACCAAGACGTAGCATAAGAAGGACGCTACATCAAAAAATGGCTTCCTATTTATTTAATAAAAGAAAATTTAAAAAAATTATGAGCCTTTGATTGATATCCAGAAAATTTGCAGGATCAACTTCTGGGCCAAGGGATCAGTTTCGGATAACTTAAAGAAGCTACGGTGGCCTTCAAGGACAAGAAGCTAGTTAATAGACAGGCAATATCTTGTAATATCAAGTTTTGCCACCAAGCACATGGTTGCATATGATTCTGGCATGGTGTGTACTAGTCTTGCACAGCCATACCAAAACAACATAAGTAGTTTAAGTGTATCATTTAAGTGTATACTAACCGAATGGGGGCGGTGGAGGCATGGGCAGCCAGGGAGCAGTGGGGAAGGGCGGAGGGGGGAAGGTGAAGGGGAAACCGGGCATCGCTGCCCCAGGACCAGCGGCCGCTCCGCCACCAGAGTCTGTAGACGAGGACGGCTGACTGGAACCTGGTGGACAAACACACAGAAGCACAACACTGTTACTAGATGGAAAACTTTCCCAGAGTAGAAAATTAAAAACCCGGCTAACATCTGACATTTGTCTGTAGTGTAAATGCGTGTAATCGGCAAGTTGAATGACTCTGCAGTAGACAAATGGGTATTTATCTGCCTCATCTGCTATCAGTATTGATGTGTACCTGGATAATCACACTCATTTGCAAGATGAGCTGCGCACCCCTGTCCGCACGTCATAGCGTCACACTGATGTATTTGTTTTTGATTCTCGACATCATTGTAAATGTGGGTCACCACCCTCAATGATATCTCGAGTATAAATAAAGGTTAAATAAATAAATAACTGAGGAACAGACATCATTTGTTTTGCTGGTTCAGCGTGCAACAGTAGATTTGTGCTCTTTACATTTTACAACTTTGAAAGATCGACAAAAGTACCATAGCCACATCGTCCTATGGGACTGCAGATGGGCGTGACGTGTGGGGATATAGGGCTACTGCACTGAGGCAAGTCATGCAACACATCATCCTTACCTGCCGCCTGTGTGCCCTCTGTGCCCGGTGCAGCGTCAGCAGCACCGGGAGCTCCGCCTGGAGGAGGAGGGGGGGGCACGGCCGGGAACGGACCCCAGAACGGGAACAGTCCTGGGGGGAAGCCGGGCAACATGCCGGGGGCCACTGGAGAGGAGAGAGAGAGGATAAGAGTACAATGTTATTACCCCATTGAACCAATATTGCTATACTAGTTTAAAACTCAAAGCCGCTATGGCTAAAACGTTGCAACTTTGAGATCATTTTTGCATCAGAATTTGTTTTGTTTTAAGCCATCTGAAGATGTTATAAACTTAAAATTCTACACGTATTGTTGCCCTTATACACTGTCATATTCATCCCAATGCTTGCCAAACAGGTAAATGTGCCCATGTGAAATATCACTCTCGGGTGTTGGAATGTGTTGCATAAGTTGTTTCAAACTCTTTGACGGTGAAAGATGTCGCCAGCATGACACACATTCTGCACTGCCAATAATGTAGGCGTGGGTCATCTCTATGTAGAGCTAACGCTGGTTTAATAATAGCTTAGGTTTATATTAGGCCTTTCAAGAAACCCAAGGGAAGTTTAGACTCTCACCATTGACGGGAGGGACTGCTGCGTTGTTGGCGGGGGCTACAGCAGCAGGGGCCTGGGGCTGGGCTGGAGCTGGTGTGGTGTTGTTGTTAGTCGCTCTCAGGACGTCCATACGACACGTAGGACAAGTCTGCTGCCTCTGGAACCAGGAGCGCAGGCAGCTGAGGGGGACAGGAGGCAGGAATATAACATTAATTATTATTTCATTTTATTTAACCTTTACCTTTTTTTTTTTTTTTTTTTAAGAATTGTTTTTGCCATTTTTCAGGGTAAATGAAGATCAACACAACATAAAAGTACAATCGTGGGGGGAAGTCTTGTGGAACAGTGGTTGAGCGTCACACCTAGAGGTCAGGCCTCGCAAGCGGACCGGAAAGGACATAATTGCCACAAAGTAACACACAGATCGGCTATCGATACCACATACTGATCCAAAGTCCGAGTCAGATTTTTTGTTTAATGTAAAGATTATAACTATGAAAAATATATATATATATATTAACACCATTGATACGTGATAAGCACATGTTAAAATAATTAAGTAATAATAGTTTTTGCAAATAATCTTTGAAGTTCCAATTTTGTTTGTGTGCCGACTCATTCCAAATGCTGGATGCCACATAAAGACAGTGGGCGACTTGTGAGCTTATCAAGCCTTATACTAAATCAATCAATCAATCCTCAGTTATTGAGTCATCAGTCCTGCGGGTTCTTACCTGGAATGTGGAAGATGTGGTTGCAGGGCAGTTTCTTTGCTCCGGTGACCATCTCCTCTCTGCAGATGATGCACACGTTGTCGGAGGCCAGCAGGTCTTCAGGGGTCGCGTCAGGGTATCTGAACACAGGCAGGGGAAATAGTTTATTTATATACAGCTCCGGAACACATAGAGACCACTCCAAATGTTCAGTGTCTAGTTTATATTATAGGAATAGTTTGAGTACAATGAACATTTTGGTTTCATAATATAAATACTGACAACATTTTACCAAATTATTCAATAAGGGTTCTTAATTTTCGGAGCGTATATAGAGTATTATATAAGAGTTATTATAGCCGGAGAAATATCAGCAGAGGTTTTTAATTCAGGCTTGTACTCTGTGTCTACTTGTGCTGTCTGCTGGAGCTTAACAGATAAGAAAAACTAACAAAGTAAAATGTGTAAAAAATTGTTATACTCTTGCTGTCTGCTTGAAAATATCACTGATTACTGTCTTGATAGAGGAACTTACAGGCAATGAAACCGAATGAGCAAAAAAAAATCCTCTATTGCGTGGGACGCTCTAACCACTACACCTGAATACAATCTCAATAACATTAACAGTAAACAGGGAATGGACATAACTTTGCGTTGAGGCCATAATCCAGCGCATTTAATGAAATGAAAATCCCACTCAACGAAATGAATGTAAATTAAAAAAGGTACAGTGTGTAATAAAGGTTTATGTTTGATAACTGCGTTTCATATTACTCACAGTGTATTCATGTTGCGAATGGCTCTCCGAGACATTATGCGTCTGTTACAGCTTTCTTGAATTGCCTGAGAGGAAAAACAAAACAATGCCAAACTAGAACATGCCTTACAAATGATTAACACATCACAAGACTAAAAAATTTAATCTATGTCATCAAAACTTGGAAATGACCAAACTCCTATTATTAGACTTTTAACGGCAGGAAGTGTGTACTACCAAATAAAAAATTTCTGACCATCACACACACACACACACACACACACACACACACACACACAACACAGCTTACCTCATGGCCAGATACATGGGGCGGATGGCGAACAGGGGGAAGGTGTGGACCTTTATCATGATGGTCATGAAGGCAATGTACAGCAGCACTTTGATGAAACCTGGAAGGGAAACGCAAAGGCCATTCAGAAACAAGGCATTCAAATAGCTTTAACAAGGGGCATAACAATACAAAGGAGGAGAAAAAAATTGCATTTAGAGACATGATAAAAACAAATAGTGAGAACAGGCAGATAAGTTGTTAAAAAATTCCAAAAGACAATAAAAAATAAAAATAAGCAAATAAATCAAATTAAAGGTTACACGTTTGAGGAGAAACTGAAAAGTCTTCAGAATTATTAAAATCAAAACATACTTATGGCTATCACATTCCATTTCTACCAAGTTTGTTCAGAAAATACCAATAACTCTACACACTGCACCTTTAAAAAGGGAGCTGAGAGTTGCAGTGGACCTTTTTAGACAAACACATTCATCTAAGCAGAAGCTATGATGTGATTCTCAGTACTGTGAAGATAGCTCGGGTGTGTAGAGCATATAGACGGCTTTATTGTCCCAGGGATTCTCACTCTGCAGGTCCACTGTGTGCAGAACGTACTTGATGAAGGTCGTTAGAACCATTGTCATCAGGATGGCGTACTGAGGGGAACACAGAGACAGTTATACCACTGAAAACATGTGTCAACGGTTTAGTGTGTGTAAGAGATGATAGATGAGCAGGGAATACGTCTAAATGCATGTACGTAATTATTTGATATGCTAGTATGGTTAAACATGACTATAAATCATTATAACAACGTTTATAGGTCATAAAAGTCGAAAAGTATCATAGGTCCTCTTTAAGAAACCAACGCCTGCTTTTCTAAAATATCTTTGCATTTGTTTAGGAAGAGAGCGAAAGAGAGGCTGCAGGATGCGTGGCAGTGAGGTAATGCAAGGGCCTCAAATAGACTGTTTCTAAACATATAACAGTCAATTGATGAAGTCTCTTTAAATTAGTGTTTTAAAAGCAGCCTACTTCAGTGTAATGTGTTACCATGTGATCACGCTTAAATTCCAAAGAAATGACTGTAATGTGCACCGTCAATTAATTTCATAGATACTTTTACTATTACTAGCAAGTCTAATGCGTCTTTATTTATTAAAGTTTTGATATACTGTATATGTATACAAACCTCAAATCCAAACACGAGCTGTACGGAGGCTCCTCTGGTGATGATGCTGTGACAGGCGTGGTTCACAAACAGGAAGTCCAGGACGGCCAGCAGTCCCATGAGAGCTGAAGGAAATAAAGAACTACGTTTATTAACACGTCTGTGATGTGTTGGAGCCCAAACAACAAAGATACTCCATAGAAAAAAAACATAGAAAAAAAAAATTCAATATTCAAAAAGATGTTCATTCAGAACGTTTACATGTTGTTACAGAAAAAAAAAATCGATGTATTGCTTCAGTCCAATTGAAACAGGACTTTTAAACTACTAAACGTAAACATGTTAGTCCGACTAAAATTGCATTTCTCAAAGTCGAGCTTATACAAGATAATTCTGTTGGAAATCAAACTGGAAATCACTATGGTGACCTGATAAAGCTACCAGCTGTTCTACATTTAAATACAGTAGGCTGTATGTTATCAAGTCAGGACAGTTTTTATTTGTGTAGCCTCATGTTATGGCTTTACACTGTGTACAGCATAAGACGCCCTCTGAATCTATACCTTCTATTTGAAAAAAAAAAAAAAAAAAAAAAAGCGGTTAGTGTTTTTACTACGCCAGCTGTAGTTCCTGGGTGAGCGTATCCCATGACAAGGGCATTAGGAAAAACTTTATAAAAATATCATTCTTTGCACTAACGGTTTCGTTTGCTGTTACATGTCATTTATGATCATCAGAGGAAAAATTAGACATTTTTAGAAATATTTAAAAGTTCCTCGTAGCACCTTTAAGTCAATCCATTTGTAGCCCAATATCTCACATTTCTCTATGGCTTTACCATAACAATATTCACATAATTGTGTGGCAAAAATGTGTTAAAAACACTTATGTTATGGTCTATTAAAGTCAACCATTGTGTAGTATTGTTGCACCTGGCCTCGTGTGCAAACAGCAATGATTTGCATCAGTTTCCTTCAGCCCTCATATCAAGACTAGTTTCATAAAGTCAATAGAACAGAAAGTGACAGAGAGACTTGAGGTCAAAGATTTTGTTCTAAACGCCGACACAGAAAGGCGGGATGACGTGGAACTTACACAACACTCTCATGTGGAAAACCCAGGAGATGTTTGGACTGCGCTCCATCTGATAGAAAAAAAACACACAACAACATTAATGGCATGTTATCTGAAATAGGGATGCACCAAAATGAAAGTCTTCTTGAAAGTCCCAAAACACATTCTACATTTGGCCGAATGTTTTTTTTCTTACACTTTTTAACCATTGCATGTATTAAATAGCCTAAATGTGCTTTTTACTTTTTTGTCTTGCTTTAAATTAAAAAAATAAATGTAACTTTTAACTAAAACATATGTTTGTTTGCAGAACATTCATTGCATCCCTAATTTAAAACATAATTTCAATTCAATTGATGATCGAAGACACTATAATAGGATAAAATAAAACTGTTATAACTAATAGCAGGTTTGTTAACTCTTCCTTTCCACTCAAATAGTTTCAGCTCAAACTCGCAGTTTTGCAAAGTTCAGCGTTCACACTTCATCTGTGACTGAATCACCAGGTGCAAACACGTCAAATAAATAACAATGTTTGTTCAGCTCTGGAATGCAACGCTCACACACACACCATCTGCTTTATGTTTCCTTTCTGCCTTTAAAACAATGCACAGCTGTATATGTTAACAGTGGATATGTGTGTGTGTGTTGTGTGTGTGTGTGTGTGTGTGTGTGTGTGTGTGTGGTGTGTGTGCGTGCGTGCATGCGTGCGTGCGTGCGAGCGTGCGTGTTTGTGTGTGTGTGTGTGCGTGTGCATGCGTCAAATAAGATTAGGAAGTTGCACTCATCTCTTTGTCGGTTACAGTTTGTCCAAAATTCTGCAGCTCGACTTCTAACTGGGACTAGATATACTGTGCACACATTAACCCAGTTTTTAGCCTCACTCCAGTGGCTCCCTGTGCACTTTAGGATTCATTTTTAAGATTTTCTTTCTCTCTCGTGTCACTCACAAAGTCTGTGAGTGAGTGAGTGAGTGAGTGGGTGGTGGTGGGTGAGTGGTGAGTGAGTGAGTGAGTGAGTGAGTGAGTGAGTTTTGAGTGGGAGTGGGTGTGGTGAGTGAGTGAGTGAGTGAGTGAGTGATGAGTGAGTGAGTGAGTGAGTGAGTGAGTGAGTGAGTGGTGAGTGAGTGAGTGAGTGAGTGAGTGAGTGAGTGAGTGAGTGAGTGAGTGAGTGAGTGAGTGAGTGAGTGAGTGAGGAGAGTGAGTGAGTGTGTTTGTGTGTGTGAGCGTTGTGAGGATATGAGTGAGTGAGTGAGTGAGTGAGTGATGAGTGTGTGTGTGTGTGTGTTGGTGTGTGTGTGTGTGTGTGTGTGTGTGTGTGTGTGTGTGTGTGTGTGGTGGTTGTGTGTGTGTGTGTGTGTGTTGGTGGGTGTGTGTGTGTGTGGTGGAGTGAGTGAGTGTGTTCGTTCCATGTATGTGTGTGCGTGCGTGTGTATGTTTGTGTGTGACTCACAAAGTCGACGCGGTCCTCTGCCAGCCAGTGGAAACACTTGAGGAAGAGCAGGAGGGTGAAGAGAGCCACGAACCGCGGGGAGAAATCATCTCTGAACACGGTGAACGCCAAACACGTCTCCGTCACCGCGTACCAGGAACGCTCGATCAGATGCTGAAGGGACAGAGGAGAAGATGTGGGAATGAATGTAAATAATTGGGCTGAAGTAGAAATTTAAAAAAGGTGGAGTGAGTGATTCTGGAGAATGCTTTTTCGTCAAAATCAGTGAATACCTCCTCACGATCTGCTACCCGTCTGTACTGTGTGTGCGCTGGTAAAACATTGTAATACTCAGCCTAGGCTTTTTAAACGGGCATGCTGTTAGCCATGGTGGGACCCCTTTGTTTAGGTACACATTGCTACCAGTTTACAGAGCCTAGGCTGTGTAAGAATAACACCAGATTTTTTTCGAGATTTTTCACAAACAGTATGGACAGGGATCGTGACGAGATATTCAATGATTTTGACCAAGAATGACTGACTCCACCTTAAATGTGAAGTGTGTGTTATGATGAGTTTGGTCATGAATATAAACAGAACTCTAACCTCCATTTCTGCAGCTCTCAGCGTTCCAAAGAAAACTTTCCTCATGAACTTCCCCAGCAGAAACACCAACACAAAGGCCTGGATGTACAACACCTGTAAACCAGAAGCTAAATATTAATATGGGTCAAATATTTTAGGCAATTAACAATATATGAACAAATCCTGTTGTGTGATCAGAATAGTGCTAAGAATGATTATGGAAAGTTTAGCTTTAAGTGCTTTAGAAGTTGAGATTTTTGGTTCAGAGTATAGAAAAAAAAAAACAATGTTGAGATAATGTGCATTAAAGATGGTTCTATAGGACAAATATACAGACGCAAACAGACATGGTTTAGTCAAATCTCAAAAATGAACAGTGGTTAAAAAAATATTTTTTTTTGCCTGAAGTCTCTTGAAACTAACCAATTTAAATCCACTTAAGACAGATAGATAGATAGATAGATAGATAGATAGATAGATAGATAGATAGATAGATAGATAGATAGATAGATAGATAGATAGATAGATAGATAGATAGATAGATAGATAGATAGATAGATAGATAGATAGATAGATAGATAGATAGATAGATAGATAGATAGTTTAGATAGATAGATAGATAGATAGATAGATAGATAGATAGATAGATAGATAGATAGATAGATGGATGGATAGGAAGATAGATAGATAGATAGATAGATAGATAGATAGATAGATAGATAGATAGATAGATAGATAGATAGATAGATAGATAGATAGATAGATAGATAGATAGATAGATAGATAGATAGATAGATAGACAGACACACAGACAGACATATAGATAGACAGACACACAGACAGACAGACGCTCTTACCGCCATGCTGGGGCTGCTCTTGGTGAGGTAGACCACCGTTGGGTAGAACTGGTGTTTGAGCAGGTAAGCATGAGCCACCACTGCACCAGTCAGCGCCATACTGGTGGCCGTAACCAAGGCCGACCGCACCATCATTGAGCCAGCTACTGATACTGTGGAGGGGAGACAGATGGCAAGGATAGTTTATTTATATTAGACAAGACACAAGGCCATTCAAAGTGCTTTAAAGGGGCATAAAATACATCAAGATTAGACATTGGAGATTGCATTTAGGAGATAGTAAAAACTAAGAACAAATACAGGTGGACAAATAGCTAGATTTTTTTTTTCGAGTGCACTGATCGCGGTTGTTAAGTTTTCTTCAATCTCCCATCACTAGAAAATGAAGGAGAAGATTGTTGCATCATGTGAAAGCCTGACTAGTGTAGCGTAGCAAGTAGCTACATGCAAATGAAGAGTAGTAAGAAATGGTGGTGGTGACCAGGACATTTGCACATTTTGGATCCTTCCAATCACAATTGTACAGCACTGCTCTTTAAAATAACAGATCTTTTAACCTTTATTTATTACAATTTTTACTCTAAACTTTCAATTTTCTATGTATTCACATTGTATTTAGTATTCATCAGTTGGAAAGCACTTTTTAAAGTGAATAATTGATACAGCACAATTTACATCCAAAAAATAAATTATTCTTCGGTTGCATTTAGAGATTTCTTAATATGGCTTCTACAGAACTAGAGTGTTACATGTGTGTTGGTGTGTTTGTTTGTACCACCCTCTGGTTCAAAAGTGGTTAAGCTGAATTCACAGACTGTTTATGACACGTAAATTGAAAAATAAAACAACGTTAGATTCAATGAAAGTATCAGATAAAAAAACTACTTTGGTTCAGTATCTTCAGTATCTGTAATACATCATTTGAAAATTCAGTTATGTCAGATTTTCAATATTAGGCTGTCGTCTTAACTGCATAGTATCTTAATTATACAAAATATAAGGGTAGTAGAAAATGACTATTATATTTTTTTAGCTTCAGCAACACGTAAAAAGTGTGTTGGGCCCCGAGTAATATTATTGACTTGCTTTCACTTTTCTTCTACGTCTTCTGTGTTTATTGTAAGCACCGACACACCCCGGGAAACTCCTGTAATGTGTTGGCAATTAACCTCCTTCTAGTTCTCATCCAATATAACTTTCATTTTCAAAAAGAAAATAACACACATCCAGACTTAACACAGTTAGTTTGTATCATGTCTCATATCTCTGATAAAACTCATGTAAATGCTTACAACAGATAACCCTTAAAAACATTATTGATACAACATATTAATGGGCGTTAATTTTTTTTTTTACGATAATTTCATACAGCTTCTATTCAAATAAATTATGTTTGAAACCCTACAACTAATGCAGCATACATTAAAATGAAGAGATAGCATAAGGTGAAAGAATGAAGTGTTTCTTTAATTAGACCAAAACACCGAGTAACAGTGTACTTTCCATCAAAGCAGGTAACATATTCAAATGTTAAACTATTGCTCGCTTAATTTTATTTTCCTTCTGCACAGATGGTTAGCGGTAAAGTGCACTTTTGCAAGATACTACATCATCCCATCCTATTCTTCACTTCTGCTACATTTAACCAACACAATAAACAATGTATAATCTTATTTTTACGTTACAATTAAAAGTAAACACCTAGATTTTCTACCTTCCTAGTGAAAGAGGCAGCTTTTTCTAAGCTAACATCAAAGCTAATATGTTAAAAATTAAGTCTCGGGAATCAGAATAAGCTTTTTTGGGATAAAATTAAGCAAGAAATCTACATGAATACATGTCAAAACGTAAATATATACATTTATTTGCTGTGAAAGATAGATAATTGGGTTAGTTAGCAGGTTGTAGCTAGCGTTAGCGAGCTAGCTTGTAACGTTACACTACAGCTGTCATTACTTACCTACCCAATTTCAGCGGAAGACTTTGGTTAGATTCACAGATGTCTCCTTGCCTGTTCAAATCTCTAAATTATCTTGCGCTACTCCATTTGGACGCATTTAGCAGTTTTTTCTCCCTTAAAAGATTAATATCCTCGCCCCCTGGACGACTGGCTACGTGTTTATCTTTGGCTTGCTCCCCTCGCGAGCCACCTCACATCCGGCTTATACGGTAATTTCACGCAAGAGCAATTTCACTTAATAACTGACACATTTTTCCCTTTTTAGTGTTCTATCGTTAACTTCTTAGAGAAATTCAAGAGACGCTGTCTAAAATAGTTTGCAATGGCGTAATATTTCTTACTTAACAGTTTTAAGTATTAAGGCCTATCATTTATATTTTGTAATATCGTATTCGTGACCCACCTGTCTTTGAGATGACTTACGGTAAATTCCAACGTGGACCAATAGGAAGTTGTCGTGTCGTCTCTGGCACAGTGTGGGAATAATGCGCAAGCAGAATATAATTATAACACAAAAAGAATTCGGCTATATTTAAAGCATCTATTAAAAGCAAAACAGTCTAGATAAGTGAATAAAATGTTGATTTTAGTTGAGAAAACTAATGGAGAAAAAAGAAAACGTTTAAAATAATTGTTTCACAAACCAACACTTTACAGTATGTAAAGTATTAAAGTAAGTATTTCGTAAATAACCATTATTGTAAACCACGGTAGATTCATCCTTCAGTTCTTGTTGCTACATTGCTTTTTATATCTTTAAAAATTGTGAGAATACTTATATTCAGTTATAATCACAATCAAACTAAACCACAACTAAATATTTAATAAGTTATAGGCCATAAGAATATTTAGATATATTGCATATCTCAAAGTATTACCAAAATATTTTAAAAAAAAAGGACAGACAAAATTAATAAACCATCTTTGTTACCAAATAACCAGTTTTTATTTCATAGCGCTAAATGAAGTCAATTATTATCTATCAACATAATGCCTTGGTACCCACGCCAAACTTTAATATGCCTCCACAAAATCCATGAGTGCACAATATTGTTAATACAGTGAGTATGGAAAATACAGTCAACTCTTACTTGAGAGGAGAGGAGTACAAACGAAAGTCAAAATGTCTGATTATCGTATCATAAATGGCTACCTCTATTGCAACAGATGTAACATTCACAACGTTGTTAGCTAGTTGGTGTGTAAAAAACTTGTTCAGTGATTGATTGATGTTCTCCCATATCAAACTCTATCAGGTTGGCTTACGTCACCTTATTTAAAAAGGCAGCAGCTCAGTGTTTATTTCTAGCAGTAGAGTAGACTATAAAAAGACAAGCATTTTGTTATATCTGAGTCTAATGGTAAACATAATCGTGTCTATATCTTAAAGCCCCTGTATACCCAAATCCATTAAATCCTTCTTAACTATGTAATTAGGGAGAGTTAGTTGCATGATAGTAAAGCATCTGAAAAGAGTTATAGGCATATTTATCAATCCAAATGAAAAGATATTGTCATATACGTTTGATAAACTTTACAGAAAGTCTGTTCAGATGGGGCGGGGCTATGCTCTGGTTCTTATGACACAGTAGGTATTTTTAACCAATCACTGCAGTTCTCTGCCCCAGACATTCTATTAAAACAATGAATGTTGCCTTGGAGACCATTTGATATGGCCACGCCCACACAGTCCTGTAAAGCGCTCTAGACAGTTAAAATAGCTAACTCGGTTGTATAATATTTATGGAAATCCTTTTTTAAAAATCAGATTTTGGTCTAAAAGATCCCAATTTTAATTTCATATATTGATTTTTTTTTTTTACTATTTTAGACTTTAGGGTTTCCAGAGGCTTCAAGTTGTAAATATCTGACATTGAGACAACACAATGTAAGAAAAAGTGTTCAGTAAAGATTTTTTCCAATTTCGTCTGTCGGACATAAGGCAGAGTAGTGAAAACAGACCTGCTTCGTTAAAAACTACACATACAGAGAAATAAAAACAATAAAACTTGATGCAAAAAAATTAACAATTGATAAAAGATTCGAGCCCTCGATTCTTGCCGGTGTTGTCGCATTGTGAAGCAGTAGATTGTCCATTTCCTTACTGCTACTCGGGCATTCCATATTCCTCGCTTCCTCCACAGTATTTCACTTGTAACGTTACTCTGTATACGATTTCTTTCAGCCAGAGTTCAAAATCCCTTCCCAAAGTTAAGTGTAAACAGTTCAGCCATTAAGACCACCTTAAATTATAGATCACGGAAGGAAGGGGAGGGGGGGAGGAGAGAAAAAGTTTCTTAAAAAAAAGTAAAAAATAAAAAAAATTGTAGGAAGGATCTCCGAGCTCCCATGAGTCCAGCATTAGGACACGGAGGAGATTGGGTTGAGGGGCGATCCCATCTGTGTTAACACCTTGTCCAGCCACTGCAGCGGGCCGTGAAGGTGCACCTCGATCCAGCAGGGGGTGCTAGTGACGTCCTGTCGATGGTACTCAGCTCCCCAGCCCTGGAAGAAGGCAGGGCAGAATTAGCAATGGTAGTGAGGATAGTTTAAGACTTTTTTTTCAGTGCCGC
The DNA here is from genome assembly GCA_026122265.1 of Ammodytes dubius. Lineage (NCBI taxonomy): Eukaryota > Metazoa > Chordata > Actinopteri > Uranoscopiformes > Ammodytidae > Ammodytes > Ammodytes dubius. The sequence continues at coordinate 27,356,249 of CM047512.1, read as the reverse complement.
TTGGAATTAAATTAAAGAATAATTTCACAGTAAACAAAACTGGAGGAATAAAGGAGAAATGAATTTGGGTTAGGGACAAATTTGAATAAAACATCTTTGGTCCAGTGATAAAGTAAAAGATCCACTTCAAAACATGTTTGGTATGTCATTTTAATTCAGGTCATTCAGAATATTCATTGGGTTATTTTGAGTTTGTAATAAAATATGAACTATATTACTTTTGCGTTTTAAGGCTTGTGAAAGATTGATTTAATACATTTTAAAACTAATTAATTAAGACATTGTTTTAAGGTAAATTAATTCAATGCTTTTTAAAAATGTTTGACAATTTTGCCCAAATGTAAGACAAACCTAACTTTTTGATCGAGCAAAAAAAAAAAAAAAAAAAAGTTCCCTGATCAGCTACTACATATATACAACAACCACAACTGTGCTTTAACTCCTCTATTTTTCCGGCCTTACCTTGACGAAGCTCATTCTAATGGTGCACATCTTGGTTAGCTCGTAGACGGCCTCGAAGCCATGGTTGACGGACTGAGCCAGCAGCTGAGCGAACTCCTGGTTGTTGAAGATCTTGAGGGAACATCCGCTGGGGATCTTACAGACGGTGGTGGGGTGGAAGCCGTGGTGGTAGTTACAGTTCCTGCTCTGGACAAAGATGCTCGTGTCACTGAGGCACTCTGCGTACACCTCTCCTCCAACGTAGTACAGGTGCACTCCTGGTTAAGAAGGGAGACAGAGGACTGATGGTTAGGACATTCAAACGACATCTGTGCAAGAACAAAATGTTAAGTAAGGTTTGGTGGTATCAAATTTTATTTTTAATTTTATTGAAACCGTCCCTAAATTGTAACCTTGTACAAATATAGAACATTTGTGATTGCTTACTTTATTGAAAAGGCGTGGGCTAAGAGAAATATGTAAATTTATTTGTAAGTGCCTTTATATGGTGCTGGATTTATTGTATTGAATTATATAGTGTATAGTGATAGTGTATGTACTACACTTTTTGTGTTCCATCGGTGTCTTGTAATACACTTGTGTGTCATGGCATGAATATAAACATCAATCAATCAATCAATCAATCAATTAAATGTACACATTTTTACAGTCAGCTATACCCATTTCTACTTTGAGATTTAGACTTTTTGTTTTAGTTTCTGGCCTAACACTAAATTTTACAAGATTACATTGAACTAATCATGATGAACAAATTTTCACACAACAGCGCGCTCTCCAGAGTTGCTGACTCCATCTTTACCAGACCAACCCTAATGTTTATGCCTCATCAAACTGGATCTTCTACTGAGTGAGTGAGTGAGACTGACTGTGTATGTCTCGTACCTTTTCCGATGTGTCTGCGCGTGTTCTCGATGGTGGAGTTGCGGTTGACGTTGGACAGCAGGCCGAGGCAGAAGCGGTTCTTGTTGTTAGACGGGTCGGTGAAGCCGTCCACTAGAACACTGGTGGAGGAGGCGTGATACGCTTCTCCCACTCGGTTGTTCAGCTCATAGTACACGATGGAACACCAGTGACTCGGCTCCTCGTACTCCACAGGCTGCACATCTGGGGGAACGGGGGAAATAACAGAAGATTAGATTAGATATAGGGCTGCAACTAACGATTATTTTGATAATCGATTAATCTGTCGATTATTTTCTTGATTAATCGATTATTAATCAATTAGTGTTTTGGTCCGTAAAATGTCAGAAAATGGTGAAAAATGTTGATACATTTTCCAAAGCCCATGTTGACGTCCTCAAATGTATTGTTATGTCCAAAACACACAGATATTTCAGTTTACTGTCATAATAGGATTAAAGAAACCAGAAAATATTTATATTTGAGAAGCTGAAATCAGAGAATTTGGATTTTTTTTATTAAAAAAAATTACTCGAAACGATTAATCGATTATCAAAATAGTTGGAGATTATTTTAATAATCGATTAATAATCGATTCGTCGACTAATCGTTGCAGCTCTAATAAGATAGCCTTTATTGTCATTGTACAGTCACCTATATACTGTAACTTAATTGGGAGTGTTCTGATGTGGTGCATGTTTTTGTTTGTGTGTGTGTGTGTGTGTGTGTGTTGGGGGAAATCAGGTGAATCGAATTTAGCTGATGACGTCTCCGAGCACAAAAATCTTCTAGTTGTTAAAGCTTCCCTCTTATTGATGGAATGACCATAGATAACGCGTTAAAGAAGCACATTCAGTTCAGATATTTTAAATCAAGTAAAGTTTACAGTTCAAGCAGGAAAAGATAGAAGAAAGAGACAGATGGAGTGTTATGTTCACGTGCTATAAAAAAAAAATGGTGTCACTAAAATCAATGAATAATTGTGATCTTAGTATTGATCAAAATAATTGTGATAATCGTTTTGGCCGTAATAGTGCAACTCTTAAACCTAGTGCATACATCTACAGTTTCCATTTTAACACCAGTATGTTAACAACACTTATACTTATAAAACCTTATTCAGACTTACGACTCATTAATTAGAGGGGAGAAATAGATTATAAGAACAAAGCTGTCTGTTAGCTATAGTACCTTTTCTCTACTTATGACATCTATTGCAGTATGTCCGTCCTGGGAGAGGGATCTCTTACTCTGTCGACTCTCCCTGAGATTTATATATTTTTCAAATCCCGGTAAAGGGTTTTTTTACTGGGAGTTTTTTTCTCAGTCGAGCTAAGGGTCTAAGGGCAGGGTGTCGTATTGTATGGAATGTAAAGCCCACTGAGGCAAAATGTCTATTTGTGATATTGGGTTATACAAATAAAAGTGATTTGATTTTAAATGTGTTCCTTCTGCTCACCTCCTCTGGGGACGTTGGGAGCCACCAGGGCCGTGCTGCTGGTCTCCATGGACACGCTGTCTCCGCCCAGCTGCTCATCAGGGGGCATGTAGGCCGGGGGAGGGGTGTCAGCTGGGACAGGAAAGAGGGACACACGTTAGGGAGGATGGGACCAGTTGTTACACACACTCTCTCACACACACACACACACACACACACACACACACACACACACACCCTTTCGTAGCCCCTTACCCTAACCATCAGCTGGGACAGGAAAGAGACACGCTAAGAGAGGATGGCACCAGTTGTTGCTTGTTTATTTAAAAAGTTTAACAAAAAAGGTTCAAAGTGGACTTCATCATCATCAAAATCGATGGACAACAAAGAAAGTGTGTGTGTGTGTGTGTGTGTGCTCTTTGTAAAAATGTAAATATCTCAATTCTGAATGAAGAAAAATTTGCAACTAACTAACGAGTCTCTTTTTCCTCAGTTTTTTTTTTAGATTCATTCAAGATGGTACCAGGACCAGTTGTTGCCACACACAGACACACACAAGTTTTTACACCTATACTTGTGAGGACATTCATTGACAAAATGCCTTCCCTTGCCCCTTACCCTAACCATCAAAACTAAATGCCTAACCCCAACCCTTACACTAACCCTAAACTGAAATGTATTCAAACCTTAAACCCTAGTGTTAACCCTCAAACAGCTCTTTGAAGGCCTGTCCCAAAGTAAGAACTGGCCAAAATGTCCTCACAATTAAGGTCTAAAACTCAAATTGGATCTCACAAAAAAAAGGTACACACACACACACACACCTCCCAAGACTCCAACAATCATCACAGCATCTGTACCCAGGAAATGGTGTCAGATTTCACATACTCCTCACTTGCTAAGCCACATGCTAACGCTAACCTATTCCCGACAGAGATGCAACATGAGCTTTCAAAGCCCACAGGAAAAAACTATTCAGGAAAAACCTCCACTTAGATTTCAGGGAGAGAATTTCCGTTTGTGTGATCCTTATTAGAATAGACTCGGGATGGGTATCGTATCGTTAGGATGAAGTTGATATGTTGATATGATGTGGGAATTAATAAGCTTTGTGTTCCTCGTGCTCCTTTTCGGACACATGTGATTATTATATAAATATTGTTTATGAAACTTGTTTGTATGCCGTTTCACACTTGCTTCTAAAAATGTTTTAATTCAGTTCTAAATAGAGGATATTTGTGATTTATTTGTATGATAGTATAGTGAACAATTGCACATAAAATGTGACAGCTCCTGGCAGAGTTCTGTGAATGATCAAAATACCAAAAATAATTTTCCTTTGTTGAATTGCTATTGTCACTTGTAAGCAACAATATGTACTTTTTAAAAGTTGGAGTCAGTGATTCTGGAGAAATGCTTGTTGCCAAATGACTTTTTAAAAATCAATGAATATATCCTCACAGTCCTCAGCATGTCTGTACTGTGGTCACTGAGATTTTTTTTTGGGTGTTTATACACAGCCAGCCTAGGCTCTGTAAAGTGGCATCTAAACAAAGTGTGCCCACCGTAGCTAGCAACATGGCCCTTTTACCAACCCCTGAACACACACATAAAGTTATTTTTACAACAATCGTTCTCCAGAATCACCGACTCCACCGTTTAAAGAGAATAATCACCAGAGACGAGTGTTTAACAGCGAGCCCCGTGTTGGCTACATGACAGAGCCACACCAGAGCAGCACAATAGTTTGGCATTCCGCCCAGGGTCAGGCACACGAGTATAGATAGAAAGATGGAGAGATAGTCCATACTTTATTGATCCCGAAGGAAATTCTGACATCCAGTAAGCAGCATACATAAATATTATTATTATATTAAACTTGAAAAAAGATTAATAAAAGCTTTTTAAGCAGTAGTGCGTAACTTTTAAACTTAAATGAATGTCGGTTACATTCAAGCCATCGCCAAACAAGTTGACACAAAGTTGAATAATTCTATCAGCTCCAGAAAACTCTCTGTATTTCTCAGTATGGCAGTGTTTACAAACTGGTGTCGCCCCCTGACACTGGTGCAGGAGCTCAGAAAAAGACCAAGAAGCACCCAAGAAATGTTTTAGTTATTGATTCTATTGCTTGTACATATAGCAAAAGGTATAAAAACCTATGCGCCATCACCGAAGGCTTTCCTCATTCAACTTTTCATGTGGGCGACAGAAGTTACACACTATAGCTTGAAAAACCAAGTTAAAAAAAAAATGTAATTAAACCTTGCAAACAAAAGAAGTAAAACTCATTGACACCTATTAAAATACTAAATCAACTACTAAAAAAGACAAAATAATACGGTTACAGCAGTGCTTTGCTTTGCGTACCTGGGAGCTGGAATGGAACTCAAAAGGTCGACAGAAGTTACGTACTATAGCTTTTAAAAAAACAAAGTAATCTTTGCACAAACAGTTACAGCAGTGCTTTGCTTTGCGTACCTGGGAGCTGGAATGGACTGGAAGGCCCCGAGCTGGCGGGTGAGTTTGGGTAGGTACCGCTGCTGGCCGGAGAGGGGGGGTACGGGGAGTTTGGAGAGATGGGGAACGACCCACCACCACCACCACCGCCGCCGCCCCCTCCGCCCGTGCTGCTGCTGCCCGCGCTGTGAGGCTGCTGGAAGGACTCGGGGAAGGTGGCGTTGAGGGGCATGTGGGGCTCGTTGTGGGTCAGGTTCCTAAACTGAACCAGGAGACTGTGCTGAGGGTTAAACTCACTGTGACGCGGGACCAGGACAGGAGGGAGCACTGGATAGGGAGAGAAGACAGGGAGGAAAATGAGTTATTTTTGATATTAAGAAAAAGGCATTGTGTGTGTGTGTGTGTGTCTTATCATTTAGAAAACCATTTGACTGTATGCAAGATACGATTTGTGCAACAACAAAAAAACAGAAGGATGTTTTGAAATCGCTTTGATTAACGAGATAAAAATCACAAATGGAAGAGAGAAGTAAAAAGTATTAAATTAAAATCACACATTTCAGAATCTTAACTTCTGCAGTTGCTTGCAATAATATTTTACTACATTTCCCACATATGAAAACTTCTTCACACAAAGACTGAAGCCCTGTTTTGTGCACCAGTCAATCTTCAAACTAAATACGGCTCGTCTTATCTCGTCTATTGTGCCCTCTGTGATGTTTTTCAGGCAAACCTGTTAGAAATAAGGCTGAATTCTTTGTGCTTCAAGGCTTTTCCTGGTTGTTAATAATGTATCGGATCCTTTCCAAAGAAATGCAGCCAATACAGGAAAGAGGAGCCCTTGATGGGCATGCTCTTGGAAAACAAGCTGCAACACACACACACACACACCGTTCTGGCAGCAACTACGAATAATTTTCTTTATTCATCATTTGACCTACAAAATACCAGCAAACACAACTGTTCAGTTTCCTAATACCGAAGGGGATGTCTCCAAACGTCCTACTTTATTCAACAAATTAAAATACCTCACAAATTATTTTAAGATTGTCTTAGTAAAATCCCAATCTGTTTGTGTCTGCAACATACATTTCAAAATAAGATTCTGCATTTTTATTTAAACCTACGTTCGACCTTGGTAAAGATATAGCCACAGAGGTCATTCATATTATCTATTTTCGTTTTTATGTTTTGCCAGATGGATAGAGTGCATTTCCTTAGCCTTGAATTTCTATTTTTAACTGACTTTTAGCGTCATAGCTCCAAGGCTGCCCCAGAAGGCTCCGATGTTTAAATAATATAATAATAATAATAATAATAAGACGTTCGGTGTCTAGTGACTGACATTTGATCCATATCCTTTAACTCGTCAATACAGAAACCGGCAATCTCAAAACCAGCCAAGTGTCAGAAAGGCTGTCACCTTCAGGGTCAAACGTGTGTGTGTGTGTGTGCCTGTGTGTGTGTGTGCGCCTGTGTGTGTGTGTGTGTGCCTGTGTGTGTGTGTGTGTCGTCCATCTGTGTGTGTGAGAGAGACAATGAAGTGTTTCCCCTAGGATTTAGACATAGCCGGTGCATTTGAGGGCGCTAGGATGTTTTGAGCATTCACACTGTTGACCTTTTGGGTCTTTACAAATGTATCTCTCTATCAATGGTTTGAGGCCGCAGTACAATATACAATTGAACAGGGAAAACTATCTGTGTAGTTCACATATCAAGATACGTCCAGATTTAAGAAAATTCAGCTTTATTTATTTATTTATTGAACATAAATACGAAGCCAAAAGAGAAATTTCAAGCATGTGCCGTAAACATACATGATTGAATATTCACTCCTAAAATCGCTGTGGTATCAGAATTAGGTAAGCGCAATTAAAGTAGGCCTAAACATCAGCCTCTATGTCAGTATGTTTTACCGACACGTGTGTGACAGATAAGTTATTTTTCTAAAGTTAAAAAATGGGAGCCTTTTGTGTTTAACATAAATGTGGACTCAACAATTCTGGAGAAAGATTGTTGTTCCTAAATTTCCAGCACACACACAGTACGGAAAGGTAACGGATCGTGAAGAGATATCCACTGATGTAGCCCTGCTGTAAAATGTATATAGGGGAACCACTGCAATGCGAGAGATAGAGAGAGAGAGGGTGTGTGTGTGTGTGTGTGTGTAGAGAGATGAGAAAGTGCTTCGAGTTTAGTCTGAGTGGTTCATGCGTTTAGTGATGCCACACCCCATCTGGAGTGCCTCAGGCCTATAATCTAATAAGACTCCAAAAGAGCTACTGATATTGATTTTCTGTAAAATGGTGGGGGCGGGTGGAACTGGGGCCGGTTTCCCGATAACGCCATCTCTTAGCGCTACGAAGACTCCTACGAAGACTCCTACGTTATGACTTACCAAAGTTGTTTACCTCTGTAGTCGTGGTTCCCGAACCGTGTCTTAGGAGAAGCACTCCTTACGTCATTCGTACACTGCTGAAATCGGTTGCTCCGAGTTCGATTATCCATTTCCTGCTCATTTCATGCGCAGCTGCATCTGTATGCTGTCTAATCAAATCTACCCGTGCATTTCTAGTGTAATATAAAGTCATGAATTAGTTTGTTGAATCATCATCTGTGTTTTGGAACTCTTGTTTTATAATCTAAGTATCTTTAAGAACACTAATCACGTTACTTGGTGGGTCAGTAATGAAACTGAAAGTAGATATAATATCGCCAATAGCCTATATAAATAAAAACAGACGGCCCAAACAGCGTCCAAATGAGCTAAAATCCTAAATACAATAAACAGTAACATGGCACACTTATTTTAAGGTAATCTCTAATTGATTATTCATTCATTTTTTCGCACGTTTACATGTTTTGAGGCGGAGGATCCGACGCACTCTGCCCGGGCTCAGCTGACAGCTGAGAGCCGGTGTGGAACACAGTGCGGAGGTTCTAGTGTTAACCATGTCGAACATACTACCATAGCCTATACCAATTTTAAAAAAAGATATAGAAAATATAGAAACAGCGGAGGAGATGAAGATTGTTTACAGCAATTATTTTCATCATGAATGACTTGTGGCAGTTCCATGCGCAACAGGGTCACTCTTGTCCGTTTTACGCATGGTGCTTTACAGAAGGAAATGTGGGGGTTTGTATCTCTGGCGATGCCACAGCGATCGCAGGGACTTTCACTTGTGTCATTAAACTTATAAATCTGACTGTATTTCATATCACAGGGATACAGCGATGACTGTAGCCTATTTAATAACAAACTGATAACAACGATCCGACTGTAGGCTATAGTGTATCACGTATTGGTATTTTCATATTGACGGACATCGCATCCATTCAGTTAATGCTGATTGTCAAGTCAGTTAGATGACTAAAAAGTAGGCTAGTTGTTCATATATTTTGAACACTTTGTGAATCAGAGTTAATGGTATTCTGCTAAAATATATAATAGCCTAAGCCTACTTTAAATATACGTGATATACACTATACAGTTGGATCGTTTACAGTTTGTTATTAAATACAGTCATCGCTGTGTCCGTTTGATATGAAATACAGTCAGATTTATTAGTTAAATGACACAAGTGAGAGCTGAAACATCCATACGGTAGAGCTAAGAAGGCTCTGAGGGCGCTCCAGACCAACCTTACCAACGTATGACGTACGAAAGAGATTCGTAGCAAAGAAGGTTTCGGGAAACAGGCGAAACGTTAAGTAGGAACTCTACGTAGGGGTTACGAATGACGTAGCGTTAAGAAGGCTCTAAGAAGGCTTCGGGAAACCGGCCCCAGGCCTCTGTGTGTGTGTGTGTGTGTGTGTGTGTGTGTGTGTGTGTGTGTGTGTGATGATGATGACAGCCTCATGACCTTTGTAGATTTGCTTACCAGCTGCAGAGCTTTAGGTAAGAGAGATGTGCACTGACTCATAATGGTCGGAATAAGAGGTCTTGTTTTTGCTGCTATTCAATAGTAGCTATGCTGTTTCTTCAGTTGAACGGGAAAAAGTATGCATCTAGAAGTAAATTTAAAAGTTGATACAAGGAAAGATAGTGCTGTAACTATTCACTAGTAAGTTATGCTGTTTCTTTAGTTGCATGTGTTAGAATAACACATTACAGAAGTTAATTCAAAGTTGCTACAAGGAAAAATTGTGTTTAACCAATTGCCTCGTTTGCTGTTACAGGTCAGAGGAAAAAAATGAGACTGTTTCATGAACATTTAAAAGTTCCTTGTAGGAGGTTTGAAATAACATGAACTATGTAGTTTAAAACGTGCTTCAAACTCAACCCCGAAGTCTTATTTGCTGCTATTCAGTAGGACTGAAGTGATGCTGGTTTTCAGTTGCATGTGTTGTAGATATCAAAGATAAACACATTTCTAAATGACTGACTTAAAAACATATTTGCCATCAAGTGGTGAGAAGTTAAAAAATCTTTTTGCAATTGGGGAAAAATGTATGTCTTCATAATGACAAGATAATTTGAAGGAGATATGAGGAACTTTCAGTTGTTGTTGATTCTACAAAAATTAAACTGTTTCATAAACATTTCAAAGTTCCTTGTAACATGAACTGTGTAGTTAACCCATGCTTAAAAACTTAAAAAGTCAACAACCCTGAAGTCCTATCAATAACTCTTTGAAAATCCCCCTACATTGTGAAAGCATCTTTCAGCACCTACCAGGGCTCTCCACTCGCTTGTAGTGATACGGGTTGATGCAGACTTCCTTCTGCTTGGAGCCAAACGGATACTCGCACACCTCCAGGGGTTTGAGCTCGTGGTGGGACTGCAGGTCGGGCCAGCGCCAGACGCGGCAGTAGATGACGTGGGGCAGACCCTTTCTGTGGGACACCTGTAACCGCCCGTCCAGCGACCGGGGAATGGTCACGCACTTGCTGGGCTGTCCGGGGCAACTCAGGGCTTTCTCCAGGTCCTCCATGGCGCCTTTCTTCTTCTTGAGTTTCTTTACGAGCGCGTCCACCGCCTTCTCCGCCCACTTCTCCTCCTCGTCGCCCTGCTTCCAGCCGAGCAGACGCTTGACGGCCGGGCTGGTGAAGGAGAACAGGCTGGACATGGTGGTCATAGTGTAGGATGGGGTGTAGGTGGAAAGTAGTAGCCACGTGCCTCCCAAGCCAAAAGTCAAGACCAACGAAGGGTCTAAAAGTCCCAAAACAGATCTCCAATTAAAGTTTGTAGCTCGAAACGTTATGTGAATGTGTGGTGGATGCTGTAGTGTAGGTAAAAAAAAAAAAAAAAGAAGAAGAGAGGAGCGCTTACTCCAATGAAAATCAAGACCAAAGGGTCACAGATCCCCCCAAAAAACGATGATTCCAATTAGATTAGGAGCCTAAATCGACCCGGGTCAATAGATAACACCACTTCTCGAGTGTGTGAATGTGTGTGCAGCGTATGTATATGTAGGTGTGGGTAGGGGAGGAGAGGAGCTTTAGCCTGTGTCCCACCCAAAGGGACAGGAAACAGAGGGGGGGAGGGAGCGCGCAGGACGCAGCTGCTGCCTGTCTGCTCAGGAAGCAGAGAGCTGTCGGGCTGGGGTCACCAGCTCTGATGGAGAGAGGGGGAGGGGGGAGAGGTAGAGAGGTAGGGAAAGAGAGGATGGAGAGAGAGAGAGCGAGAGAGAGGTAGGGAAAGGGGTGAGAAGAGAGAGGGAGGGAGAGTTTGTCCCACTGATGGAGAGAGAGAGAGAGGGAGGGAGAGAAAGAGGGAGAGGGTCTATCCCAGTGATGGAGGGAGAGAGACAGAGAGAGAGAGGGAGAGGGAGAGGGAGAGAGAGAGGGTCTGTCCCACTGACACGATGCAGCAGGTCCCACCAGGGCACAATGACAGACGCAGGAATAAGGAAGTGACTTAATGCTCGGAGACAACTCCCAGCTCCTCTCCTGGACTGATTTCTCCAATGAACAGTCAGTCAGTGCCCCCAGCTTTCTGCAAAACACAAAAGATACAAGGACTTATTAGCAACACACTCGATAATTCAGCATTATGTCTTTAGCTAAACAAAGACATGTAAATAAAGCCCCTTTCACACATGAACCCTGGGGAAATGTCCAGGTAATCTGACCCAGGACATTGTGTGGATCTACCGTTCCACACAATGCAGAACATCTGGAGGTAGTCCATGTGCGACGTGTTCTAATATGCTAGAGATATTCTGGGTTATTTGGGAGAGGGGGCGGCACCTGGACTTGTGCGAGGATTTGTCATAATCGAGCAGCTAAACTTTGGGGTATTAATTATAGTGAAAAAAAAGGCATCTAGAAAATCAGCCATTTCTGCATTTCACAAAAACATGACCTGGCGATTATAGTATTTTCCAGGGCTGCAACTAATGATTAATTTGATAGTCGATTAATCTGTTGATTATTTTCTCGATTAATCGATTAGTGTTTTGGCCCGTAAAATGTCAGAAAATGGTGAAAATTTTGATAAATTTTCCAAAGCCCATGTTGACGTCCTCAAATGTATTGTTATGTCTAAAACACACAGGTATTTCAGTTTACTGTCATAATAGGATTAAAGAAACCAGAAAATTTTCACATTTGAGAAGCTGAAATCAGAGAATTTGGACATTTATTAAAAAATTACGCGAAACGATTAATCGATTATCAAAATAGTTGGCGATTATTTTAATAATCGATTAGTCGATTAATCGTTGCAGCTCTAGTATTTTTATAATTGTTGTAAGTCGAAAATGCGATTGAACTTCCATTAATTGCACATCTCAAATTTCCACCTCCTGAGATACTGACTTTACGAACCTGCGTCCTGATGATGGATCAACAATGTATATATATTGCTATGTTTCTCCTTCTACTCTTTGCTATTTAATTAATGAACTTATTACTGTTTTCTTTTTTAATATGTATTATGCACTGGCCGAAGTAGCACTGCAATTTCATTGGATACCCGTTAAGCAATGACAATAAAGACTCTATTCTATTCTAATGTACAACTAACTACACTACTGAATCAGTAACCTCTTTTAAATCACTTCTTAAAAAACACATTTTTATAGACTTGCTTTTACGTGATGATGCTGTCTATTTATTCTTTTTATTCTCTTCCTCAATGTCTTTTTATCCTAGCACTTATTAATCTTGTTTGGTTTGTTGTGTGTATATATGAATATGTGTATTTATCTTTTTGACTAGTAAGTATTTATTTGATTGTACTTGCTCGGATGTATTTTGTGAAAGCACTTTGTAAACCATTGTTTTTTAAAAGGTGCTATATAAATAAAGATATTATTATTATTATTATTACTGCAAGCAACACATAATGGTGTGATATGTAACACTCCATAGAGCCCCAGCAAACAGACAGTGAATCCACCACATGTAGCAGCAGCTGTTTGGGGCTTGGGAAACCGGCCTTCGTCTAAAAGGAAGTGACCACAAAGAGCGGCTTCCTCCCTCGTCCCATCTTTTTCCCTCGTCCCGCACACAGCTGTCCCACACACACACACACACACACACACACACACACTCTCTGACACTGACACACACACACACACACTGCTGCACCCACTTCCACTGGCATTGTTCTACAGGCACATGAAAGTGGAGGGAAAGATCCTAAACTACAACATGTAGGTACACATTACAATAAGATCATCTCCTGTGTTAGGGATGGGACCAGCTGGGTATCCCCTCAAAATATTTCGATAGTCATACAAATACCCATGACTTTCATATTGGTTCCTGAGCCATTCTTTTTCGATAGCAATTCATGGAATCCATTATAGCAAGAAAACATTACACTTCACTCACTTCAAAGTTAGTGAATATCTCCTCATGATCCACCACATGTGCATACTGTGTGTGTAGGGGTGGGAAAAATAATCGATTTTCCGATTAATCGCGATTCTCTCTCGAACGATTCCAAATCGATTCATAAAAGTTAATAATCGATTTATTAAAAAAAAAAAAAAAAAAAAAAAAAAAAAAAGGTATTTAACCCTCTGAACCCTAAGGGCATTTTCTCGATTTTACATGCTTTTATAAATTACCATTTTAGAGGGCAGGCAGATAACATAATACCCAGGTGATTCATATCAAAATGTTCAGAACACTCTCAGCTCTCAGTGTGGAAGGTTCAATGTTGCCCTAGTCCAATGTAAAAAAAATAATATTTTGACATAAATGTTGAAATTTTAAGTCCGATTTTTGAAAAATTTCGAAATTTGTGTGTAATAATACCTTTATTCATCTGATTAAGTTATTTTGGCTCTTGAAATTGCTTCTCCAAAACATTAGCTTCTAAAATGTACTGGAATTTTTCCATAAAAAGGTTGGGAAGAGCAAAAAACATGACTAAAATGATCTTTTTGTCCAAACGTTTTTTGGTTTTTTGGTTCTCGATTTTACATGCTTTTATAAATTACCAATTTAGAGGGCAAGTAGATAACATAATACCCAGGTGATTCATATCAAAATGTTCAGAACACTCTCAGCTCTCAGTGAGGAAGGTTCAATTTTGCCCTAGGCCAATGTAAAAAAAAAATATTTTGACATACATGTTGAAATTTGAAGTCCGATTTTTGAAAAATTTCGAAATTTGTGTGAAATAATACCTTTATTCATCTGATTAAATTATTTTGACTCTTGAAATTGCTTCTCCAAAACATTAGCTTCTAAAATGTACTAGAATGTTTCCATAAAAAGGTTGGGAAGAGCAAAAAACATGACTAAAATGATCTTTTTGTCCAAAAGTTTTTTGGGTTGAGATCTAAGGGCATTTTCTCGATTTGACATGCTTTTATAAATTACCAATTTAGAGGGCAAGTAGATAACATAATACCCAGGTGATTCATATCAAAATGTTCAGAACACTCTCAGCTCTCAGTAAGGAAGGTTCAATTTTGCCCTAGGCCAATGTAAAAAAAAAATATTTTGACATACATGTTGAAATTTGAAGTCCGATTTTTGAAAAATTTCGAAATTTGTGTGAAATAATACCTTTATTCATCTGATTAAATTATTTTGACTCTTGAAATTGCTTCTCCAAAACATTAGCTTCTAAAATGTACTAGAATGTTTCCATAAAAAGGTTGGGAAGAGCAAAAAACATGACTAAAATGATCTTTTTGTCCAAAAGTTTTTTGGGTTGAGATCTAAGGGCATTTTCTCGATTTGACATGCTTTTATAAATTACCATTTTAGAGGGCAAGTAGATAACATAATACCCAGGTGATTCATATCAAAATGTTCAGAACACTCTCCGCTCTCAGAGAGGAAGGTTCAATTTTGCCCTAGTCCAATGTAAAAAAAAAAATATTTTGACATAAATGTTGAAATTTGAAGTCCGATTTTTAAAGAAATTCGAAATTTGTCTGAAATAATACCTTTATTCCAAGCCAACAGTTTCTTAACGCCCAATAGCACAAATAGACATTTGCCTCAGTAGGCTTCACATTTCTTCTCCACTGAGAAAAAAGTCCCTTTAATGGGAAAAATATTGAGAAATGTCATGGAGTGACAGATGAATAAATCCTTCTCCCAAGATGGACATCATGCAATAGATGTCACTTGTACAAACAATACAAAAAAATCATGAAGGAATACAATAATTGACTAATGTTAACATGCTAATACTATAATAAAATATGAATAGTGTGGATGCAGGAGAACTTCAGATGCTGCCAGAGGAAGGACTTGATCCACACCGTCTCGTCTCCACCAGGGAAAACTGGAAGAGAACAGACAGACAACAAATGAGCCAAGAAAAGTGAACAGGCATGAAAACAAAAAGACTATCCTGCTGAGCGAAAGCATTATCCCCATATACAAAGCATTAGCTTCTATAATGCACTGTCATTTTCCCAAAAAAAGTTGGGAACTGCAAAAAACATGACTAAAATCAACTGGATCACTTATCTGTAAGTTCCAGGAGATGACACCAAATCTGTCCCTACTCATGACTGTTGCAGCAAATGGACAGGTTAAACTGTGGTTCTGCCTCCAGTAATCAGCAATGTGGTGTAGTCTAACCAGGGCCATGTAAAAGAGGAGTCCAATGTACTTGTAAAACTCCTCAACTGTCAAATCAGTCCATTTAAACTTTTTACCCATGGCAATTTTTTTGGCAGCCTGTTTGTTTGTGTTGCTACAGAGTGTGTGTACAGTGTGTGCAGTGAAAAACAATTTGAAGCACTCAATTGGTGTGTAGAAGTGCGTGCCTAGCTGTGGGCCAGGGGTGTGTGCAGGTTGAAACCTGGAGACAGGAGGAGCGGTGTCCTGGTCTTCCTCAGTCTTCCAAGCCCGCTGCTGCGTAGGGGGTGCTGGTGGAGTTGGGACACGGGACCTCTTTGCGGGTGGTTCTCCTCTTCTCCTGGACCTGGACCACAGATTCACAGAAATCAGTCTCATTATCTCATAACAAAAATATTCAAACTTCACAACTTGTATTTGCAAACAACAGTGTAATAAAAGTCGATGCAAAAACATTTCCATTCTGTATATTTGTAAATTGTAAAGGGAAATACTTTTACACAGAATACACACCTATTACTATTATTTTCAAACAAAAGTAGTGCTATCAATAGAGAAATCAGTCCCTGTAATGTCAAGAATGCAAAATTCAAGCTAGCTTACATTTACACACAGAGCTTCATTTGCAATTTCTAAAATAAATTAGTTTATAAACAGCTGTATAGCCTACTACAGTTTGTTTGTTTCTCTCTCTCTCGTAACTTCTGTCTCCTCCCCTCAGCCAGACTAAATGACGACTTTCCATCTTCCACAACAGACAGCGCTGCACTGCCACCGATTAATGCCTATGCCGGTTCATTCACCATTTTCGTACTCATACGCAAAAATATTGACACACACACACACACACACACACACACACACACACACACGCGGGTGTCCATTTACGCGAGACAGCTAGCAAACAAAATTGAGACACACGGGGAAGATTGTACTGTTTTGAACCTAGCCTAGTGTTGCACCCACTAAATCAATAATGCACAGACACTAGCGGAGAATAAAGTAAGACTATTGAAATATATTTCTATTCTCTACCTTTTGAAAACTATTACTTGTTTTCAAACAACAGAAGGCTGGCGACAAGAGTATACAGCTCTGTCACGTCAGTTCCAAAAAAAAATCGGTCATGTCATGGACGCAACATTCAAGCTAGTTTACATGTTCACACTTAGCTTCCATTACAAAAACAGACGTTTTGTCAAATAAATGCACTTACCCGTCTTCAAATGGATCCATGTCATCTTCATATTCCTCTTCGTCAAAGCCCTCAATGTCGGAATTGGCGTCTTCTTCGTCACTGCTCCTCTGAATCTCGTCGCGGGCTTCAGCTGTAGCTCAACATCCGCGCCATGGTGAAGTCGAAATAGGAGCAAGAATAGTTGTCCTTTGTTCAGTGAATGTTGTTTGACAAGTAATGGGGAGGTCCTTAGTGATTACACTAAGTTGATTGGATGGTTTTTCACAAAATCTGACAGCAAGCAGCTCTACCAATCACGCAAGGGAAAGGGTGTTGATTGACAAGCGGCTCAGCCAGTAGCGCAAGGGAAAGGATTGATACATTTTCGCGCCTCTCAGCAACATATCTCTGGCTGTGAGTCACGTATACTATCGCGAGAATATATCCCGGAAAGGGCAGAATCCCAGCTTTCCGGAGATACTTAAACCATATTGCTGCGATTTAATAATGTTAAATAATGTATTAAAACATAACGAAATCACCGACAGAACGCAGTAGAACGCAGTACTGCGGGCTCCGGGTTGGAAGGGTTAATATTAGTATTTCATGCGCCACTGCGCATGCACACCACACAAGTGCGAGTTGTTAAAAGTGGCGACAAAAGGGCAGAGAGCAGCAAACCCATATGACCTGCACTGGCTTTGTGTCTGTTTACGTTTTTTGCATGAGAGCTGAATTCCAAGCCATACTTTTTGCACAATGTGTTGAAATGACATAGAAAATAATAGAATAGAAATCCTATAGAAACATGATTCACAAGAGTAGAAAGAAAATTAAACTGAATCGGTTTAGTTTTTACATACTTCCATATTGTGTTGAAAGCTGCATTGATTATTGCACTGTTCATAGAAAGTCATATTTGTGACAAGAAAAGCTTATTCTCTAATACAATATTAGAGAATGTAATTCATCTGTTGATTGTCTTTAATGATCATCACAAAAGTAGGAAGTGATTAGCAAACTCTGAGTAGCAAACTCAGATGTGTATATAAATATATTTTTGAAAATCAAACATAGGTATGTACGTAAAAGAAAATTGCATCGAGATGCATTGAGAATCGAATCGTTGACCTCGGAATCGAATCGTGAGGTGCCAAGAGATTCCCACCCCTAACTGTGTGTGTGTGTGTGTGTAAAAAGATCCAGTGTTGTTAATACACAGCCTAGGCTCTGTAAATTGGTATGTAATCAAAGGGACCCTGATAGTGCCTGTTTACAGATCCTAGGCTGTGTATTAACAACAGATTTGTTTTAAGCACGCACACAGTACGGACAGGTAGCGGATCTTGAAGAGATATTCACTGATTTTGACAACAAGCATTCTACAGAATCGCTGACTCCTTTAACACCTCAGAGATAAACATTTGTATTTATCAACAGGACATTTTTCGATACTCGATGATGGTATGGAGGCAATGGAGTCGAAGCCAAAAAAAAAGTATTCTACTAACTACGTCAATACCCAGCCCTACGGACAGGTAGCAGACAGTGAGGAGATATCCACTGATTTTGACAACAAGCATTCTCCAGAATCACTGCATCCACCTTTAGGGATTGAAATTTGGTATTGAAATTGAACGACAAGAAATTATTCCAATACTAAATGGTCTGAATGAATTTCAGTCGATGCCAAAAAAAAAAAGTATTCCACGTCAATACCCAGCCCTACTCTGTCTGTAGTTGTTTCACGAGCAGATGTTTCCACATATCCTGTTCAGTCAGCCTCATTCACACTGGATCAGCAGTGATTCACACGTGCACTGTAAAGGGTGAGCCACTCAAAATGACATATATTTCAACACAACTACAAGCCCCTATCTTCCTGATTGCAAGCAAAAACACATTGTTTGATGAATGTGTCATAGATAGATAGATAGATAGATAGATAGATAGATAGATAGATAGATAGATAGATAGATAGATAGATAGATAGATAGATAGATAGATAGATAGATAGATAGATAGATAGATAGATAGATAGATAGATAGATAGATAGATAGAGGGTCAATGGCTCTTACTAGATAGATAGATAGGCCTATAACTTGCTTGAATATGAATGGACAGCTGCCAAAAAGAGCTTGATTTGCATCTGAAATGACTAACCCTTCAGATAAAGCGGTGATCATCCTTACAACGTGATAACAGCTTCACACCCGTAGCTCTTTGTGTTGTCACCATCAAAGGCTCAACATCAGATCAAACTTGACTGAACGACTGAACACACATTTTAACAATGTCACGTTTTAAGAATGGGAGTTCGCGTGGGAGGATCAGAAACTCCCGATTTACTGATTTAGACCAATGATTTAAAGATGTTTACTACAAATATGTCTTCCAAGAAAATCACCAGCAGTCCTTTAATTGGTCCGTAGTAGCTGTAGTCTATTTGCCAACACTTTTTAGAAGTTTAACTTTAAAATATTAGCTATACATTTTATGAGTTCTTCATATGTTTTGTGTGAAAGAAATGTGTTGTGTAAAGCAACTAGAGAACATACATTTATCCAATAACTGTAGTGGAGTAGTGTAAAAGCTAACAGTAGGGCTAACGTGAAAAATATACATTTAGTAAGTAAGGCAGACGTATCTCAAATGTGTACAGTATTGGAGTAAATGTACTTAGTTACTTTCCACCACTGCATTAACATTGCACACACACACCCTAAAGTGTACAAAATAATTAAAAATTATTAAGTGGTGCTCTAATATAACTGTACCACTGTTAAAAACCAGTCATAATAAATCACATTCTCTCAATGGCGTTAACGTAAAGTAAAGTTACCATCGAAAATGTGCTAACTAGCCTAGCTAACTTTGTTCAGTTTAAAAAAGTTACACTTCTCTTTGACGCCCTGTTAACAGCCACAACAGTCCACTGTGAGAACATTATATCGCCTGTGAAAACATAACTTCAATAAAGGTGTTAATCTACCTTTTTTAAATTACTTTACCCATCCTCAAGAAACTTTTTTCAAACTTCTCAATGCTATGCTAAGCTAAAGGCTAGCCCAGCCCGTACCGTGATCATACACTGCTTGATGTAGCTGTTGGTCTTTTTCTAAATGAAACACCTCAATAGTCGTTTTCTAAAGCATGTCACGTACCTCTTAAGATCGAAAACAAGCCCTGGCCTCTGTGAGGAGGTTTTCTTGAAGTTTAATTTTAGCTGTTTCGCTTATTTTCTTGAAAGATTTGCTCGCCGTCTCTTCCCACTGTCTCCCCCCGCGCCATGTCCTCCAAACCCCGGACACAAGTAGCAGCCTGGATAGGCGGAGTGCAAATCCCTCCGCGCATCCTCCTGACAAACTAGTTCCCCCTTTTTGCGTTACAATTGAAGGACTATTTTACAATTTATACATTTATAAATTATCCTTATACATACACTGTCACACTGGGTTATAATATGTTGCAGAAGTGTCTTATTAAAAGGATAATTTAGAAGATAAAAAAAATCTTGCGCGTAGATAAGGGAATGCGGCGGGCGGAGAAACTTTTCCCACCTTTTGACAGCTACTATAGCAAGATTAACACGTATCATAAACGTCCAATTTAGTATCAGCAGCAAAGCCTGCAACACACTAAACATGACTGCACATTTCTTCTATAAAAACACGTTTCAGATGTTGCAGTGCATGAAAAGTTGGGAGTCTTACGGGGTCGTGATGCGGCTCGGGCACCGTCTCACAAGTTGCTGGCTCCAGTGAGTCTGGAGCGCTGAGGCTTGTTGTGCATTGTTGTCCTTTGTAGTCAGTTGTTCGAGGCTCTTCCAGTAGCCCCCACCACCTTAATGCATTCCCCCCTAGCTGTTAATCCTTTTAACTTTAATTAAAACCCGACTAATAATTGGGATTTCGCACCCACTTCCATTTCAGTAGATAACTAGCTCTGCGCTCTATGGAGAGGGGATTCTTCATTCAGTCTCAAGACACAACACACACATGAAATGCAGTGTTCATATCCGACCACATGCGGGCAACAAAACCTAGACTAAAACTTGTAAAGCTGTAAAAGTTTATTTACAAGCCCTGAACATTAAGTAGTTGCTCAGGGCCCATTAGGAATTTTTTATTTTTTTTAATGAACACTAGAAAATAAAAATTAAACTTCACAAATTGGCCAAAAACAAAAAGTAAGGCCATTTTATCCAATAAATGTGTGGGACAACACTAAGCAGAGAAACGGAGTATTTGAACGTTTGCAACACTTTTTTGGAGTGCATTTATAATTTAAGGGAGTTATTATTATTTTTTATTTTTTATTTAACCTTTATTTATACTCCAGATATCATTGAGTGGTGACCCTCATTTACAATGATGTCGAGAAACAAGTGTCGAGAGACAAAAAACAACAATACAATGTTAATTGTATTAATTCACATTAAAAGAACAGAGCAGAGAAGCTACCCTAGAGACAGTCTGAGCTTGTGTGGTGCCTAATGATGCAGGCTTGGATTGTGATATTATTCAGTGATACACTTTGAAAAGTTGTATTGTCTGTCTGCTATAGGCAAATACAATTGTTCTGCAATGGTTCACCGTCTATGAAAGAAAGTGCATGGCGTTGTATTCATCATCACAACTTTTCAGAGACCTTCAGTAGTATTTTGAACTATGTCTGTGGTTGTTTTTAACTCAATGGATGATTAGGTGTTCAAGTATTAAACTGGAAATGGAGCAAAACCTTCAAGAAACAATTGTATTAGAATCATTCGGAATTAAGCATTTTTTAAACTTGTCAACATTAGTATTTCCAACTGTCAATATTTCATCATAAAAAAACACAAAAGAGTTAAATGCAGAAACAAAATTTTTATTTTGTAATTTTTTGATGATGACGTTGTTGTTGTTGTCGATCTTGTTCTTTGCTTCTTTTGGATTTTCAAATTTCCAATTTTTTTTCTTGTTCAATTTGCTTTTGAATGAGCGGAGCTTCTGGAGTTGTTCTTCTCTTCTTGTTGTTTTGTTAGCTTTTCAATTTTTTATTTTTTTATGTTATGATTTTGACAAAATCACCTTTAAATTGGAAGTTTGTTGTTATAATTTTCCAATTTAAATTTGTGATTTTTCGGGGGGGGGGGGGGGGGGGTGAAGCAGACTGAATAATCCCCATGGCCAATGTGGGGCCAATGTGGGGTTGATAGAATTTATAGTTTCCAATATATATAGGCTACGCAGTAGTATATTATCTTGTGTGTTGTCGATCTTGTTCTTTGCTTTTTTTGGATTTTCCAATTTGGACTTTTTTTCTTTTTCAATGTATTTTTGAATGAGCGGAGCTTCTGGAGTTGTTCTTCTCTTGTTGTTTGTTAGCTTTTTAAATTTCTTTTTTTTTGATGTTATGATTTTTACTGAGTAATCCCAAGGCCAATGTGGGGGCAAATGTGGGGCGTATAGAATTAATAGTTTCCAATATATATATGCAGTAGTATATGTTTTTTCTTTTACGATTGTAGATGTGACGGGCAAACCGGAGTTCCTGGAGAAAACCCAAGGCCATGTAGCCCTTGATGACTACAGGCCCATATACTGCATATACACATAACGTATGTTCTATATTTGTTGTTGTTTTTTTGATTTTATGATTTCTTTTGGATGTTGTGATCATAAATGCGGGACAAAACCGGAGTTCCCGGAGAAAACCCAAGGCCATGTATGATGACTACAGGCCCATATACTGCATATATACACATAACGTATGTTCTATATTTGTTGTTGTTTTTTTGATTTTATGATTTCTTTTGGATGTTGTGATCATAAATGCGGGACAAAACCGGAGTTCCCGGAGAAAACCCAAGGCCATGTATGATGACTACAGGCCCATATACTGCATATATACACATAACGTATGTTCTATATTTGTTGTTGTTTTTTTGATTTTATGATTTTTTTTAGATGTTGTGATCATAAATGCGGGACAAAACCGGAGTACCCGGTGAAAACCCAAAGCCCATGTAGCCCTTGATGGTTATGTTTATGTAGCCTATATATGAATCTTCACATACATATATATGTTCTGTGTGTGCTGTTGTTTTTTTATGTTATGATGATTATACACATGGGAGAAACCGGAGCACCCGGAGAAAACCCTAGATTCATTTGTGAGATTACTAGTGTTGAAATTCAAGTGGCTAAATGAGAAGCTCCTAGAACACTTTAGGGGGGGGAGTGGCGGGACGTGGCTTGTGGCTATCCGAGATGCACATCTTGAAGGGCTTGGATAAGACTTTTCCAATTGCTGAGAAGAACTTGGCGACTACTGACTTTTTTGGCTTCGGAGGGAGGTGCGCTTTCAGCTGGACTCTGAGAGAGTCCAGAATAATACGATCAAAAAGGTCATGATGTTCCATCAGTTCAGGAACTAGGACATTTATGCCAACATTCTGGTCGATGTCTTTCACCACGGCTCTGATGATTTTTCTCGTGCGGTGCTTGATGGTTCTGACATCATCAGGTCCAAAGGTGGAAGTCGCTTTCTGCACTTTCGCTATCAGACGCCTTAAGACGGCGCTGACGTCTTTCTTCTGCAGGGACCTCCTGGTCTCAATGGGGGATTTATTAATCAGCCTCAAGAGCAGTGCAATGGTGAGATCCTTGGTCACCTCCTCTGCTGTATAAACTGTGGTTCCATCCGACATGTCAGATGACGATGACTCCAGACTGGAGTGAGGTGCATGACAACACAGTTTGGGAGTTAGGACTTCTGGAATCTCGTTGGTTTTGCATGAGCTGAAAGGCGTACTATCAACTCGGATACTGATGTTCAAGCTGCCACACACATTGTCACTGCGCGGCTGGGATGCATATGCAGCATATGAAGGTGATACCCGACTCTGACTGAAATCAGCAGGTGATACCCGACTCTGACTGAAATCAGCAGGTGATACCCGACTCTGACTGAAATCAGAGGGAGTTTTTATTTCCATCCCACAGGCTTGAGGGTACTCTGGACCGCTTACGTTTGTGTCCAAATTTATGGGGTCAGCATGGTGGTGATGAGGTCTTTTATGTCAGTTAGTGCACCGGACACTTCCTCGCTGTGGTTTGATGCATCTGATGGCTGCTTCTCCAACCAGAGGAGCACGTTCTGCAAGAACTTTCCCACTGTGTCCTCTGTCAGGACATATAGTACTTCAGGGGAAGAGTTAAAATGCACACTGTCCCCCCTCTTTCTTTGCTGGGAGATGATAGAGTCAGAAAGACATTTTCCCATCTCAGCCACTGGAAGTTGGTATGTGTGGCTAACCATCAGATGGCCGTACATTTTATCGGTCAGTTCCTTTGAAAACTTTTTGAGATCACCGCTGGATATGATGTTTTCCAGTAATTTCGCGCCATCTGATGGAATTTTCCCCGGCAGGTTTACTTTGCTAAACAAGCTGTCGATATCTTGTTTGATGGTCTCAAAATCCACTTGAGATGCCAGCTGCTTTGTCATGCTGATCCTAGTTGTCTGTGTGGTTTCGTAGCAGGCTTCAGGTTCAGCTTTGACAGACTCTGGAACAGCTCCTGGGAGGTTTTCAGGATCATAATCACTGGCTTTGAATCGAGAGCGCTTTGATTTCTGTTTGAGACTCACAAGGGAGTCTGTGTTCTGGGCTTTACTGAAACGCTTCAGCTCTACGATCATGTTTTCAAATTGAAGTTTGGCGAACTGGGTAAAGCTCCGTTTGCGCGCCGCTACGATGGTATCTTCGGTTTGAGTTTTTTCCTGTGATTCAATGTAGTCCTTCACTTGATTGAGTATTAACCCCAGCTCAAAATGAGGTTTGGGTGAGCTGGCCCGCTCACTGCATCGAGCTGTTTCTCCAAAGTCGAGATAATGCAGGTCGTCGACTATACTTTTCACAATATCAGATGCTGCAGAGACGCTGAATGACAGGACACTGCTGTCATCAGCCTCTTCTTTGGTGTCGGGTGTCTCACTGGACCATTTGTCGAGGATTTCCCCCACGGCTTGAGTCGCTGTGGGGATGGAGATCTCAGATTTCTTGCTCAGAGATGATCTGGATCTCAGTGGCTCTCCTCCTTGTTCCAGGATGCATGATGTAGATCTGGAGCTTTTCTCTCCGACGATCTTGACACATTTTTGCTGCCAGCTACATCCCATGCAGTTAAAGTTCCGTCTGGTCACGTGACCTTTCAGAACGGTGGCAGCATGCGTCACCATTTGACGAAGAGAGGATACGTTTGACATCCTGCTGGTGATAAAAACAGCTGGTGCGTTTGGAAAACCAGCTCTGCTCAGGGCCAAGGTTACACCAGAGTGAACCTTCAGTGAGATTTCATTCTCAACGAGTGCGGTCAGCTGTTCTGAACTAGGACATTTCTCCTGTGGGCCGTTAAGAGCCACGGAAAAGCTCTCCGAAAGGGAGTCTCCGAGACGAGCGCTGTAGTCCGCCAAAGCCAGGTCTATATTGGCAGGAGATTCAGCACTGCGAATGCGCCCCAGAAACAGTGGCAAGACAATTCTAAGGACAGTTCTAGCGAGTGTCCGTACGAGATCCACGAACAAGTCAGCCAGTGTAGCCTCTGTGTGCCGATCCGGCATCCCCTCTGACAGCAGGCACCACTGGGCTCCGGAGATCAGTGCAAAGTGTTTCTCTACAATGGGCAGGATGGCTTCCGATGTGATTACGATGCCATCGTCCATCTTAATTCCTGATTTTACGATTTCAGACATCTCTTCTGTAAGGTGGCTGGTTTTCTTCGGTTAGATTGATGCTTACTGTTTATCCTTCAGTAATGTAGATGATAGACTATCTATGGTAGATCCTCACTGTGGTTTCTGACCGTGGTCTGGAACTTACCTGTCATTCAAGTGCAAATTGAATAATGATTTCCAAAGCAAGTATTACCCTTGGCTTGTAAAAACAATCAGGATGATGACGTCGTTTGGAATGGTATGCATGAAAACGTCATTAAAGCCTTTGATGGCATAGAAGGGGCGTGGCGTATCTAGTGTTTTATATTTATTTGTGGGCGTTCCCTCTAATGTTCGTTCCTTTAATGTTGATTCGATTTGCGGCGCATGCGCACAAGCAGGACGGCTACAACAATCGCTGTGTGCGCGCGCATATAGATATACGTATGTTTAGAAGAATAAAAAGAATGAAAAAAGTGATGTTTTTGTACAACCATTAAATAGCAAGCACAGCATGAATAATACAAAATAGACAGGTAGGCACTGCTGTCATGTTCATGCGAATCAAGTGCATTTTAATAACAGCTGTAGTAGGCCTAGATCAGCGGTCCCCAATCCCCCACACCTTCAAAACCTTTTTATAGCCATATTAAAGGTGGCATGTTTAATCATTCTCAAATGACCAGAACACACACATAATAAAATAATCACCATCACAACAATGCGCTCTGGAATTTGAATTAATCTGAAACACTGTAACACAGTTTCAATATAATGCAACAAAGTTATGCGCAAGGTTCCACTTTTAAGAGCAAAGAGGATGGATGACAGGCTCAGGATCAGAGGCAGAAAGCAGATCAGTTGGGGAAAATGTTATAATATTTTGAGCCGCGTTGAACAAAAATTGCACCAAGTTTAAATGACGATGGAGCTAACACAACCCGTCATAATAGCTCGAAATATATGCCAAACCTACCTGGGCCTGCATTATAGGTGCGAGGGCACAGGAGAGTGTGCTGTTTTCCACACGGAAACTGTTTTGTTTTCATTTGGATTTGATCGGGATTTTATAGTAGCACTAGGTTGTAAAGCATGAAGGATAAATATTAACAGTAGTATAGTGTGTTTGTCCAGAGACGGCCATTGAGCAATATAAACATTTGCGTAAGAAAATGCAGAACATTTATTTATTCAATTAACACTCCAGAAAAAAAAAATACAAGGGGCGCTCCGGTGTGGATACAGCGATACCATATTTGCTACGGCCTTCGTTGCAGTGGTCGCGGTTTCAAATCCGACCGCCGTGGACCTTTGCTCCCCCCCCTCTCTCTCTCTCTCTCTGTCTCCCTATTTCAACTCTGTACCGTCTAATAACGCTAGAAAATGCCAAAAAAATTAAAAGTAAAATACATTTTTTATTTCCCAGACAAAAACTGACAACAACTGCACATTTGTCTGAGCACTGATGGGAATATACAGATGCTTTTCTGTTGATGACTGAATCAAACCCAGAGCAGCTGTGACCTTCACTACATCACGGTGGATGATGACACACACTGAGCTCATCAGACCGCGTGACATATTGATCAATTATTACTGGAAAAACTTACACAAGATGTCTCAGGGGGGATTTAACTTGAAGCTGGACTCACTGACAATCAAGCAGATGTCCAAAGAAAACACTACATTTGCTCCTTTATTCGTTCCCCTTTTCATAGACTAATGTGTTTGTTTTTTATTTTTTCTTATTTATTTTTGAATAATTGTAAGGAACCCCAACACGCCAGGCCCCTTGAGGGTTTTCTGGGTTTCGTTTGCATGTGCAATGTTAGGCTACTAACTGTCTCTTAAATGTGTCGTTGCAATTGTTGTTGTTTAAAAAAAAAAGAAACGCTAAATAAAAATTAAAATAAACAGTAAAAAATACTAGAAAATCTAAATACCATCTCAATATCCAAATCCTTAATTGCTGTTTGTGGATATTAACTAAACATGAGATCAAAGCATCTATTGACCCTATAACCACACTCATACCAGGTCAATATTTTTCCTCTTTCTTTACAAAGGTTTTCTCCATTAACTTTTAAATCTCTTTCCAGTACAGTACATGTTGTGTTCCATCTATAATCAGCTAGCAGAGATTGATTACATGCTATTCTTATAACAATATAACAGAAGAGACAGTGACAACCCCAATGTTGCCGCAATGCAGTTCTTAGTTTACATTGATCTGATTAAATATTCACAACCAACAGTGTCTGGGAAATTACAGTCATGTATACACTCATATACTCTGAATGCTGCAAACACAACACACCCACACACACACACACACACACACACACCAACACACACACACACACCACACACCTTATCTCTTGTCTTATACATGATCCACACACAGTGAACGCCTCCTCTTAAAGTGATACTCAAATCTTTGTGGAGCATTCAGCCAGTTTGAAATATCGCCTTGAGACCTATCGATGATTCTGTGATTGATTAAACTCACATATATAACACACTAATGTCACAACAAAAACTACACACACACACACACACACACAACAACAACAACACACACACTAACAACACACACACACACACACCACACAACACACACACACACCAACAGTAATACATTTAGTCCCAATACATTTTATATATATTTCTATATTTTTTATTTTTCAACTGAGGCTCAGTGTGACAAGGAATGTTAAATTACAGTTTGTTTTTCTTCTTACATAAAGTTACAGTGAAAATCAGAGATGATGTAATCACAGCAAAACAAAATATTTGTTAAAAAAAACAAAAAAACGCAATTTAAATATAAGAAATATAAATGCAGAATCAACCCGTGTCTCATCTACACACTATGTGCATTTTCCATCTCCTCACAAGTGAATCCTTCCAGTGAATGTTTTCTATTAGCTACTTTTGATTCAAACAGAATAATTAAATTAATGTGATAACGACGTAACATGATACAACTAGAATATAATGCACAGCAGCATCGGATGTGTTATAAAATCATGACGACATGAGTCATATTTGCATGTTTGTTTTGGTCACTTTTCTCCCCCATTCAGACTCAGACAAACAAAATATTGCTTTTTCATTATTAGCAAGTAAAAAAAAACATAAAATTATGATTTATGAGAATTTTTTGGTTCAGGGTTAATTGTTTGGATTTCAAAATCAGATTAAATAAAAACAATCAATAATATTATCTGTCTCCTGAATACATGCAAAACACCAAAAGCAAGCAACCAATCAGAAAGAAGATCTAAAATAAAGGCAGGAATTAGAGCTATATCAAATGATCACTTTGCAGCTTCTTCAATGTAAGGATTTGTCATTTCCAGGTACCTGTTTGTAACTATGGGTTTCTAAATACACCAAGAACTAGTTAGGAAAAATGAAGGCTAGTTTAGATGATGTATACTTGTTGAAATAAGGGAATGTTCACCTTCTTCTTTTTGCTGTATTATTGCAAATCATGGACAAATAAATTCATATTATGTAGAGCTACATAAAGACTTGCTGTCCCTTTAATTAATCCATGATATAAACATGATATATAACATTTGGTATTTTGATGATGTGAATGTCACCGTGTCTGGCAATGATCCTGCTGTTCTGTGCTATTGTTTTTGACAAAAAAATGATCCTTAAATAAAACTTAATATTCAAATAAAATCAAAACAAAGCCAGTTTAAAACCCAGGTCTCCAACATACACCTGTAGTCATTGTGTGTGCCTAATCATCACACACAAATGTAAAGTTGATCGGATGAGCGGTTGGAGAGATATTTGAATGACACACTGAGACGTCTTTCTTCATAGTTAGATTATTCTGCATCATACTAACTGTTTCTAATTGTTTCCAGTACCAAAGAAACAAACTATGAATGTAGCGGAGTCAATGCACTGACATAGTGCATGCAAGTATCACAAAAACCCATCATGCCTTGATTGATGGGGGCTGCTGTGTGCACCCAGACCCAAATGCTGAAACAGTGGCTGTACCAATATGACACTGATTCATCACAAAAAAATTTACCATTTTAAATCAGCGTCATTCCTTTTTTTTTTTGCTTCAACGTTGTATAAAACTGAAGCTCTAAGGAGAGATACAAACTCAGAGTGAGGGAGTTTTATCTGTAGTTTGGAATTTCTTTTTCCACACACCAAACGACATGCAGGAATACTACTAGCTTTGCCACTGGTGTCTGTACTAGTTGGTCCCCAGGCTCTGCACAGTGGCTGTCTACTGCTGCTGAATAGTTAGGAGGATAGATCAAATGTAACAGAAACAAAATGTCCAAATAGGATACAGAAAGTACAAGATAACTTAAAAAAAAAAAAGTTAGACTCCGGTGAAGTATGTCATTTCCATCAGTGAGTATAATACACAGCTCCTACTTTTGCAACATAGGGCAGTTTCACACCTGATAGTCCGCTTCCTTTGTTCGTACCAGATTCAAGAATGATACAATCTTCACCAGGTTCCATTCTCATTCACACCTATCGTTTCCTCTGGTCTGAAACCAACCAAAATGCAGCGGCCCATTCTCTTCACTGATTGGTCAGGTGTGTCTGGGGCGGGAGCAATAACGTAGTTCCTGAACTGCTCTCCTAATGATCAGAATTTCCATACAGGAAAACTACAGAAAGAAACTACAGGAAGTAGATCGTCTCCCATTATCCCATAATGCATAGCGTAGCAGGCTACTACTACCGGGGCTTATTTAATCCAAGAATAGATTTAGTCCAATCCTGTTCTTGCCACAAAGAAACCACACCACAGTTAGTTTGGAAGTGTACTGAGACCACCTCTTGAACAAGGTCTTGGTCCGCTCTTGGTGCAAAGTACAATTGCTGGGTTCTTAGGTTCTTACCTGCCTATACGAGCCACAGCAAAAGGTGGTAATGCGCCTGAGTGTGTTTCAATCGAACTAAACAAAGGCAGGTGTTAAACCGCCAACATTTTCCTTTCAGCTTTGCGACTTGTGCTTGGTCACCTGGGCACAGCGTGTAGAATGGTAAAGGATGGTAATGGTAACTAACTGATCATGTTAAGTTACAATGCATATAATGGTCGGCTAATTTTGGCAAATGAAGGCACTGAAACAACTTAGGTCTATCATGAGTCTGATAAAAACACACATCACTACATACAGTAGCGCTGTAGTGTAAAGCGACACACAACACATTCCCGCAGCATCACAGATTTCATATTTACAGAATTTGAAAAGCAAATCGAAGTACATTTCCCATTTCATGAGGCAAAAAAAGCTTGGTTAGCTTTTAAAACAAACGAAAAATTGTCTGCTTTGGGGTTGCGGGTTCACTATCTGTCCTGGTGGTCCATTTTGAGGCTATAGTCCGTGGTGTCTTCGGAGGGAGTGTCTAGCTCCAGCACGGGATTGACAAAGCCTTCGAACTCAGAGTCTGCCAGGTCCCCCTCTGGGTGCGTACTCACAAAGTCGTTCTCCCACTCCAGAGCGTTGGAGTCTTCCGAGGCTGAGGGGGGGCCGCTGGTCAGCTGCTGCTTCCCCCCGGGACCCAGGGCCGCGCGAAGGATGTCCTCCTCCGTACGGGACCGCTCCCAGGCCGGCAGGGCTCGATTCATCCCTACGATACACATATAAGGACATGAGCTTTAATTCTGAAATAAAAAGGGAGTCAGTGAGCTTTTATTTTGAAAGCAGGAGTCACCGATATAAGTGTGTTTGCAGTGAAACGAGAGAGAGAAATTGGTATCGTTTTTTTAGAGCATGATTCATCCCTATGACATTACAGAAGGACATGACCTTTAATCTTTTTTAGATTCAATTTTTTGGGCATTTAAGGCAATAAAACAGATTTGGAGAGACAGGAGTTGAAATGGGGACAAAAAGGGGGAGACATGCAGAGAACTAACCCGGGTCGGATTCAAACCCGGGTCCGCTGCGACGCCTGGGCCTCTAGGGGTCGCTCTAACCACTGTGCCACTGTGCCCCCAATGAGCTTTAATTCTGACAGCAAGGGTCACCAAGCTTTTATTAACTGAACCTTGCAAGGGCGACAAGGCAAGGCAAGGCAAGGCAATTTTATTTATAGAGCACATTTCAGGCACAGGGCCACTCAAGGTGCTTTACAGGGTTAAAATCAAATAAAGAATACAAATACAAAAAAGGAACAAATTTAAAACACGGATAAAAATACAACATTTAAATAAAAGACAAGACACCCAGAAAATCAAGCCCGCTTAGACCAGTAAGTCAAAGCAAAGCGCGGCCACTCACCCTCCTCGTCCTCCCACTCCAGATCCAGTGACGTCCCGTCATCGTTGGTGGAGCGAGTCTTGGTGGTGAAGTCCCAGCTGCACTCTGTGTTAGGAGTCACTACGTTGGGCTCAGAGGGCAGTCCTGGAAAATAAGAAAAAAGGAAATAAATTTAAAGTTTGTTTTTTTAACATATTTTTTTGGGCATTTTTATGCTTTATTGACAGTGCAGAGAGACAGAGGTGAAATGGGGCAGAGAGGGGAGTGACTTGCAGAGAAAGACCGCGGGTGGGAATCGAACCCGGGTCTGCTGCTGGGCCCGGCCCGGGGAGGGGGACGCCCTACCAACTGAGCTAAGGGCGCCCCACTTTTGTCTGCTTTACACACATTCCTAGTAATGCAGATCCAACGGAGTCTGAATGGTTTGAACTTACTGTTGCTCCTGAACGCCTCAGACTGGGCTTTCACATTCTGGAGTAAGACGTCAAAACCGTCGCCAGAGGTTTGTCTGGAACAGATACAACAATCATTCATGTCACAGTATCAATGGCAATACGATATGGCAATTTTTGTCTACTTTAGCACGCTACTAAAACCCTCTGCAGAGCCCACAGTTATTCATATCAATTTCACTAATTCGTGCAGCACAAGTAAACATAAAAACGTATAAGATTTGGAACGCAGGTTTAATTAAACACTGATTTCTGGGACTAGAGACTTTAAATCTCGGCTACAAACTGTGCGCTCTGCTCACGTCATTAAAATCAATATTATTTCAACTGAATGCTAAAAACCAATCATGTAAATAACCATTTAAGTTCACCCAGCATCTCCCCTCTACTTTTAGCCTGGCCCTACCAGACCATCGTACTTCATTTCATTTGTACAGAAGAAGACTACTGACTACTGAAGTGAAATGAAAATGGAGTGGAAGTAGATAGGCGGGCAGTGCCAGGCTACTCTACTAAACCTCTCTGCAGAGCCCACAGTCTAGGGCAGAGCCTCATGACCGCAGCTTGTCCTCTGCTCAAACAACTGTCCCGCTGTTTGTTTATGAACTGACGTGACTCACTTTCTCTGAGTTTCTCCTCCGGATCCGTCCGCTTTGCCTCGTTTCCTCTGGGCAGACAGCTGCAGACAACACAACAACAGATAGATTGTTTATTCTAGTTTACTATTCATTACCAAGTGTCTTATTTAATATTACTTAATGTCTCTCGGTAGATGTTTTAATGTGTTTTTATGTCTAAGGAAGCGCTAACTTAATTTTGTTGTATTGTTGTCTGACCTTCAATATGATGACAATAAACTACCTGAAAAGATAGAGTACAATGCAGTGACTCAAATACAGACTAGATTCATAAAATAATAACAAACAGTTTGGGTGCTTTCAAGGAAACATGTGAGCAACACCAGAACACAGAAGCAATGAAAGGTGGAAATGAAGAGAAATCTCAGTACAATATTCATCATATCACATAAGAGCAGCGATGGAAAGTTACTGAAGTACATTTAGTCACGTACCGTACTAAAGTACAAATCTGACTTCAATTTACGTGAGTATTATTTTTTCATGCTAGTTTGTACTTAAACTCCACAACAATTATTTGATACATTTAGTTAGTAGTTAGTTACTTTACAAATTCAGATGTTTTTCACACAAGACACAGAAGATAGAAGATTTAGTACTTCCCAAAGGTTCATGCAAGTACAGCTGAAGCATTAGTTGATTAATTGATTAGTCATCTGACAGTAAATTAATTGCCTGTAGACTATAGATAATCTCAAGTAATTTCTATGCAAATGTGCATTTTCTATGTATGTATGTTGTATGATGTAAAACAATTTATATGGATCAAAATAAATAAGTACTACAACTAAAATACTTATAGATAGTATTGTTCCATTGCAGCTATGTTGTACCATCTCATTTGGTAAATAAAGCGCTGAGACAAGACAAGATGTCTGACTGGATAAGAAAGTAATGTTAATGAAGAAAACACAAAAACATAAGAACGAAAACAGAAGAAATAATCATTAAAGATTACAGAAGTATGAGGACTTTGAAATGCAGTGGAAGCCTCTGCAGTTGAGAGGAGAAGTTAGTATATTAGCCGAGCAGTTAACAAACAGCGAGTAGTGTGAGAGGGGAGCGCGCTAGGTGCTGCGGCTGCCTCACCTCCTTCAATTTGCGTTCTCGTGCCAACCTGGCGAGCTCACGCTGGGCGACAATTCTAGCCTCCTCTTCTAGCCTCAACTTCTCCTCTTGTGCCTCTAACTGAAGCAGAAAAAAATAAATAATAAAACAACAAAAAAAAAATCAAACACAAAATAGAAAATTACCAAAAACAGAAAAAACAATGCAGCAAATTATAAAAATGAGTAAAAATAGGTTTTTAAAAAACGTGAAATTAAATAAGGGGTGTCTTGTTAAGTGGTGTCTTTTAAAACATGTGTGCGCTCACCTCGGCTTGTATCTTCTGGTCGATGTGGACCTGTGACTCTGAGAGCGCAGTGTAGCGATGCTCCTTGAGATGCTTGATCTCATCTTCATTGATGGGCCTGAAGGACAATGAATGGACAGAACACATCACTGTTTAACCTTATTAAGAAAGAACTCATGATTATTTTATATCTTAAAATCCCATTTTGTCTACGGCAGAGTATGAGGGCCAAGGGAGAGAGAAAAGGAGGATGTTTGTTTCTCCCTTTTGCACTTTGAGAAAAAAGTCAAAATGTTGAGAACCAACGTGTTATTAGTGGAAGTGTACTTAGAGGACGTCTGAATAAAGATGCATTTGAATGGGGGCGCCCTTAGCTCAGTTGGTAGGGCGTCCCCCCCCATGGGCTCGGCCAGCAGCGGACCCGGGTTCGATTCCAGCCCGCGGTCGTTCTCTGCATGTCACTCCCCTCTCTTTCAACTGTCTCTACACTACAATAAAGCATAAAAATGCCCAAAAAAATATATTTGAAAAAAAAAAAAAAAAAATGCATTTGAATAACGTTCTGCTTACGAGTTATTGATCCTGGAGGTTTTAATCTGTCAATATATTTCCAACTTTACCGCAGTCTTTAACTGTCAAATGTATTTTTTCTCAAAGTACATAATAAAAAAGAAAAGTCCCTTCGCTCATTCTTTCTTTCCTATGGCCCTATACTTTTCTGTACATAACTTACCTCGGGCAGGGCTGTGGGCTCTCCGCCTACAATGCAGAAGAAAAAAAAAAAAACATTTTAGGGCACAGCCATTACATGAGAAATAAACTGTTCAAGATCCAAGTGCCACCAGTCTGGGACTCTGCAGACAGTAATCGAGTTAGTTCCCTGCCTGAGATGGGTGCTGGGTGGGGGCACACTTCACTTTCTATCCATCACTGGTGGATGGGAGCTTAGAAGTAAACGGTACTCTTAGATAGCAGCTTTTTTAATTTGACTGTACGTCTTATAAAATACACACACTATGTCTGTTAGAGTGTAATTGGTTTCTAAGCA
The DNA here is from genome assembly GCA_026122265.1 of Ammodytes dubius. Lineage (NCBI taxonomy): Eukaryota > Metazoa > Chordata > Actinopteri > Uranoscopiformes > Ammodytidae > Ammodytes > Ammodytes dubius. Next base: position 27,321,348 of record CM047512.1, on the reverse strand, counting down.
GCAGTGTGTGTAATAGTGCGTAGCTTTTTCATATAAATGAATGTCAGTTACATTTAAGACATAGTCAAACGAGTTGACACAAAGTTGATTAAGCCTATCAGCTCCACAAATCTCTCTCTGTATTTCTCAGTATGGCAGCGTTTACAAACTGGTGTTCGCCCCCTGACACTGGTGCAGGAGCTCAGAAAAATTCCAAGAAGCGCCCAAGGAATGTTTCAGTAGTTGATTCTACTGCTAAGAAAAAACCTGAACGTACAGCAGAAGGTATAAAATCCATGGGCATTCACTTGAAGGCTTATCTCATGTAGATGCACAGACAGTGTTCTTGTAATTACTGAGAATTACTCATGGGGACGACAGAAGTTACGCACTGTAGTTTTAAACATATTATATAAAATATGATCAGACTTACCTCATCGCTCTCGACCAGATTTTCAAACTGCAAGATTTAAAAGTCACAATTAGATTTATAACACAATGCTGAGTTATATATATATATATATAATACAGTCATTATTAAGAAGTAGTGAATGTGCGACTGGTACCTCTATCGTATAGTGTTCTCCTGTGGTGCTGCTGCGGAAGTATTTTGACCTGTTGGAAGAATAATTAAGAGAGTGTGAACAAACCTGTTTCAGGCTGTAAAAAAGTGAATGGGACACAGTAGTTTTACTTTCTCAAACAATGTTTCTGTACGTCTATATCAGAAATTATATTTGACTAATCTCTATGCTTTTTTTCAGCTAAATGGTTGACTTGGCCATGAAAAATTGTTGGGAAAGAAAAATGGATCTGACAAAAAAAAATCTAGTTTTAGTGGCCATTGTAGAATGAATAAACCAGGTATTATAGAAAGTGTGGTTGTGTGAAAGTGTAGACAGTAGTTCTGGAACTTTAAGAAAATATGACAATAGAACATTTAGTGTGAACGCTGGGAGCATGTTTTGTGGATGTATTGCTATGTGAATGTATATCTTTCAGGACTGTCTGTCTGGTGGTTTGCATGTTCCACATTGTATCATAAGCATGAAGCAGGGTGGTTAAGGGTTAGGGGACTGACCTAGTCTTGGTCTTCTTGACTTGTCTTGTCTACAACACTAATGTAAACATGAATGTGACAACAACCACAAGACAGTGACATGTGATGACTGTGCTGTCTAATTTGGTTGAGTCATTCAGCAGTTACAGTAAGCATTACTTGCTCTTTACTTAGTATCCTCTCCATGCTGATTGTATACACTAAGGAAAATGTCCTATGTAGGCCTATGTAAAACATAGTTATATAAAAACATTATTCCCTCTTATTCAGTTAAGATTGATTTAAACTTTAAGATGTGTTACTTCATATTTATGTCAAATGTAAATGAAACATTTTACTCATAATTTCACTGTATTTATTTTAAGCAATACAGCTATTTAACTAGCCTATGTTATAGTTCTGCGTCAATAAGGTCTTATAACTAGCCTACTACTCATGCTACTACTGCGCCTGTCATCTCCATTGTGTTGACATATGGAGGTGATGAATTAATTATTTGCTTCTGTAAGCAGAAGGTAAAGACAGACTGAAAAACATTAATTATTAACTTTAAATATGGCCTTAAAAATGACGCGACAAACAGCTGATAGTCAGTTTATGAATGAGGACAGCCACTTAACAAAGGCTACTCTACGAGGGTCTAAATATGAGTCCACAGACAGGCTGTCCCATCTGACTAAGACCTTATTGTTGACAGTAGGGGTGGGGTTCAGCCGGTTCATACCCCATACACACAGCAGGACACAGACCCGGACAGAGAGGCCTAACCCCCGGTCATGTCTAACCACTCACCCGCCTCCTCTCTGGATCCTGTTGGCTTCTCTCCGGCAGAGCCCCACGCAGTATGCCCAGCAGTTTCCCATCGCATATTTAAATAGTTCCGTATTATTTCATGTGTTCGGTTAAAGCTGCCGGCGTTTCAGATCAGAGGGATACATCTCTAAAGAAAGTCCTGTTTCAGACACTTCCTCATCCTCCTCAATATTCTTCTTCTTCGTTATGATTTATGGCTGTTCGATAACCAAGGTGTTTTAGTACATAGCGCCCCCTACTGTACAGGAGTTTTGCAGTAGCTTGCAGGTAGTTCAACTATACTGATTTAAAGGTGCAGTGTGTAATATGACATCATCAAGGAAGTTCTACAAAGTTCTAGAATGCAACACTCCCTGGGTAACCCCAACCCTTTCGAATAATAACAGAAGCTACAGTGGCCTTCAAAGACAAGAACAATTCAACATTTTAAACAATGCACCTGATGACATTCCAACTATGACACTTTCAAGATGGCGGCACTAGGCCTTGGTCCAAAATATGCAGAAATATGGACATATATGAGACCCTTTCTAAGGGAAAAAATAATAATTAAAAAAAAAATGTTCAGCTATTATGCACTAAATTAAATGTACTTATGGATATTATAATTACTTTCTACAAAATATGCTAGGAAATAGAACCCAAAATTCTACACACTGCACGTTTAAGTAGTAGGCCTTTACTAGCCTGGTGCTACCAGACCATCGTACTTCATTTCATTTGTACAGAAGGTCTGGCAGTGCTGTAATTGGCAAACGTTCACTCATGGAGGCGGGTGTCTGTTAAAGTTTAAAACTATTGGATCTGCCCAGTGCCACTCTGGATTAGCCAACCAATCGCATAACGTTTGGTCGTCACGTGTGTCATGAGCCGGCTTCTGGCAACTGAAACTGGAGCGCGACTTCGACGTCATCGTTCTCAGCCAGCCACTCGCTCTGTTCGCTGATTGGACCGGCTGTCGAATCTCCGCAAAACTGGGAAATGGGCTGTACACCCAGACTGACTACTGAAGGGAAAATAAAATTTGGCCGGAAGTAGGCGGGCGGGCGGAGCCAGGCTAGGCCTTTACTGTATCAAAATTCAATTGCAACACTATTTTTTTTGCGCCAACTTTTCGTGAGCTGACATAAACGATCGACAACATTTTTCCATGTACACAAAAGGCCTATTCCTCTTGAAGTTTTTCCACAAAATTGTTTAGCATGACCGTGTGTGAATGAATAGAACCTGGATCCCTGTAAAGTTGTATGTAAAGAGCTTTGAGTGCGAGAAAAGCGCTATATAAATTTAATGTAGGCCTATTAATAATAATAATAATAATAATAATAATAATAATAATAATAATAATAATAATAATAATAATAATAATACATTTTATTTATATGGCGCTCTTCTCTCACTCAGAGCGCTTTACATAAAACAAAACAATAAACAAACAAAAAGAACATGTAGAGTTGGGTTGGTGGTGAACTAGGGGTAGGCAGAGGAGAAGAGATGGGTCTTGAGTTTGGACTGGAAGATGGTGAGGGACTCAGAGTCACGGATATGTTGGGGGAGGCTGTTCCAGAGCCTGGGAGCTGCCCTGGAGAAAGCTCTGTCACCAAAGCTGCAGAGTTTTGATGTGTGGGTGGAGAGGAGACTGGCTGAGGAGGATCTGAGGGCCCGAGGGGGTTGATAGGGGGAGAGGAGGTCAGTGAGATATGGGGGGGGGGGGGGGGGGGGGGAGTGGTGGAGGGGCTTTGTAGGTGAGGACCAGGAGTTTGTAATCGATCCGGAATGAAATGGGGAGCCAGTGGAGCTTTTTGAGGACTGGGGTGATGTGGTTCCACGAGTTGGTGTGAGTGAGGAGAGTATTAGGCTACTATTATTATTATTAGGCTATATTATATATGTTAATGAGCACTTCTCCTGGGGCCCGTTTCATGTAGCTGGTTTTACATATAGCCAACTCTGAATTTAGAGCGCAGGGTTGATAAGCAACTCTGGGTTTTCGGTTTCAGAACAGTGGACCAGCGTTGGGTTAATAAACTCTGAGCGTGTTCACTCTGGGTTGAGCGCGTGCGTAAAAGCCATTAGCCTCGTTCGACATGTCGCCGTCTTGCTAAGACCTGCGCAATTATGACGCTCGGCTTGCTGAGCGCACAGCATTTTTCCAGCATTTTTGTTGTGCGCTCAGCAAGACGCGCGTCATAGTTGCGCAGGTCTTGCTCAGACCTGTGCAAGTCGAACGAGGCTATCGTCAATGGATCGCTGATAACATGATTCACCATGGAAACAGGAGAAACAAATGCTTGATCCTCCCACTTCCCCACTTCTCAAAAAAGAAAAGAAAAGAAAACTTCTCCGCTCCTCCCACAGTTAGAAATATTAACGAATGAGCTTATGGAGAAGAATTAACGGGGGTATTATCTCATAACTCTGATCTAATCACCTCTACAATAGCCCACAGGAAAAAAACGGGGTAAACAAAAGAGCATCATTGCTTCCGTAGCCTATGAGAGGCGATAGTCTATTTTAAGAATTAGGCTTATCAGCATATCAGCAGACAGCAGCAGCAAAAGTGTTAAACTGGCGCTGCACAGCGTTGCTGACAGTGTTTTATATCCGCTGTATTATGTAGGCAAGCTATAATAGCTACTGTGCAGTAAACAGACTGTCGCTTCTTTTAAATTGGGAGTGAAAGACATTAAAGTCAGACACATTAGGTGACAGTTTCCATTGAAGAGCCTGATTGATTTATTACCAGATCCCTTGTCCTCTAGTGATCACAGTTTAAATTAGCCTATTATATAATTTCTATATTCATATTAGGCTATTTAACGAGGCTAGTCTGTGACTTTGTGATCATGTGAACAGTAACGATCGCGTGCAGCCGCAGCATTACATTTCAACCTGAAATCTGTTCAGTGGCACAGACGTTAAAAAACTCATGTTAATAAAAAGATGAATAGGCTAATCAGATACATACAATGAAATAGGTTTATTAATCTGAATGTAGAGCATGTTCGCGATGTGTAAGGTGGCCGCCTATTATGAACGGACCGAGGGCTGAGAACAAGGCTACTGATCAGATAAATGATCGGTCAAACGTAAAATCATCAGGAAATGATAAAAACATCCCGATGGAGATGTCTATGGAGTGATTTTGCTTCAAACTGTAGGGTCGCGTTGTGACAGTGACACTCTTTCTTCAGTCGGCGCTGCAGCGTAAATTGAAAACAAATTCAGAGTAGCCTAGCTAGGTGGTCAAATCACCTATCCAGCAGGTTAGACCCACGGCGTATGTTGCCGCAGTAACTGACTCTCGGTCACGCTGAACCTGCTTCCTGAAACGGAAAACCGAGAGTGTCCACTACTCAGACCGAACAAACTCAAAACCAGCTAGGCTACCTGAAACAGGCCCCAGATCTCCTGTGCCCTCTCGCCTATAATGCAGGCCTCGGTTATAATAGGCTATATTTCGTAAATTAAAGCTTAGGCCTAGGCTACACTTTATTCTACCGAAGGCATGGACCATTTGTGTGGATGTCGAGAATCAATGTATGTGCAACAGGTTGTCCGCAGTAGAAGAGCCTCGTTTTAGTAGGAGCCGTCTTGCTCAGCCTCAGACCCTCGCAATTATGACGCGCGTCTTGCTGAGCGCACAGCAAAAATGCTTCAAAAATGCTGTGCGCTCAGCAAGACGAGCGTCATAATTGCGCAGGTCTTAGCAAGACGGCTCCTTCTCAAACGAGGCTCTTCCATTCATCTAGGCGCTACAACTGTTATTGTAATTCGCACTTGATTCGCATTAACGTGACAGCACTGCTTACCTGTCTAAATTTTATTAATCATGCTGCTTGCACCATGAAGAGGCCCATACATGTTATTTAATGGTTGTACAAAAACATAACTTTTTTCAATTTTCTTTATTCTTCTAAACATACGTAGGCCTATACCTGTATGCGCGCGCACACAGGCATTGTCGAATCCGTACTGCGTGTGCGCATGCGCCGGTCTGCGCAAATCGAATCAACATTAAAAGAACGAACATTAAAGGGAACGCCCATAAATATATATAAAACACTAGATACGCCACGCCCCTTCTATGCCATCAAAGGCTTTGATGACGTTTTCATGCATACAATTCCATACGACGTCATCATCCTGATTGTTTTTACAAGCCAAGGGTAATACTTGCTTTGGAAATCATTATTCAATTTGCACTTGAATGACAGGTAAGTTCCAGACCACGGTCAGAAACCACAGTGAGGATCTACCATAGATAGTCTATCATCTACATTACTGAAGGATAAACAGTAAGCATCAATCTAACTGAAGAAAACCAGCCACCTTACAGAAGAGATGTCTGAAATCGTAAAATCAGGAATTAAGATGGACGATGGCATCGTAATCACATCGGAAGCCATCCTGCCCATTGTAGAGAAACACTTTGCACTGATCTCGGGAGCCCAGTGGTGCCTGCTGTCAGAGGGGATGCCGGATCGGCACACAGAGGCTACACTGGCTGACTTGTTCGTGGATCTCGTACGGACACTCGCTAGAACTGTCCTTAGAATTGTCTTGCCACTGTTTCTGGGGCGCATTCGCAGTGCTGAATCTCCTGCCAATATAGACCTGGCTTTGGCGGACTACAACACTCGTCTCGGAGACTCCCTTTCGGAGAGCTTTTCCGTGGCTCTTAACGGCCCACAGGAGAAATGTCCTAGTTCAGAACAGCTGACCGCACTCGTTGAGAATGAAATCTCACTGAAGGTTCACTCTGGTGTACCTTGGCCCTGAGCAGATCTGCTTTTCCAGACGCACCAGCTGTTTTTATCACCAGCAGGATGTCAAACGTTTCGCTCTTCGTCAAATGGTGACGCATGCTGCCACCGTTCTGAAAGGTCACGTGACTAGACGGAACTTAAACTGCATTGGATGTAAAAAACATCCCAGCAAAAATGCATCCCAGCAAAAATGTGTCAAGAAAAGCTCCAAATCTACATCATGCATCCTGGAACAAGGAGGAGAGCCACTGAGATCCAAATCACCTCTGAGCAAGAAATCTGAGATCTCCATCCCCACAGCGACTCAAGCCGTGGGGGAAATCCTCGACAAATGGTCCAGTGAGACACCCGACACCAAAGAAGAGGCTGATGACAGCAGTGTCCTGTCATTCAGCGTCTCTGCAGCATCTGATATTGTGAAAAGTATTGTCGATGACCTGCATTATCTCGACTTTGGAGAAACAGCTCGATGCAGTGAGCGGGCCAGCTCACCCATACCTCATTTTGAGCTGGGGTTAATACTCAATCAAGCGAAGGACTACTTTGAATCACAGGAAAAAACTCAAACCGAAGATGCCATCGTAGCGGCGCGCAAACGGAGCTTTACCCAGTTCGCCAAACTTCAATTTGAAAACATGATCGTAGAGCTGAAGCGTTTCAGTAAAGCCCAGAACACAGACTCCCTTGTGAGTCTCAAACAGAAATCAAAGCGCTCTCGATTCAAAGCCAGAGATTATGATCCTGAAAACCTCCCAGGAGCTGTTCCAGAGTCTATCAAAGCTGAACCTGAAGCCTGCTACGAAACCACACAGACAACTAGGATCAGCATGACAAGCAGCTGGCATCTCAAGTGGATTTTGAGACCATCAAACAAGATATCGACAGCTTGTTTAGCAAAGTAAACCTGCCGGGGAAAATACCATCAGATGGCGCGAAAATTACTGGAAAACATCATATCCAGCGGTGATCTCAAAAAGTTTTCAAAGGAACTGACCGATAAAATGTACGGCCATCTGATGGTTAGCCACACATACCAACTTCCAGTGGCTGAGATGGGAAAATGTCTTTCTGACTCTATCATCTCCCAGCAAAGAAAGAGGGGGGACAGTGTGCATTTTAACTCTTCGCCTGAAGTACTATATGTCCTGACAGAGGACACAGTGGGAAAGTTCTTGCAGAACGTGCTCCTCTGGTTGGAGAAGCAGCCATCAGATGCATCAAACCACAGCGAAGAAGTGTCCGGTGCACTAACTGACATAAAAGACCTTATCACCACCATGCTGACCCCATCAATGGACACAAACGTAAGCGGTCCAGAGTACCCTCAAGCCTGTGGGAACGGAAATGAAAACTCCCTCTGATTTCAGTCAGAGTCGGGTATCACCTGCTGATTTCAGTCAGAGTCGGGTATCACCCTGATTTCAGTAGAGTCGGATACCCTTCATATGCTCATATCTCCTGCCGCGCAGTGACGATGTGTGTGGCAGCTTGAACATCAGTATCCGAGTTGATAGTACGCCTTTCAGCTCATGCAAAACCAACGAGATTCCAGAAGTCCTAACTCCCAAACTGTGTTGTCATGCACCTCACTCCAGTCTGGAGTCATCGTCATCTGTCATGTCGGATGGAACCACAGTTTATACAGCAGAGGAGGTGACCAAGGATCTCACCATTGCACTGCTCTTGAGGCTGATTAATAAATCCCCCATTGAGACCAGGAGGTCCCTGCAGAAGAAAGACGTCAGCGCCGTCTTAAGGCGTCTGATAGCGAAAGTGCAGAAAGCGACTTCCACCTTTGGACCTGATGATGTCAGAGACAACCAAGCACCGCACGAGCAAAATCATCAGGGCCGTGGTGAAAGACATCGACCAGAGTTTTGGCATAGATGTCCTAGTTCATGAACTGATGGAAAAATCATGACCTTTTTGATCATATTATTCTGACATATCTCAAAGCCCAGCTGGAACGCGCACCTCCCTCCGAAGCCAAAAAAGCCAGTAGTCGCCAAGTTCTTCTCAGGAATTGGAAAAGTCTTATCCAAGCCCTTCAATATGTGCATCTCGGATAGCCAACGTGATCTAGAAGCTTCTCATTTAGCCACTTGAATTTCAACACTAGTAATCTCACAAATGAATATAGGGTTTTCTCCGGGTGCTCCGGTTTCTCCCATGTGTATAATCATCATAACATAAAAAACAACAGCACACACAGAACATATATATGTAGTGAAGATTCATATATAGGCTACATAAACATTAACCATCAAGGGCTACATGGGCTTTGGGTTTTCTCCGGGTACTCCGGTTTTGTCCCGCATTTATGATCACAACATCTAAAAAAATCATAAAATCAAAAAAACAACAACAAATATAGAACATACGTGATGGTGTATGGGCCTGTAGTCATCATGGGCTACATGGCCTTGGGTTTTCTCCGGGTACTCCGGTTTTGTCCCGCATTTATGATCACAACATCAAAAAAAATCATAAAATCAAAAAAACAACAACAAATATAGAACATAGGCTACATTATGTGTATATATGCAGTATATGGGCCTGTAGTCATCATGGGCTAAAATGGCCTTGGGTTTTCTCCGGGAACTCCGGTTTGCCCGTCACATCTACAATCGTAAAAAAAAACATATACTACTGCATTATATTGGAAACTATTAATTCTATACGCCCCACATTTGCCCCCACATTGGCCTTGGGATTACTCAGTAAAAATCATAACATCAAAAAAAATGAAATTTAAAAAGCTAACAAAACAACAAGAAGAAGAACAACTCCAGAAGCTCCGCTCATTCAAAAGCAAATTAAAAGAAAAAAAAATTAAATTGGAAAATCCAAAAAAAGCAAAGAAAAGATCGAAACAAACGTCATGTAGGCTACTGCATATATATTGGAAACTATAAATTCTATCAACCCCACATTGCCATGGTGGGATTACTCAGTCTGCTTCACACACCCCTGAAAAAATCACAAATTTAAATTGGAAAATTATAACAAAAACTTCCAATTTAAAGGTGATTTTGTCAAAATCAAAATAAAAAAAAAAAAATGAAAAGCTAACAAAACAACAACAAGAGAACACAACTCCAGAAGCTCCGCTCATTCAAAAGCAAAGAAAAAAGAAAAAAAAAATTTAATTGGAAAATCCAAAAGAAGCAAAGAACAAGATCGACAACAACAACAACGTCATCAACAAAAAATTACAAAATAAAAATTTTGTTTCTGCATTTAACTTTTTTGTGTTTTTTTTAGTGAATTGAATGGAATATAATTAAAGTGCTTCATTCTGAATGATTCTAATACAGTTGTTTCTTGAAGGTTTTGCTCCATTTCCAGTTTAATACTTGAACACTAATCATCCATTGAGTTAAAAACAACCACAAGCATAGTTCAAAATACTACTGTAGGTCTCTGAAAGTTGTGATGATGAATACAACGCCATACACTTTCTTTCATAGACGGTGAACCATTGCAGAACAATGGTATTTGCCTAGCAGACAGACAATAAAACTTTTCAAAGTGTATCACTGAATATATCAACAATCCAAGCCTGCATCATTAGGCACCACACAAGCTCAGACTGTCTCTAGGGTAGCTCTGTTCTCTTAATTGTGAATTGAATACATCCATTAACCCCCTCAAATATAAATATAAAAAGGTTTTTAAATACTCCGTTTTCTCTGCTTAGTGTTGTCCCACAATGTATTGGATAAAATGGCTTTACTTTTTGTTTTTGGCCAAATTTGTGAAGTTGAATTTTATGTTCTTGTGTTCATTACCTGGCCCTAAAACAAGATGAAGAAATGTGCCTGAACCATGAAAACTATAGGTTGATAATGGAGCAGACACATGTGCAACACTGCCATCTACTGTCACTCTAGTGTCATTGTTCATACATTTACACGACCAGGTTTGTGTATTTAGAAACATAACTTTATTATTGTAGGATCATATTGCTTTTTTGCATTTCACACATTTTCATACAATAAAAACATTCACAGATCACTGATGTCTGTATTTATTCATCCAACTAGATTGTTATCAAGCAGCTTTATTGTAATCAACATAATTCTTGTACACAATAACCAATGGTTATTTTACCACACAACAACTAGCCATATTCATTGACTTGATTTGAATGTAAATATATGGATGTGGTGTAGAGAAATCCAAAATCCAATAAATATGTCTTCCTTATGTAAGATATTGTATGTATATTTTATGTAAAATATTTTTGCTCTCTGACATTGTATTGTGTAATTGTATATATCTGATTATCATTGTAATTGATGAATGAAAACTAGTAAAATTAATCAAGAATCGAATAATAACATGTGGAAATAAATCTGTCTTATTGTCTTCCATAATTACAGATGTTCTCTCATACATATACTTAATGTATTGTAGGTTGCCTACTGACAACTGGCCGGGGACTACAGCTGGAAATTAGCCAAATAGGCTAAAGCTGCGCCTTCTCAAAGGGGACTGTCCACGAAACTATAAACAAATAAACTAAACTAAAACTAAACTAAACTACATAATTGGGTTGGAGTCATGATTTGAATTATTTTCTCTCTGTCTTTTTCACTCTATGTCATCAGCGGTGAAGAGGTAAGCGTGAATCTCGTCTTCAGCCGGAGTCTTGTCCACGTTTCTGACTCTGGCTTTCTGAGCAACTGGTGTGCACCTGGGCATCAGCTTCCTACCACTCTGAAGATAAAACAAAAAAAAGCTTGACATTAGAGTTTAAAGAATTGCTTTGTCAGTTTGTATTATTTTTATATGTTACTGTGAATTCAGAGAGATATTATTTTAAAGTGTTCAAGACAAGACACTGTAGGCAACATGGGGAAATAAATACTTGTACATATATTGTATTTTTCTGATTGATAAAATTGAGAAAAGAAAGAAAGTGGTAATAATTTAATGATATTTATTTAACCAAACTTAGACTTACTACTTTCTTGGAGTCAGCCAGAGATCTCTCCAGGTATCTCCTCATCCTTTCCTTCTGTTTCTCTCTCTGCTCTCTCAGCTTTTCCTCACGCTGCCTGTGATGTGATTTATGAGAAGAAGGGATTCTTAACTGACAAATGTATTAATGTATTGAGTGAGCGATTCTGGAGAACGCTTGTTGTTGAAATCACTCTTTGTCAAAATCAGTGAATATTGCCTCATGATCTGCTACCTGTCTGTACTGATGTGTTCTGAAAACAATCCAGTATCCAGTGTTAATGCACAGCCTAGGCTCTGTAAACGTGCAAGATGCTACATATGTTAGGCCCCTTTGTTTATATTCCAGTTTACAAAGCCTAAGCTATGTCTTAACACTGGATTTTGTCTTCATCACACACAAAGTACAGACAGGTAGCGGATTGTGAGGAGATATTCACTGATTTTGACAGAAAGGGATTTTGACATCAAACATTCTCCAGAACCGCTGACTCCATCTTTAGTGTGATTGATTGAGAAAAGACTTGAATAGATACATTACATTTCATTTAGCTGACGCTTTTATCCAAAGCGACTTCCATTAAGTGCATTCAACCATGAAGGTACAAACTCAGAACAACAAGAATCTCGTAATTACTATAGCTTCAAATAAACCAAACTACAAAGTGCCACAAGTAAGTGCTACATGGAGATGTAACAAGTGCAAAACATTTGTTATTTTTATTTTATTTTTTTTTGGTCGAAGTGCAGTCTGAAGAGATGTGATTGACACAGACCTGCTGCGTCTCTCACTGTCCTTGATCTTCTTCAACAAGCATTCTCCAGAATCGCTGACTACTCCTTTAATATCATTGCTTTAGAAGATACATGAATTAGTTGGCCAATAGACACAGACCTGGACCTTCTCTCACTGTCCTTGATCTTCCTCATGGTCTCCAGCTTGTCCTGTGGGATGCTCTCCAGACTCTGCAGCAGGAGAGACATGCGGCTCTCGATGTTTGACAGTTTCTCCAGCGTGGAGAGGTTTGAGGTCCGCTCGTCCACACAGCAGCGGTGAACCTCGGACACCTTCTCACCCAGAGCGTCCAGCATCACGTCCTATGTGTAATGATGACAAAGGATTTTTTTTTACTGCTTAAAACTGCTAGGGCCACCTTACATTCATTTTGAGACTATGTTCTATTATATATTGAAGTTTATAAATGAGTGTTTTGGACTGGCACAGCGGCGCTTTCTACAAATGCAGAAAAAAGTCAATATTCTTGTAATTTTTTTTGGCATTATTTTTTTTGAAATTTAAATTTTGTTGTTGTGCACGATCTCAGCCCTAATGTAGCAGCTGCAGAGGTTCAGATCAAGTTCCGTAATTTGCGAATAATTTCATAAAATAATAAAATAATTAGTAGCTATATAAATAGTATAAAATATTTTTTTTTCACAAAGTGCACACTGCTACAGTACAAGGTGTTACTAAACACTGCTGCCTCCTCACCTGGTCTTCTGTATTGAGCGATACATGGAGCTGGACTTTCTGTTTGAGTTTGTTGCTTCGTTTCTCCTCCACGTCGATTCTCTGGTTCACGTCGTTTATCTGCAGAGTCAGCAGCTCTTCACCCTTCACACTTTGGAGATAAATAATTCAGCATAGGATGGATAGAACGTGTTAAATAGTGCACAGGAAAACACAGGGTCAATGAAATGTAATGCTCACAGTGTCTGTCCCTATGAAATAACAGTCTCATTTGTCCTCTGATGATCATAAATGACATGTTACAGTGTACGAGACCATCAGTGCAAATAATGCTGTTTTTATATAGTTTTTCTTAATGCCTTTGTAATGGGTGTGCTCACACAGGAACAACAGCTGGCGCAGTAAAACACTACCGCTTTTCTCCAAAGGGGGTGCTAGAATTAACAAAAATAAAAAGTTCCTCATAGCTACTTTAAAATTAGACAAAAGGTGAATAGGCTTCCTCACAAATCATTCACTCATAAAGCATTGCTACTTGAGTTTCAGACAGATGTAAGCTACAACTAACTAACTTTTAACAAATTAAAAAAAAAAAAAACTTGGTCACAAAAAAAAAGATTTAAGCAGCAATGGGTCAATGCATGAATGATTTGGGGGAAATTCTCTTGTCCTACTTTAAAATCATCAATACTTATTTGTTTGTTTATTTAGCAGGGACAATGCACAGCTCATTAGCACTACCAGAGTTAGCTATTAGGCAATTTCCATCATACTCTCCTGAACTTTACAGATGCTTAACTTACAGGTGCTGCTAACCCTGACCTTTTGATACCTACATCTTGTCCCTGGTGATCTGCATGGATTGTTTCAGTTCTTCCAGAGTCGCTTCCACTCTGGTAGAGTTCTGAATCAGAGACAGATTCTGCTCTGTCAGCTCTGTCACTAAATCCATCAGCTGCTGAGGGTCAGTGAAGTAGATCTGGGGATCCTCCTAACACGATCGCAAAATATAAAATATAAAATAAAGATAAGTAAAGCACTCAATATGTATAATTTTATTTGACACAGGTGAAAACAGGCACACACTGATTATCGGGGTGAAAAACGATTTAACTTAGCAAGCTAGATTTTTTTTTTATGTGACTGTTTATGAATAACACCAACCTCGTAGTCCGAATCGCTATCCAGTTCAAATGTAAAATATAAAATAATGATAAGGACAGCACTCTAAAGTTTACTACTTTATATCCGCCACACAACACAAATATTCATTGGAAGATGAGCAGGTTATTTTGTATGTTTTGATGCTTGTCCTGTAGAGACAGACAATATGGGCAAAACAGGCACAAAGATTTACCTCACAAGCTAGATTGTTTTATGTGAATGTTTATGAATAACACCAACCTCATAATCCGAGTAGTTATCCAGTTCATAATTTGTGATCCTGAAAATGGCCAAAGAAAGAGTTAAGAGAGTCAGGAGTTAGTTTGTTCTGGAGGAGCATGTAAACATAACTTCAAATTTACTGCAAGATGTTCCTAATAGCGCAAACATAGAGTGAGCCACAACTGACAGAAAATACAATTGTAAAAGTAAAATAACCTTATCAAAAACTCTGTGTATGCACAAGATAAAATATACACATATATGTCTTGCCTTCTGCTGAACACATTAATGGAAGTTATAGATTGCCATGTTTACCACTGCATCAATGTGCATCAATGTAAAAGATGATCTGATAACTGCATTGAGGTGGAGTGGGGGTGTCTTCTTACTGTGTGTTGCTGTTCGTTGCAGACAGACCGGTCTCTGTGATGGGGGGCAGCTGACCACATGGACTGGGAACATTTCTCTCCAAACCTGTGCACACGTAATCATTCAAATCAAACTTGATAGAAAAATTGCCCCGTTCCTATCCATACAGTATAAGCCTTGTTGCAAAAACCACCTAATTCAAAAGACCACAGGCAGTTACAGAGGTGCTATTTAACTCCAATGAGACCAGTGTATTAAACAGGCATAATTTCTCTCTCTCTTCAAAGTTTGTGATCAATAATATTGAATTCATTTATTTAAATACTTTATTGTAGGAGCAAAAATAGGGTATCAGCATCTGACATATTTTTTTTTTTAATGTGCAAACAATTCAAAGAAAACAGAAAGACAATAATAAGTAAAGAAGGTAAATAAAAATTAAAAGAGAGAAAAAAATAAAAAATCAAAATAAAATCAAAAGTTATACTACTGTACATAAATAGAGTATACATAAAAGAAAAGGGTGAAAAAAATAAAATAATAATAATTTAATTTATATTGAGTGATATAAAGTGACTTGCCGTTCATATCAGTTGACTCCTCAGACTCGATCTGACCTTCTCCATCATTCAGGACTTTATGTTTCTCTGTCTTGGTCTTCTGCTCCTGCTGCCATTCCACAGGAGAAAGCTGGAACAGAAGCTCCTTGTATCTCTTGTAGTCAATCAAGATCTCTTCACAATTAGATAATTCACTGTGAAGAAAACAGGCTGGATTTGATATTGATTGATTGATTGATTGATTCAATTCATGTAATATGTATTCACCGTTTTAGTAAACACTTTTATGCACTAGATCATGGGTTATATGCGCTCATATACAGCCCCGGAAAAAAATTAAGAGACCAGTCTGGATTTTTCTTAAAATCTTTATCTCTACATTACTTTATGGAAATGCTCTAAATGACAATATTTTTATAGTGAATTTGGGAGAAATGTTGTCGGTAGTTTATATCATAAAATCAAAATTGTTTATTCTACTCAAACATATGCCTTTAAATAGTCAAACAAAAGACACTGAACATTTGGAGTGGTCTCTTAATTTTCCCCAGATAAGAGCTGTATTATCAGATGCTACCTTCTTATGCTCCCAATCTCGGCCGATAGTTTCTTGATCTCCGTGTTCTTCTCCTGTTTGGACTTTGCCTCTTGTTCAAAACTAAACAAACAGACAAGACAAATGTTTTTAAAAAAACACCCAATCCACATGACATGTCATAACTCAAAGGTAGTCAGTCAGTGATTCTGGAGAAATTTTTGTTATCGAAATCACTTTTTGTCAAAATCAGTGAATATCTCCTCACGATCCGCTACCTGTCTGTACTGTGTGTGCGCTGAAAAAAAATCCAGTGTTAATACAAAGACTGTAGGCTCAGTAAAACAGGTAGGTTGCTAGTTACGGTGGGGCCCCCTTTGTTGACATACCAGTTTACAGAGCCAAGGCTTTTGTATGAACACTACTAATTAACTTAACTATTAAAAAATTTTTTTTCAGCGCACACATAGTACGGACAGGTAGCGGATCATGACGAGATATTCACTTATTTGGACAAAAACTGATTTTGACAACAAGGGTTCTCCACTCCAGAATCACTGACTCCATCTTTAACCACTTGGTGTTGAGCACTTTGTGTGGCATTTGATTGTATGAAAAGTGCTATATAAATAAAGTTTGATTAAGTTTGATTGAACATTTCTTACAAGGTCCTGGCCTCCACAGATTTCTTCTCGTTGTCTCGGAGGAACTCTTCAAAGTGTTGGTTGTCTCTGTGGATGAGCCTCTGCAGCTGCTGCAGCTGACGCTCCTCTCGGGCGATCGCCTTGTCCATACGAGAGATCTCTGACCTCTTCGTCATCAGAGATAACTGAGGGAGAGAGAGAGAGAGAGAGGGGGGGGGAGAGAGAGAGAGAGAGAGAGAGAGAGGGGGGGGGAGAGGGAGGGAGGAGAGAGAGGGAGAGAGGGAGAGAGAGAGAGAGGAGAGAGAGAGAGAGAGGAGAGAGAGGGATAGAGAGAGAGAGAGAAGAGAGGGGAGAGAGAGAGAGAGAGAGAGAGGGGGGAGAGAGAGAGAGGGATAGAGAGAGAGAGGGTTAGAGAGAGAGAGAGAGAGGGGGGAGAGAGGATAGAGAGAGAGAGAGAGGGAGGGAGGGAGAGAGAGAAGGATAGAGAGAGAGAGAGGGAGGGAGGGAGAGAGGGAGAGGGGGGGGGGAGAGAGAGGGATGAGAGAGAGAGAGAGAGAGAGTGGTGTAGTACTTAGAGCCCTCATGAGGCTCAGTCTTCTTCACAGCAGACCGGGTTAGAATTGACCCGGGTCGTTCTCTGCATGTCATTCCCTCTCTGACCCATTTCAACTCTGTCTCTCCCAACTATCAATAAAGCTTGAAAAATGCCCAAAAATAATCTTTAAAACAAAAAGAATATGTCCATCTGGCTGATTCTTGTGAATGCGACATCTCATAAACGCTTTGAGGGATTTTTAAAAGTTCTGCACAAATGTCGAGTCTGACTCAAGGGTGAACTGAATAGATTATTCAGGTCATCATTAGTTACAGTTAACCAGACTGAGAAATATCCAAGTAAAACTCCTGAAATAATTACCTCCAACACCGCCTTCTGCCGCTCCATGGAGATCAGGTCATGTTTGCTGTCTTTGGAAATGTTTTCTGAGGACAGAGGACAAACAATAGTTCATTCCAAAACACATTTAGGTTTGTAACAAGACTTTGAAGTTGTACTAGTCGCAGAGGACCCGAGTTTGAATCTGGTCCGGGCTGTTTACTGCTTGTCATCCCCCTCTCTCCCCCTATCTCAACTCTGTCCTGAGCTATTTAAATAAAGGTGAAACCACTCTGGTACTCCGGTGGTGTAGTGGATAGAGCGCGTACCATATTGGCTCTGGCCTTCGTTGTAGTGGTCGCGTGTTCAAATCCAACCCGTGGACCTTAACTACATGTCATCCCCCCTCTCTCTCTCTCTGTCTCCCCATTTCAACTCTGTACTATCTGATAAAGCTTGAAAATGCCAAAAAATTATCTTAAAAAAAAGGTGAAAACACAAAAAAGTATCTATAATCTGCTTTATTTTGACTCCCCTCACCTCGTCTCATCATGGCCATCTTCAGCTCATGTCTGGTGGATATTTGTTTGGGTAGAACCGTCCGTCTCTCTATTCGTTTGAGTGTTTTCATCTCCTCTTCCTCCTCCTCTTCCTCTTCCTCTCCTAGCAGCTCTTTCTTCAGTCTGGCCGTCATCCGTGCAGCGTGGCTCGTTTTCTCATCGATCGGTAAAGCCAGGAACTTACGCATCTCCTGTGTATGCAAGGAATTAAAGGTGCAGTCAGGGATAGTGGAGAATGCTTGTTGTCAACTTTTTTTGTTGTTGTTAAAATCAGTGAATATCTCATCACGATCCGCTACCTGTCTGTACTGTGTGTGTGCGCTGAAAATAATCCAGTGTAATACAGAGCCTAGGCTTTGTAAACTGGCATGTTGCTAACTATGGAGTGCCCCCTTTGTAACATACCCATTGTTAACATACCAGTTTACAGAGCCTAAACTTTGTATTAAACCAGCAGTGTGTAGAATTTTGTGTTTTATTTCCTAGCAGATTTTGTAGAAAGTAATTATAATATCCATAAGTACATTTAATTTAGTGCATAATAGCTGGAACATTTTTTTTTAATTATTTTTCTTTCCTTTAGAAAGGGTCTCATATATGTCCATATTTCTGCATATTTTGGACCAAGGCCTAGTGCCGCCATCTTGAAAGTGTCATAGTTGGAATGTCATCAGGTGCATTGTTTAAAATTTAGAATTGTTCTTGTCCTTGAAGGCCACTGTAGCTTCTGTTATTATTCGAAAGGGTTGGGGTTACCCAGGGAGTGTTGCATTCTAGAACTTTGTAGAACTTTCTTGATGATGTCATATTACACACTGCACCTTTAATACACACATAGTACTGACAGGTAACAGATTATGAGGAGATATTCACTGATTTTGACAACAAGTGATTTTTTCAACAAGCGTTTCCCAGAATTGCTGACTACACTTTAAACATGTTGATAGATTTTTCTAGAAATAATTTATTTACACATTTTGTACTCAGACAGACACCAACCTCTTTCCGCTCTTCTTTTTCACTAACACTCAGTTGGAAAATGTTACTGTCTGGCACCTTGAACGGGCTCTGTCGAGGCTCCTTCTTCTTCCTTCTCATGTCTACACGCACAGTCGCACACACACACACACACACACACAACACACACACACACACACACACACACACACACACCACACACACACACACACACACACACACACACACACACACACACACACACACACACACACACACACACACACACACACACACACACACACACACACAAATGTTTTCTTAGTTGTTTCTACTTTTGATTTACAAGTCTGTCCCTTTGTCCACTGTACCTGGTTTCTGTGATTTGGCAGTGCTGTCTGTCTCCAAAGCAACAACACTGCTCAAAGACGTCTCTGGTCCATCTGATAAAAACATTTAGTTCATAATGGTACAAATGTTTCATCAATAATTGACTGTATTAAAATAGGGCCTATGCATTATAATTATTATTTACCGGGCTGTGGTGACGACATCTCTCCATTTGGGGGCGCACTTGCTCAGAGTAAAATGTTGCTGAAAGTTAGAAAGAAAACAAATATTAAGAAGAATGTTTGTGGTTGACAGATAGCATGCCATGAACACAAATAATGTTTTATTTTATTTTATTTAATAAAGTGTTTGAATTAATTGAAGAAGGTAAAAGATTAAACTGGGTCGAAATGGAAAGTTTATGTGGTCCTGTCTGTCCCCCACCAAACAAGCACTACCAGGATTCTGTGGTAAAAAAAATTAAAAATAAAACGCAAACTTGGAAAATGGTCTTCACAAGCTTTTCTTGGACATTATTTGGAGGTGGCTGCTTGAAGAAAGTGCTATAATTGTTTTCATATCGCAGCCATTATGTCCTTACTTGCCGCATGGTGGATGTTTTAACCGGGTAGGCCTACCAGCTTCTGTTGAGTAAATAGGCCTACAAACAGTTTAACACACTTTTATTTATCCCAACTTTGGCTTTGACGTTAGTAACAAACTCACCGTCTAATGATGAAGACGCCTTTCACATTAAACTATGCCCACATCCAGCCTACATCTCCGGGACTGTTACGTTTGCGTCCTGTTGTCTTAGCAACTGTTGCCTTCACGGTCCCCTGGTAAATTTCCTTTTCACATCCGGATTTCACAGCTTGTGCTTTACATTTAAAAAAAATTAAATAACAGATGATTCTGCTTTCACTGTTAGTAGGCACAAAACAAGGTGGTCGATTATCGATTATTCATATTTCTATTTTTGAATTTTGAATTCACACATTAGGTTAATTGTAGGCTATGTTGTTGAATTTTGAATAGTTTATTAATTATTGAATAGACAATGCGTATTCATTGACAGACAGGATGCTGTAAATAAAGAATAGAACAACTTGGATTTAGTTAATTAATTTACAGTATTACAGTTTTTGCCGATCGCTAAAGCACAGTGGGCACAACTGAAACCACATGTGCAAAACTCTTAACACAGTGTTCATCACTAAAATGCACCTGTGCAATTCAGTTCATTTTGCCTCCAAAAGTCACTCACAGCAACAAAACTCTTCATACATGTCTCAAAACAAGCTCACTGGTGCAAACACTGGCAACATGTTACAATGAAAAACACACATTGACACACACAACACACAGACCTAAAAAACACTAACAACAAGCAGCAAAATATAAAAGATGAACTTTTGATATCTTTGAAGTATAAATGATCTGAGTGATTTCAATAAAAACACTTTCATTAGAAAATATTGTAAGAGTGACATATTTTAATTTGACCGTACCATATTGTTTAGGTAAAAAAAGAGTAAATGAAAACAGAGCAATTTGATTCAGTATCTCATGGCCTGAGTGAGTCCAACTTGACTTGCTACACAGTAGCTCCATAACTAGGACATTTGGACTGGACAACAGGCAATATTTTTCCACTATAGTCAGAGGATGGCATTGCATGTAATGTGGATAAGGCAATGTGCTTTTTGAAGCTTTTCTATTTTTATTTGTATGTGTCTAGATGAACTTTACAGTGGGCTAGTATATCAATATTTAAAAAAGTCTGTATGATATTTTTTAATTCAAAAACCTTACAAAGTTCTAAAAACATCTGTGTTTTGCATAAAGCACATCCACGTGCTGTTGCTGCTTTGAAAGAGTAATTCAAATGGTGCATGTGTGTATCATCTTGATACTAAAAACTGTTTTGAAAAGGGTTTGTTAGGTTTGGTTTCAAGAGTTTCCTTTTTCCAGGGCTGTAATACATACGAAAAACTAAAAAAACTAAATGTAATAGAGTATAATCTCTCATACAGAGTGGGTGAGAACTGTTAGGTTCCTCCCTATCTTCAGCATTGAGCCTCAAATTTTACAGTGATAAACATCGTATTGTACGTGTATTTTATTTTTCTCTGTATGGAGGTATGCAGCAAACCAGTCTGAGATTCAGTGGAAAGCCACATTATCCCTGACAACTACAAAAACAGGAGAGTTCCTTGCCCTTTGATTTCTATCCTGGCGGAACAATTACGTAAAAAAATTATTGTAATATTTTATTTTCAAGTTTCGTGCTTTTAGCTGAAATTCAATAAGCAATTTATTTTACATATTAGTCATATTATTGGTAATATTCTTCCAAACAACTTCAATAAGGTAAATGTAGAATCCAATATTTTGTTTTGAATGAGTTCCTAAGAGTTTTGAAAACAGCGTCTTAGCAAATGAACATTTTGCCAGAAATACACAGTGTTTTGCAGGTTGTTGTCTATGAATGGTAGAAGAGCTCTTGAGTTTTGGTCAATGTGGTTACTGAATGCATTTTGTGTGAAACGAATGAAAAATGAAACACAGTTTGGAACCCATGGACTTCTGTAGTGCACACTGTGTTAAGAGTTTTGCACATGTGGTTTTAGTTGTGCCCACTGTGCTTTAGCAATCGGAAAAAACTGTAATTACAGGAAGGCTCCGTTATCAGTTGTGTCTCATTCGTTCTCCACTAGATGGCAGAGACAGATCACACAACCTGTTTCCAGCTGCTCTCTTTAATCGTTTGATTTGTTTTTTGAATTGGAGAAACCCTGATTTAAGGACTATATAAAGATTTGGCTAAGCAGTCATATTTCTTTGGTGTATAGTGCGTGTATTATTGTTGCTCATTTCATCCCATGTTGAATTGGCAACCAATACTTATTTTAGTCCACTGTCTTCATCACCGAATAAACTTACACCCTGACACTGTATGTTTCCTCCCATGCATCCACACATGACCCTGCACAGCTACACACACACACACACACACACACACACACACACCACACACACACACACACACACACACACACACACACACACACACACACACACACACACACACACACACACACACACACACACACACACACACACACACACACACACACACACACACACACACACACACCACACACACACACACACACACACACACACACACACACACACACACACACACACACACACACACACACACATGCTCGTATGGAAATCCCAGTGTCAGGTTGTCAGGTTTGAGCAAAGCAAACACATGACGGGGAGCGTGTTGATAGAAAAGGGCAAGTCGCGTGAGGACAGAGGAAGATTTTTGTTCAGAGTTGAAGGAGTTTAGTTGCAGGGCGAGTACTTTTGCTTTTTTCAAACATTTTATTATATCACAGTGAGCAGACTCTCTTATCCAAACCTACTTACAACTGGAGGTAGGCGGTTAGCATTAAGGGTCTTGCCTAAGGACTCTTGATGGACTAGCCCTGACCAGGAATCAAACCCTGGTTTCCTGTCCTAAAGTGTCTGTCCCTGCGTTCCAATCCCCATACTTCCATACTATCTAGTACGCCAGAAAAAGATTTAGGATGTCCCAATGCATGCACGTCAATTGTAGTATGTTGAAAATACATAAATGCCCCACTAACTCCAATAGCATTTTGGAGTAGCCTATTCGTCTTTATTCTTAACATTTCTGGACATAATGAAAACAAATCTTCCTTATCTGATTTTTTTTTTCTCCCGTGGCCCTAAAACTCTTCTGTACTTTTGTATGTAGTGTAGTAAAAAGAAAGAGTATGTGATTTGGAACGCAGGGTGTGTTGTAAACTACTAAGCTATCCTTATACATTTAGGGACAGTTTCACAGACATGGATTAAGCCTTGAATGAAGATTGTCCATTGAAAGTACAATTTGGACCAAAAACAAGGCTTAATCCATGTCTGCGAAACAGGCCCCATAGAGTGTTTGCAAAATTTGTGGCACAACTATTTTCAGGTTTATCTAAAATAATTTCCTTTAGCACAGAAATCTGCTCTGCAGTGGGGATCATTGTCTTGCAGTGTAAAATGAAAGCATTATTCAAAATCCCCATTACAAAGTACTGTACAAAGCATCAGAAATCAAGACAGAAACAGACAGCCATAAGTCATCCAATTTACAAAACAGTTAAAAACTGTTTGGTGTAGCCTATATACAGTAAAAACAATGAATTGAGCGCAATGAAGAAAAGGCAACATTACAAGAGAACAGCATTTATACATTTCCTAACAGTCAGCTCTAGGGAGTTAAAAAACACAAATAAAAAGAGGGGAAGGCTCTCCGTTTAAAGTATTTTCAAAGAAGAAGTGAATAGAGATTACATTGATGGCTGCTGTTGTTTTAAGATGCTGTAAAAGGCAGCTGGTTCTCTTGCATCGTTGCATGGGTTGCTGCTTCCTCCTCCTCCTCCGCTGTGTAGCCGTAAGACAGAGCGGGAGATTTGGAGTATTATATAAGACGTATAAGACATTCAGCCCTCTGTGCATAATGAGATCCACTGCTTTTCTTTAGACATAATTAACCCTGCTGCCACCTTCAATACACACAAACATCTAAATAGGGAAAAAAGATGCATAATCCATATATGATAACCTAACGTGAATGCACATAGAAACTGAAGCATTTTCTTTACTTATTTTGAATCTGCTAATAATTACTCTGAGATGGACAGGGTCTTGAAAAAAGCTTATTTTCTCCTTGAATGTCTTGCAGTGAGCATACTATCTTAAATCTACCAAACTCTAACTGTAACTGTTTTAATTTGGCCATATTGTTCTTTTACCAAATACATTTTATTTCCAGCCACTCTACACCTCTGTCTAAAATGTTTCTCTTTACCAGATTGTTGTGTACTTGATGTATTTGCATTGTATATTGTGTATATATTGTGATTTTGTTTCTCAACATCATTTCTCTCTCTCTGTCTTTCTATATGTATCTCTCTCTCTCTCTCTCTCTCTCTCTCTCTCGCTCTCTCTCTCTCTCTCTCTCTCTCTCTCAACATCTTCTTTTTTCAGGATAATGTACCCTGGTTTTGTTTTTGGGATAACAGAACATTGCACCAATGGCCTTTCGGTCCAATGGGAATACGTCTGACTATTGACCTGTCCCCTCACTAACTTTGTTTTCCAAAAAACTGCAGCTCAGATATGAGTTGATGCCATTTCTGTTATTTCTTTTCCACAAAGTCCAAGGAAAAGTATTTGTCTTCTTATACAATACATGATTTTTTTCATCTGATGTATGTCAGTTATAAATAACAGAGCTGTGAATGGCAAATCCTCACATTTTAATGAAAATGCTCAATTGATTATAATTGGTATTATGAAGATCCTTTCCTGTTCTAAAATGACAATCTACATAATTAAATTGAATTAATTATTGCGCTGTGAGTTGGGAACTTGACATTGTCTAAATATAGGACAATCAGAAGCATGCCTAATGCAAGTTTATAGAGAATAATTATTTACTGGGAAATGAGTGAATTTTGAGGCATTATTCAAATCCCCCAAAATGTCTGTCTATCAGCAGAGCCAGCTCAGCCCTTTTACTTGAATGTCCTATAAGTTCTTAGAGTATTAAAGCTATAGTGCGTAACTTTTTTTTCATACAAACGAATGTCGGTTACATTCAAGCCATTGCCAAGTGAGGTGACACAAAGTTGATAAAACCTATCAGCTCCACAACTCTTTCTGTATTTTTCAGTATGGCAGCATTTACAAACTGGTATCGCCCCCTGACACTGGTGCAGGAGCTCAAGAAGGCCCAAGAAATGTTTCAGTTGCTTATTCTACTCCTAAGAAAAAACCTGGGTGTACAGCAGAAGGTGTAAAATGAATGCGCGATCACTAAAGGCTTTACCTCATGTAGATGCGCCGACACGACAGTGTTGTAATCGCTCAGAATTTCTCATGGGTGCAACAGAAGTTCCGCAATATAGCTTTACCATTTTATTTTTTCTGTCCTTCAAACATTTTTTTGATGGGGGCTCTCCAAAGAGGAGTCAATTTAAATTTAAATGATCATCAAAAACATTTACCTGGGTGGACAAATAAATGCATCCTTGCTAGGGCATTTTGTTACATTAATATGTTCTCTGCAACATGGTCGTGGCTGTCACTATTTAGACAGTAATTGCAGTGAAGTGGAACATAATTTTCAGTGATTTCTCATGGGAGATACATTTATAATGCACTAAATATATAGAGCAGGTGACACTGCCAACACAAATGAACTAAAAGCTTCACTAATTGGTGAAGCAGGGCCAGATAGTAAGAGTTATATCATCCTGTTTATAGAATGGGGCTATGCTGCTGTACAAAGACCAAATATATTACATTTCCCAAAGGAATTGAAAGGTACAGTAAGTACTGACATGTTGCTAGCTACTTGTTTTTTTGTTGTTTACATTCCCGTTTACAGAGCCTAGGCCTATGTGCAATAACACCAGATTTTTCTCAGCGCGACATACAGTAAACGGACAAGTAGGACATATCCACTGAATGTAACTAAAAGTGATTTTTGACAATAAGCCTTCTCCAAAATCTTTGACTCCAGCTTAAAACCACCTAGTCTCTAAACATTCATCACTACTTTTTTAACACTGGCCAAAATGACTGTTTAAGGTAAGAATATATTAACATATGATAACTTCAAAATCAAAGTAGAAGCTATGTAAGCAGCTCCTTTTGCCGTGTGTATCCTAGTCTGTGGGTTGAATCACTATTGAGCCATTATGCTCTGAGAAAAGAGGCCTCACATATATAAATAGCACACCTTCAATTTATTTAAAAATCCATCCATGAATATATTACATTTCCTGTTAAGCCCTAATGAATTAATACTTTCATGTTTTCACTTCCATTTGCTAATGTAGGTACTTTGTTGTTGTGTCTTTTTGTCTGTGGGAATATTTCGGGGAAACATACGTCGGTGCCTGTCGCTTTTATTTATCCCACCAGAATTAATCCTGGTTATAATTAAATAGTGTTGGCAAACTGACGCCCGGGCTTGTCCTGAGAAAACGCTGTCTTTATTTGGATACTGGGGTGAGAATCTGGCAGAGAAAGACCATCTTAAAGGGGAAACGATGTAGCTCGGGAAGTGAAAGATCTTGTATCCCATCTGGCATTTCTGTGGGAAAATTTAAAAGGTTTATACCGTACTGTTGGTCTGATTCCTGTATAAATTAAGATGACAACTTTTTTTTTTTCTGTTTTTTACTTATGTACAGTATGTAATGTTGTGAATCTATGTGTGATAGAAATAAACTGAAACTGAACTGAACTGTTAGCGTTTTGACTTTAAAGCTTTGTAAATCTGGTCTAAAAATAGTAAAAATCAATCTATGATATCAAAGTTGGGTCTCAATAAGCCTTTACATAAAAATCTGATTGAAATAAACAAAATATAAATGCTCTTAAATATTATAAAACAGATTTTTGTACTGTCTAGAAAATTTGACAGGACTGTGTGGGCGTGGCCGTATCAATCGGTCTACATGGCAACAGTCATTGTTTTGATAGAACGTTGGGGCAGAGGACTGCCGTGATTGGTTCAATATACTTATTGTGTCACAGGAACCAGAGCATAGCCGCCTTAATCTAAACCGAATTTCTGTCATGCTTAGCAAACCTAAAATGACAATATCTTTAAGTTGGATTGATAAATATGCCTATAACTATTTTCAGATGCTTTGCTATCGTGGAACTAACTCCCTCAACTTACATAGTTATAAGAATTTTGCCAATTAGGGTTTACAGGGGTTTTAACATTATACAAATGACTTCTACTACAACCGTTTATTACGTTTTGATTTAATTGTACCCCAGGAAAAAAGTTAATTGCCATGGATACTGCTGAGGATTCGGGATCCACCTCTTGGACTAAAGCAGTAATGACGAAGGATAATGAGCTGGTTCACCTTGGCACACAAATTCACTTCATTTAAACCCAGTAATCGTCCCCGAATCTGGAATCATTTAGTCTGGGAATGGGTAATAATAGCCTGTAATGTTCTCATCAACACCTAGATATTTGTTCTTGTGTTCCAGTGGGATTAAAGAGATAATGTGATGACTTTGCATGTGTTCTGTGTCCTCTGGATATTGAACCAAAATTTGCTATTCACTTTTTCTCAATTGCTCATTTGTCTATAGTTCTGTCCTTCATGTGACTTACTGTAAAAGCACAGTATGTAATATATTCCATTGCTAAAGGGGCCTCAAGTCACGATCAATACAGTAACCAAAGACAGAGTTTGATGACATAATGAAGTTGACTGTTATCATGGGAACAGCTTCGGCGAGAAAATACGCAGCGGAAGGCATGGCATAATTGTAAACAAAACGAGGAATAAGGAAGTAGAGGGGTGATTGAAACTGTGCGTTACTCACCCCTAAAAGTTATATTTTTTTCTGATTTTGAAAACTCATAGGAATACTTGTGAGGTTTTTAGTACACATGTTGTGGAACTAGCCCTGAGTTCCATATCGCTACTCTTTCTTTTTTCTATTCTAATACTACATTTGACCACAAAAATAATCTAGTTAGGATGCAGTAGGCATACACTTGGGACAAACTTTTACTTATTTATTTCATCATAACATTGCGCCTTGATCTTGCCTCTTGCTTTTATATCCGTCAATCCCCCGTTTGTTTTCATATGGAGCTTCGTCGATGTGACGTCACTTCCGGTGTGCACTGGATTGTGGATCAGAATCGCCCAAATAGGATGCTGTTTTTAACTCAAAAAGTCTCGGCCGGATGTAGTAGAAATCCTAGACTAGTATTACTAACCATACCTAATCAGGCCACAAGAATCGGGACATCCTAAATCTTTTTTCTCCCAATACTAAATAGTGATAGTATGGGTATTGGAACGCAGCCCAGTACTGTTGTGAGTTGGATGTCTGCCCCTAGTGGTTGCTGTGTATATTTTCCCTTTTAGGTCCCGCCCCCCGGACACAGGAAGTAGTTCCTCTTCCTCTCAGGATTCTACCTGTTGCAGCCACATGTTTGCCTTAGTCTTCAGTCTGTTACCATCCTTCTTCAGAGCATTGTTCCTTGCATCATCTGTAAGTTATATTGTTTATAAGTTTGAAAGGGACATATTTGTATCAATGTATGGTTTATTTGTATATTTCTGGGTTTGTCCATGGGTACAACATTTACCCTGTTGTTCCAAATTGCATACTCTTTCTTTTTTTTATTCTACATACTACATTTGATCATAAAAATAATAAAATCTTAGCATGCGGTAGGCGTAGCAACTTGGGATAAACCTTTACATTTTTCATCATAACATTGCGCCTTGAGCTTCCTCTTGCTTTTATATCTGTCACATCCCCGGTTGTTTGCCACTGAATTGTGGATCGCCCAAATAACACAACTCGACAATATATATTAGATTGTTTATGTCATTTTGTGAAGTTTTATTGCAAAATCAATAAATATTTCACCTTTTGGCAATTTGAGTTTCAGAGACTTGCTCAAGGGCAATTTGAGGGATCAAATCAGCAACCTTACTACTAATAACTGACTCAATCTACCATCTGAGCTGGATTTCCTTCTCAAAGTATTCATGCTGAAGTCCAGTTTGAACTGGTTGAAATGGAGCCACCAAACTTTGATATCATATATACATTTTTACTATCTTAACCAGGTATTAACAGAGTCTTTTAAGCATCAACGGTTAATGGTTAGATCAGTGTTTTTCGCTACTAGACGTCCTCCCCGACACATATGCACTGGTGGTAAATGTCCTCAGTTTACCAGAGGACTTATAACAAAGGACCTGCATTGCCGAGGTGTAAAAATAGATACGGATTTAATCAGAAGACAATTGCACGCGAATGATTTTCCCTTGAAGTGCTGTGCCACTCAAGGGACCGACAGTGAAGCAGATTTGGGTTAGATTCCTTTAGGCTGCCGTTTTATCCCCATGAGAAAGTTACTGTGTTATTTCTATACGTCTCTATAGGTCTTTCTGCCAGCATGATGACACCACAGTCATACATTCACTGCTGAAAACAACATTATTCATTATTAAAAAAAAATTTAAGGCCCAGTATCGGAACCGCCACTTCATAAAATATGGCTGTGTTCGAAAAGCCCTACTAACGTCCTACTATACTCATTTTGAGTCAATTTGTTTGGTTGTGTATGCGAGTTTTTCTAGGCGAGAAATGCCAGGATGAGTACTTACTTCCGGGAAGATTTTGTGTATGGATCGATAGGTTACTTTTCCTACTCAACCGCCCGCCCAACAATGCATTGCGTCTTTTCAAACGACACAGAAGTTTTTTTTTAAATTCTTTATTGCTTCTGTATACTTCAGTGTAAACGGTCCGACGTACCTCGCATACACAATGGATGGTTAAGTAGACAGTATGTAGTACATGTTGAGTATGTAGGAGGGAGGACGTTAGTAGGCCATTTCCAACACAGCCATAATGTCAATGTTGTGATTAAGAAAGTGTTAAAGCCCAACGAGGTGTCCAATTATCAGGCATTAATGGAAAACACTAAGGCATGAACAGAAGACGGTTGCCTTCACGAAAAAAATATAAATTAACGGTCTTAATTGTTATTTTCTGTAACAAGTCAACATGGTATGGCTTGATATGCTGCCCCCAAGTGGCCAACATGTTTTAACTTGCTGCTTTAAATTTAGATCATTTTAAACTATTTAAAAACGATCTTAAACTACTATTTTATATATACAGTATATATATTTTTTAACTACACTTTTTGCACAAAAGCTAGAGTAATTACTTACAAGAAACAAGTTATGAACTATTCACTTATGACTAGCTAACATTATCTAGAGACTAAGAATCAAGACTACTATATTGTAAGTTTAGTCTTTTTATGTATCACTTTAAAAGTCTCTCAAGCTGAACAAATAAATAAATAAATAATGAATAAATCTTTGGTGTCATTTTTCACAAGTTATTCCCTGCAGTTGCGTTGTCATGGGATATGTGACAGACAGTTATGTAAAGATATTGTGAGATCGTTATTCATTAACACCTCGTGAGGAACGTGGAAGTCGTGAAAAAGAAAAAACATGTCTGTTCACGTAAGACACAATTACCTCGACATTATTCAGAAGAATGATTGAGAAAGAAGTCAATTAAACAGTCCTGCTCACACTATTGAGAATAACTGCTGTGAATCACACACACACACGCACGCGCACACACACACACACACACACACACACACACACACACACACACACACACACACACACACACACACACACACACACACACACACACACACACACACACACACACACACACACACACACACACACACACAAGTAAATGAGGCATAGAAGAGTAAATGGAAAGTAAATTAATAAATGTTTTGGCTGCCGGAGGTAACAGCTTCAGAGCATCAGTGTTTTCAGTTTGAGAGCCAGCTGTTAGATCATTTTAAAGCTATATTGAGTAACGGCTGTCATTACAAGAACACATCTACATGAGGTAAGCCTTCTGTGATTGTCAGGTTTTTTTTTTATACCTTCTGCTGTACGTCCAGGTTTTTTCATAGCAGTATAATCAACAACTGAAACATTTCTTGGGCTCTTCTTGGGATGTTTCTGAGCTCCTGCACCAATGTCAGGGGGGGGGACGACACCAGTTTGTAAACGCTGCCATACTGAGAAATACAGAGAGAGTTTTGTGGAGCTCATAGGCTTAATCAACTTTGTGTCAACTCATTTGTGAAGGACTTGAATGTAAACCAACATTCATTTTATATGAAAAAGTTACGCACTATAGCTTTAAACCGCTGTTTACATCTACTTCTATCTCCAAAATGGGAAGGGATTCCACGTAAAAATCAGCCCAGATGTCTGCTTAGTTCTGGCCTATATATCCCGTAGTGTTAGGAATCTGGCTATTGGTCCAGGCCCTCTCTGGAGATGCTCCTATGAGAATGAAGGTCTATTTCCAGAGAGCCTATATTTACACAGCGCCCGCCTCCAATAGAGAAATGAAATGAAGCAAGATATCTACCCAGCAATCAGGCCAAACGATTGAGGGCTTTGACGGATCAAAAATCTAATCTTTCAGCGTGAGGAATGAAAACATACAGTATCCCACCATGGCAACAGTTCTAGAAATCAATATACGGTAATCAATGCAACATTGCTTGAAAGTTTTGAAATAAAAACTTGGTTTAGCATCAAGCTGCAAGTTTTAGTGCATTTAGTAGTGATTAAGCTAGTTAGAATGACTACTAGGAACTTTTAGTTGTTTATGAAACAGTCTAATTTTTCCTCTGATGATCATAAATGACCTGTAACAGTTAACAAGACAATCAGTGAACATAATTCTGGTCTTATGTAGTTATTACTGCCTTTGTTCTGGTCTGATCATCCCCACCAACTCAGACTCAATGGTTTACATCGGGCAGACTGGAAAAGATTGTGTTGAACAGTAATACATCAAAGTTTTTGCTTCACTTTGTCTTTATTATTAATCTGACACAGTCACACATGAATACATTTCCCCATCACCATGCTTCTTGCGGTCACTCGCTTCCTAAATAAAAGCATCGCCGGCACACGCTAGCAAAGATCTTTACAACAGCAATTGGTTTTGTTAAAACACTACCACATTTGTCCAAAGAGGGCGCTAGAATCAGAAGAGTGAAAGTTACTCGTAGCCACTTAAAAACATTTTTAAATAATGGTCTCCCTTTTAAAATTAAGATCAGTTTTTTTTAGAGAAACGCAGGATCCGTTCACAGCAACTGAATACATTAATCTAATCTCCTGGTTTGGGAACACTCTCTTTCCCTGCGTTCCAAATCACATACTTTTTCTTTTTACTACATGACTACACTACATACTAAAGTACAGAAGAGCTTTAGGGCCACAGTAGAGAACAAAAAAATCAGATAAGGAAGATTTTTTCTCATTATGGCGAAAAATGTCAAGAATAAAGACGAATACTCCAAAATGCTATTGGAGTTAATGGGGCATTTATGTATTTTCAGCATACTACAATTGACATGCATGTATTGGGACATCCTAAATCTTTTTCTGGCATTCTTAATAGTAGGCAAGTATGGGGATTGGAACGCAGAAACACACTCTCTCTTTCCCTCCTGACGTTTGTAACGGCTGGATATTATGTCGGCTTCAGGCCATTGCTGCTGAAACTCTTCGGAGGAGCAGTCTGCTTTGTGTTTCCTAATCACAACATCTGCTTAGGTTTCAATGTCCTTTAACGGGGACTTTCTGCAAGGACACGGAAAATTACGCAATGATTTATTATATATCTGGTAATCTGAAGGGTTTGACAATGCTATCGATAGCATTAGCATATAATAATCCTTCTTTCTGGAATCAAACACATGCATTTAAAAAAAAAATATTTTTTAAAGGTGGAGTCAGCGATTATGGGGGCCAACCATAGCTGCAAAATGCCAGTTTACAGAGCCTAGGCTGTGTATTGATACCGGGATTATTTTCCAGAGCACACACACACACACACACACACACACACACACACACACACACACACACACACACACACACACACACACACACAGGTATGGACAGGTTGCAGAACATGGAGGAGATATTAATTATTTTTGACAAAAAGTTATTTTGACAGCAGATTCTCCAAACACGCTGACTCCACCTCAAAGGCCCATAATGTAACTATCACGCTATCAGCACAAACCCCAATACATGGCATTGACACGTTGGCTCATGACTTCATGTGGCCGGCAGAAAGGAAAATTATGACACGATATTCGACCTGCCAAGTTTGTCCTTGTGGTAGTGTGTGTGTGTGTCTCTCTCTTTGTGTGTGTGTGTGTGTGTGTGTCTCTGTGTGTGTGTGTGTGTGTGTGTGTGTGTGTGTCTGTGTGTGTGTGTGTGTGTGTGTCTCTCTTTGTGTGTGTGTGTGTGTGTGTGTGTGTGTCATTGGTACAGAGGTTATCTCTTGGGTCACCCTGTGTGTGTCTCAGTTGTCTGGGCTCAGCAAAACGTTTCAGTAAAGTGTTTAGGCTGCATCTGCTGCTGCCGGTGGGGGGTCTAGGGTCCCGGGCTGATCTAGAGAAGACTGAGGGAGGGGAGGCTGGAGCACATGGGCATAAACTGGATATATTGTGTGATTCCAATTCCAACATGTCTTCAACTCTAACATGTATTTTAATTTTGCCCCTGTAAAGCACTTTTAATGATGGCCTTATGTCTGAATTGTGCTATAGAAATAAACTTGCCTTGCCTTCCAACAGGAATACGCTTTGAGCCTAAAATGCTGAGGACCGGATTTGTTCATTTTTTGTGGGCTGCATAGAGAGTAAAATATCCATATTTAAGGGATTCAAACCAATAATTAGGCAGTTAATTGTCAGCAAACATCAACAAAAGACACATTTTTGTTTAAATATACTGTATTTGTGTTGTTTTGTTTAAAGCCATAGTGTGTAACATTTTCATATAAATGAATGTCGGTTGCATTAAAGCCACTGCCAATGTACCAGTGCACAGTTCCAGTTTACAAACTGGTGTCGCCCCCGGACCCTGGCGCAGGAGCTCAAGAAGCGCCGAAGAAATGTTTCAGTTGTTGATTCTACTGCTAAGAAAAAACCTGGACGCACGTATAAAATCCATGCACGATCACTGAAGGCTTACCTCGCGTAGATGTGCCGACAGTGTTGTTGTAATAACTAAGAATTCCTTATCAGGGCAGCGGAAGTTATGCACTATAGCTTTAATAATCATGTAAAAAACTTGTTCAAATATTTCCTTTCACTAGTTCTCATTGTGTTATTAGTACCTTCCTCTGATTTCTCTTTAAAAGCATGACGTTAACAATGCAGTAATTTAACATGAAAAGCATCCTTTTCACACACACACACACACACACACACACACACACACACACACACACACACACACACACACACACACACTACCCATCTGCTGCAGGGCAAACATTCTCCCACCACCATTTACGCCTCTTCTGTTGCATCTCCCAGCGGCCGCGTCTCCCCTACAGACACGCATTCAAAACCATCATCAAGAAATGATCTAAAAATGTGTAAACGCCTCATTTCCGCCCTTGTGTGTGTGTGTGTGTGTGTGTGTGTGTGTGTGTGTGTTGGTATAGGACATGTTTGAGAGAGAAAAAAAGAAAAGAAAAACTCACCGCAGCTGTGCTCTGTGAACAATGGCACTCTGGATACTGTATGTTCACGTGTCTGTTAACATTGAATGAATCTATAGTTTACTTTAGCTATTTCTTGGAGAGTTTGGTTAAGCATAACACATTAAAGAACACATTTTAAGACACACAAGGTGTTGTGAATGTCCTTTATCCACCTACATGCAAAAGGCTACATCTTGTTTATATAAATTAGATTATTTCAGGTTTAGATATACAGCTCTGGAAAAAATGAAGAGACCACTCCAAATGTTCAGAGTCTCTCGTTTTACTATTTATTTATAGGCATATGTTTGAGTAGAATGAACATTTTGGTTCTATAATATAAACTACTGACAACATTTCTACCAAATTCCAATACATTTTGTCATTAAGAGCATTTTAAATAAGTTATGTAGAGATGAAGATTTAAGAAAAATCCAGACTGGTCTCTTAATTAATTCCGGAGCTGTATTTCAAAGAGCTCTCAATAAACAATCTAGTCAGTTAGATTTCTCTTACTGGGAAAAATAAGAAAATATAATTGTGGATATTTGAGAAATTTGATGCTGAGAAAGTCCGAGGGGCTGTAGATACTTAAACACATGCTCAGATGAGGAGGAGAACGCAGCATTATTCATGTGCAAGCTGACTGTTACTCAACCATCAACTGTTCTGCTCTGGTTATGAAATCATTTAATATGTGTCAGATGGTCTTTCACAATAATGTACTGTAGTAGGCCATCCATCTCAAGAACAATTCTACATTTTTAGAAACTAACACACAAACCCCACCCCGGTCAAGCTAGAACTGTAAAAAAATTTAAAAAATAATTAAATTTAAACCTTGGGAGTTATAAAAACAGTAAGTGACAACAAAACCGCAGTGCATCATATGGAATGTGCAAATTAAAACAGATTAAAAACAAATCAAGCCTCATTCTGTCAGTCTAACAGACCTGAGCCAATTTTTGTCCACCCGCGTCTTTCCCATTGAGTTTGTATACAATCGCGCCACAAGTAACCTAGTGTTTAACTTTATAAGGTGCCTGGCAAAAGTTCATACCTGCTTCTGGTCTTCATACTAAACCCAATCTTATACCTATTATGTCCAGTTTCACACTAACCACACAGAAATTATAGCGTTGCTCCCTTTTCTCTCACTCTCTGAAACAAAGGCAATTGGTGCTTTTGGGACTTATGTTGTTATATTGAACTATTCCCAAGATGCACCATACAATTATCATTCAGTTGGCACAAGACAGAGTATCCTACAATAGCAGCTTCACTTGGATAAGGGAGGATATACTTTTCTACTTATGCAGAAATTGATCGCTAGTTGAACTTGAAGTAACATGATGAAATTTAAATATTCATGAAGTGTGTGTCACCATTAACAGAAATAGAAGATTTTATATAACATTGTGCAGTTCTACCCTATTAAGAGAAAATCACATCAAAAATCACATCAAAATAATGTAGGCTATATAATGAATGAATGTTTTATTTTCGTGTCTGGTAATTTACATGACACATCCTACATGGAAATTTTTCAGACATTTTAACTAATGTCAAACCAAACTTTCCGAAGTGTCATCCCATCATGGTCTAACAGCACAATACATCTACGTTAACCAAAAATACATATTAATGTCATATGAGCAAAAACAGATACTTTCCAAAAATAACCCTCTAGATTTCACAATAAAAATTACAACAGATACACAAGCACAGCCCAAGATATATGAGAAACAATATAGTTATTAAAACAAGACAAAAATAAAATAAAAATAAGCACAAGAAATAAATATATAAACAAATAAAATAGGCATGCATAAGATTCATTACATTTGAAAAATAAAAATAAAAATAGCACAATTCTCCCAAACACAAACTATCCATATAAAGTAGGGCAAGTCTATACTTAAAAGACAGAACAGGTAAATGGGACATAAAGGGCAGACACATTACGGACAGGTAGCGGAGTGTAAGGAGATATATGAGAAAAAAAGTGATTTTTAGAACAGGCATTCTCTAGAATCACTGACTCCACTTTTATGAAAAAATAACTGCATAAGTAAAATAAAATGTGGGTTCAAGAGGTTACCAACTTTACACATGCTACGAGGAACTTTCAGTGTGTGTTAGTTCTTGCGCCCCCTTTGGACAAAAGCGGTAGTGTTTTTACTACGCCAGCTGTTGTTCCTGGGTGAGCGTATACCCATGACAAAGACATTATGAAAAATTATATAAAAATATCCTTCTTTGCACTGATGGTCTCGTTTGATGTTTGGTCATTTATGATCACCAGAGGAAAAACTAGACTGTTTTAAAAAAATATTTAAAAGTTCCTTGTAGCTACTTTAAGATAGCTGTGTGGCTGTCACATTAAACTTTATGTAAGAGTGGCAGAATTGTCTAGAAAGATATTTAGTGTCTGTACATTATGGGGCACTCAAGTGTTGTCAAGCCCCTGGTCTGTAATGGGTGGGTAGGCTCACAGAAGTGGATAAGAGACCACTAAGGCACTTAGATCATAAATGAGTCCCAATCACATTTCACAAGTGCATAATGGGTCTGGATGGAGCCTGCTTTGCCTTTTGAACCACTCCATTTTGCATTATTGTTGAGCAGTGATGGTACTGAGGAAAAAGGTGTTTCATAAGACTTAAGATATTACAGTGTTAAGCTACTGTTTTCTGAATACTTATCTTAAATATGTAATTGCTTTGTTTTGTTGTCAGATATTGCGATTTTAATAATAATGTTATTTTGTCTTTAGCTAGGTAGTGTGTTATGGTGTTGTTTTTTATTGTTATTTCATGTTTACGAATGTATTTACAGTACATTAAACCCCTTTCTAAAATAATCAAAACATTTTCAGAAAGTCTTAATTAAGGTGGGAGCTTGCCAACAGAGATGTGGTATGGTATGGTAAATGGTCTTATAGAGCGCTTTATCTCCGTTGTTCACAGACCCAAAGCGCTTTACATTGTTTTGTACACATTCACCCAGTCACACACACATTCATACACCGATAGCAGCAGCTACCACGCAGGGTAGGCTTAGCACTAGGGTGCTAAGTTAACTAAGCTAACTATCGGGAGCAATTCGGGGTTCAGTGTCTTGCCCAGGGACACTTCGACATGTGGCGGGGAGACGGGGGATCGAACCTCCGACCCTGCACACCAGAGGCGAACTCCCTACCACTTCGCCACTGCCGCCCCAACCTCACAGCCCCCCATGTGGGCTGTGAGGTTATAACCCTGAAGGAAACTATATATACAGTACATATATATATCAATATTCTTTCTCCTGAACATGTGTGTGTGGAATTACATGTTATTTTTATATTCTTGTAGCCTACAGTAAGTCAGTGAAGGTGTTTTGAACCCTGAGGGGAGATTCTCCATTTGGCTCCTCCTCCGCCTGTACAGTGAGGTCAGAGGTCACGCTCCACTGCTGAAACACATCCATGTACTGAAGCTCAAGAATCCCTCTCTTAACGCTCATGTATGTCTGTTTTTATTATTTTAGCCAATGAAGCAACAAAATATACTGTTGCCTTGGTGGATAACTGCCTATAAATCCCTTGAGAGATGATTGTGAGTCTAAGTTTAATATTACGGGCAAAGGATAATAGATAGGCAATCTGAAGGTGTGTGTGTGTGTGTGTGTGGTGTGTGTGTGTGTGTGTGTGTGTGTGTGTGTGAATGGGTGAATTAGGTGAACATTGCAAAGTGCTTTTAAGTGTTGGTTTTTCGGAGGGAGTATAGTGCTGTATAAATGCAAGTCCATTTACTATTTACCATCATTCATTCTCAAAGGAGTCGTCACTTCCAAGAAGAAGATAATGCTTCCAGTCAGAATTACAGTATCATCCGAACAATAATTGAAAAAACATTCGAATGACATCATCAGAAAACTGAAGAAAAGCAGGTTAAAGTTTGACAGTGAAATGTCGTGGTGTTTTTGACCTTAAGGGCCACTGTACATACAGTACGTTTACATAGTCTGCTATAACACTGGGTTGCTACATTTCTACATTTTACGGTTAGCAGGACAATTTGTTGTTGAAAACGGCACTAAAAATTGAGTTATGTTAGTCTGGTCCCTGATATTTTACTGTAACAGCTGTTAGCAATTTTTAGTAGAAAGGAGAAATGAGAGAAATGTTTTTTTCAACTCACTGTTAAAAGTAAATTAAGCAAGAGAAACACTTGTTCTCACTTT
>CM047512.1:27232609-27277609 GCA_026122265.1 Ammodytes dubius | reverse complement strand
GAGAGAGAGAGAGAGAGAGAGGAGAGAGAGAGAGAGGAGAGAGAGAGAGAGAGAGAGAGAGAGAGAGAGAGAGAGAGAGAGAGAGAAGAGGAAGGGAGGAGAGAGAGAGACTGAAAGAGAGAGAGAGTGAGAGGGAGAGAGCGAGACTGGAAAAAAGAGAGACAGAGAGAGGGAGGGAGAGAGAGAGGGAAAAAGAGAGACAGAGAGAGAGAGAGAGAGAGAGACAGAGAGTGAAAAAAGAGGGAGAGAAAGAGAGAGAGAGTGTTGAGGATTGTTTCATTTTCTGGATGCAACCAGCAGTACAGTCGCCTGTAGCAGCAGCAGCTTGGATCTGGACTATGGAGGTGACCGCGGGCTGGAGGTGAAGGTGTATGCGCGTGTGTCTCTGTGTGTGCGTCTGTGTGAGTGTGTGTGTCCAAGCGCGTGCACGTGAGGGGCCTATACGTCAGTTGTGCATGTAGTTGACTCGAGACTGCAGGAGCGCAATGTATAGCGGTTGAACTTGCCCCTTTCTAAACGGGCATGATCCGTGAGCGCTCGCGTGGTCGTGACATGTGAAGAGGTTTGAAAGCATGGCATGTAACCATGGTTTCTGCCAAGAAGAAGAAGAAGGTGACGCCGGGGACAGCGATGGAAGTGACCGCTTTTATTCGGACCCTCTTCTACTTTTTGTGCTTGGCGACTTGGTGAGTGTGTGTCTCTGTCCAAGGTGCTGAAAAAAAAGGCTTATATGGATTTGGCAATAGCGCTGAAGTTATTTGGTAGCCGACCCTGATTTTTTTTTTCTTTTTCTTGTTACTTTCGTCAATACAGTGTGAAGAAAATCTCCGCGCACACCAAGAAAGATGAGAGGATATACCCGGAGAATTTTACTCGCATTTTAGACCGACTTCTGGACGGCTATGACAACAGGCTGCGACCTGGATTCGGGCGTAAGTACCAGAAAAGAAAGAAATTGTGATTTTTTTTTCAGTGTATTTTTTGTTGTTAAGTATCGAGAATTTTCTACATGAAAACTACGAATAGTTATCACAAGAAAGATTTTGCAACTTTAATTTTTACATTACTTTTTTTTTGCCATAGGTGGTTCGAATACACCTTTAAGCAATGTACAGAAGCTTTCAATTCAATGCTGCACGAAAATAAACCTCATAAATCGAGTGGATTGTAGCCTTTAGTAATTATATGTCCCCTCTGAAACCCTGTTAATAGAGTAAGGGAAGAGGGAGCTATATTTGTATGACTTTTTATGGCTCAAGAGGTCAAAAACACACCATAAAGTACTCACTAATGTGCACCAAATGCCCATAAAGGTCGAGTCAGTTGTACCCATTGTAGGCTAATTATAGGTCTTCACTAAAACACCTTAAATCCTACATTAAAAGAGGTTAGAGGCTATTGTATCTTTAATTTGTGTTCTATGAGGTGGGAATACACTTTCAGGTGCAATAAGGTCGCTATTAATGCACTGCTATGCTCTGAATACACCCATAAATCAGGTCAATTGTATAGATATAGGGAAGAGAACTAAAGGGAATAGTAACTTTATTTTTTATGACTTTGTATGGCATAAAATATCAATAACTAGAAGACCGAAATACTCCTTATAAGTCGAGTTAAGTCTGTTTTAGGTGCATAGCCTGAAAATCATTTCAAAATCAAAATTCCTTAGAAGGGATTAATTTGGTGCCAAAAAGGGAAACATGTTATGCAATAGATGTTGTCATCAGAGCATGTTATATCTTTACCTGCGGTGTGTGTGTGTGTGTGTGTTATTTCATATAAGAATTAGATTAAGGTTAGGGTTACTGTAAGGGTTAGAGGGTTAGGCATTTAGTTGGGAGGGTAAGGGGCATTGCATGCATGCATTATGTCAGTAAGTGTCCTTACTAAGATGGTGTGTGTGTGTGTGTGTGTGTGTGTGTGTGTGTGTGTGTGTGTGTGTGTGTGTGTGCGTTGGAGACTTATTGCTTTGTGTGGAAGATGTTTCCCTTCATGGTCAAGTGTCAAAGCAGCACACGCGATGTCTAATGTTAATTCCGTGTTTCAGTCTAATATCCTGTAAGCCAGAGTACTGTAGTAGTAGTGCGAGTCAGAAGTGCATGGGCCTCTATAAGCTCGCACGTTTTAAAGCAAATACAGTTACATAACCGTGTGCGGAGCCTGTGTTGAGGGGCAAACGCTTAATGCATAGTTCAAGTGCTAAAAGTACGGATTTGGTTTTTATTCCCCCCTGTGCACATCATGTCTGAAAACCCTAGGACAAGTCAAAGGTGGAGTCAGTGATTCTGGAGAATGCTTATCGTAAACATCAGTGAATATCTCCTCATGATCCCCTTACCTATACTGTGTGTGTGTGTGCTGGAAAGAAATCCAGTGTTAATACACAGCTAGGCTCTGTGTTAACAGGAATTTTGCTAACTATGGTGGGCTCCATTGTTTACATAGCAGTTTACAAAGCCTAGGCTGAGTATTAACACTGGACTTTTTTTCAGCACACACACGGGATGGACAGGTAGCAGATCAATTGGAAATATTAACTGATTTCGACAAAAACATTTTTTTGTCAACAACCATTCTCCAGAATTGCTGACTGCACCTTTAAGTAGTTTAATATACAAAGCAGAAATGTGCAGCTACCAAGGCTCTGTCTGCTTATTCCTGTATTTATAAACAACGCTTTTACACTAAACCCTGCGGTTCCATTCATTGAGGGGGACAAAACCCCAAACAGGATTAGGATTTTACATCTTTTAAGCTTTTCCAGCCCCCCCCCCCCATCCCCCTTCTCTTCCATAATGCAAAAGCCCTGGATGAGATAAGCTATTACATGTCTTCTGGGTCTGATAGACACATGTGTAAATAAGACTGGTGTGTGTGTGTGTGTGCGTGTGTGTGTGTGTGTGTGTGTGTGTGTGTGTGTGTGTGTGTGTGTTGTGTGTGTGTGTGTCTGTCTGTCTAAGGCTGCTGGACCGTGACATGACGAAAGGATTTAAAATGTCACGAAATGGTCATTAAATGTGACACTCGCTGTCTGTTCCAATAGGTTCTGTGACTGAGGTCAAGACCGACATTTATGTGACAAGTTTTGGGCCCGTGTCAGACGTTGAAATGGTATGTATTATTTATGTATTATGTACCCACTACTTTGACAGCAGTTAAAGTAATACTTCACCCATACAGAACCAGCGTTCTATCATTGTAAAATCGCTATTTTAATATAATGAATTAGGTTTTTCTTCCCTCAGTCTTTCCTCAGTCTTCCTTTGGCCCAGTTGTCCTGTTAATCCTAACCCTCCATTTTGCCATGTGTGATGTCACACACATAGTAAAACTACATAGGAGGATCTCAGAGTTCAATACACCTTCATATTTCCACCGGTGAAGTAGGTCTTTAAACAGAATGTCCATGTACAGCATTTCAAAAATAAGGGTTGCGTTCCGAATCGCATACTCTTTCTTTTTTCTATTCTACATACTACATCCGACGATAAAAATAATCTAGTTAGGATGCAGTAGGCATACTATTGGGACATTCTTTACTCTCTTATTTCATCATAACATTGCGCCTTGATCTTGCCTCTTGCTTTTATATCCGTCGCATCCCCGTTTGTTTTCATATGGAGGCTTCGTCGATGTTACGTCACTTCACGTGCGCACTGGATTGTGGGTCAGAATCGCCCAAATGGGATGCACTTTTCCACACTAACAATCTTGGCCGCATGAAGTAGGACATCCGGGTACTTCTAACCATCCTAAATCTGGCCACAAGAATCGGGACATCCTAAATCTTTTTTCTACATACTATATAGTAGAAAGTATGCGATTCGGAACGCAACCATAGAGACCACTCCATATGATCAGTAACTGGTTTTTATGATATAAAGGTATTTTTTTGAGTGAATTTTTTTTTCTTTTTTCTATCGATTACTGATAACATTTTCCCCTAATTCAACAGCAGACATATTGTAATGTACAGCATTTACATTAAAGGCTCAGTGTGCAGAATTTGAATGGCATTTTTCAGGACAGACTTAGTAAAATGGAATTTAATATTCATAAGTCTGTTTTAATTAGTGTATAAGCGCTTGACCTTAGAATGAGCTTTTTATATCTTCATATAGTAGCTGGGCACACAGCCATGTTGCACCGCCATGTTTCTTCAGTAGCACAGAACAGACATACTTAAAAGGCCATCGTAGCTTCTGTTAATTCTCCGAAAAGGGAAGGGTTAGCAAGGGAGCGTTGTAATCTAGAACTTTTACCACTAAATGATGCCAAAATACACACATCTAACAGACTGTGCCCTTAATGTAGAGATGCAGATTCAAGAATAATTTGGAGTGGTCAGAGCTGTATGTGTTGTTTTTGTGTTATTTATAGTATTACTTATATTCACACATTTTTTTATCCCAAATCTGGTCATTGATACTTTTAAT
The DNA here is from genome assembly GCA_026122265.1 of Ammodytes dubius. Classification (NCBI taxonomy): domain Eukaryota; kingdom Metazoa; phylum Chordata; class Actinopteri; order Uranoscopiformes; family Ammodytidae; genus Ammodytes; species Ammodytes dubius. Next base: position 27,273,170 of record CM047512.1, on the reverse strand, counting down.
ACTAGCAAACCCTTGCTACTGTGTATTGAGCTACCAAACAAGATTTTTCACTTTTAGAAGACTTTCTTCCCGATAACAACTAAGCATCCTATCAACGTTGTATGATAGATAAGATAGACCTAAGATAAGTATATGAAGATAATTGTTATTCCCTATAACTAGGTGAAAATTCACTTAAACAAACCCTTACTACTACTATATTGAGGTGCAAAACAAGATTTGAATTTTCCCTTTTTTAGCAGAAATTCTTTCTGATAATAGCTAAGCATCCCATACCGACCTTGTATGATTTTCCCTTATATATATATATATATATATATATATATATAATATATATATATATATATATATATATATATATATATATATATATATATATATAAGAATAGAATATACAGTATATAAAAAAAATCCACCTGTTACATCTCCTTGTAGCACTTACATGTGGCACCTTTTAGTTTAGTTTTTTTGAAGCTATAGTACTTACGAGATTCTTGTTGTTCTGAGTTTGTACCTTTTATTGTTAAATGCACTTAATGGAAGTCGCTTTGGATAAAAGCATCAGCTAAAAAAAATGTAATGTAATATTTCCACCATTTCCTTGTCTCAGGAGTACACAATGGACGTGTTCTTCCGCCAGACGTGGGTGGACCGGCGGTTGCGGTACGAGGGTCCGATGGAGATCCTCCGACTCAACAACCTGATGGTGACCAATGTCTGGACCCCCGACACCTTCTTCAGGAACGGGAAGAAGTCTGTCGCTCACAACATGACCGCGCCAAACAAGCTGTTCCGCATCATGAAAAACGGCACCATACTGTACACAATGAGGTACTGCCGCGTGTGTGTGTGTGTGTGTGTGTGTGTGTGTGTGTGTGTGTGTGTGTGTGTGTGTGTGTGTACTCTCCATTCCAACATGCATTACATCATCTTTATGCACCTGTTGGGTCATATTCAAAGCCAAAAACTTTAACGCAACGTTCAAGTGTCTATTAAAAAGCATAGTACGTAACTTTTTTCATATAAATGCATGTCGGTTGTGTTCAACCCATCGCATAACAAGGACAAAGAGTGATTAAGGGCCGTTCAGACGGTAGTGCGACATTCGCACGCCGTTGTGCTGGAACGAACCGCGGCTTCACTTGCGCCCGCCGTGTGAAGGGACGGCGAGCAAGGCGCGATGTGATTTTTTCCAACCGCCGCGACAAAAAGATACAGGTCTCAACTTTTTCCAACGCTCAACTGAGTGCGCGCAAAGTTCGACGAGCACGGAAGCGACAGTTCAGGGAGTGCGCTCACCCTTGTCGTGTCGTCTGAAGAACCCGCGCCTTCTCTCTGCCGTCGACGTCTCCTTTGACAATCATTGCCAGGGCGACACAACGCGTTCCGTCATGAAACGGCCTTAAGCTATCAGCTCACAAAAATCTCTCTGTATTTCACAGGGTATGGCAGCTTTACAAATGTGGTGTGGGCTCCCACCACCCGACACTGTGCAGGAGATCAAAAAATCCAAGAAGCGACCAAAGAATGTTTTCAGTTTTGATTCTACTGTAAGCATAAAAACTTGGAGCACGCCAAAAATACTAAAATCCATGTGCAATCACAGAAGCTTAACCTCATTGTAGTATGCACCACAGTTTTGTTGTAATGTCTTAGAATTCCTCATGGGGGAAGTCACAGAAGTTACGCACTATAGCTTTAAAATGTGAAGGAATAATTGGGCTCTTCACATAATGCAGTTAAGTAAGTTGGAGAGGAGAGAAGACAGACTGCAAGCAGATTTGCAGTGTCAACAGTGCGGAGGCTGCCAGGAAGTTTCAATCAAAAACTTAATAATAAAGCCATCAAATAAATGCTCCTTTTGCTATTTTAGTGAAACAGTTATAGGTCAAAGTAAATCTCTAACCTTTCCATAAGTGTTAACCTTTTGACACAACCTTTTTTATCTTGTTCGCTCTGCAAAATTTACAGCTCCTCTTTTTAAAAATAGACAATTGCACATACAGCTCTGGAAAAAAATCAAGAGACCACTCCAAATGTTCAGTGTCTCTCGTTTTACTACTTTAAGGCATATGTTTGAGTAAAATGAACATTTTGGTTTTTATACTATAAACTATTGACAACATTTCTACCAAATTCCAATACATTTTGTGTCACTGAGAACATTTTCAATAAGTTATGTAGAGATGAAGATTTAATTAAAATCCAGACTGGTCTCTTAATTTTTTCCGGAGCTGTATTTTTCAATAAAATATTTAACTGTAGGCTATGTATTTTATTTATCCCTTTCAGATGCCTTTTTATTAATATTCTCTAGGTTTATGTCGATGCTTTTATTGTGTGCACAGTCTTACCACAGCAAATTCATTTATATGAGAATGTACCTGGAAATTTTAATCGCTAAGTACTATGTATTCATAGCAGAGGAGCGACCATGGCTCAGGTGGGAGAGCGGGTCGGCCAATGATCCAAGGGTTGGCGGTTCGATCCCCACCCTGCCACCTGTGTCATGGTGTTTGTGTCCCTGGGCAAGACACTTCACCCACCTTGCCTTGTGTGAATGTCGATAGTTAGCATGCTATCGGTGTATGAATGGGAACGGGTTTCCCTTGCAAAAGAGTCTCCGGTCTCAATGGGATTTACCTGTATAAATAAAAGTTAGAGAGAGAGAGAGTGTTGCTTTGTTTTCTCCTCTGCTAGTTTACAACATGTATCACTCTTCTCCTCCGTGCAGGTTGACCATTAGTGCCGAATGTCCCATGAAGCTTGTGGACTTCCCCATGGATGGACACGCCTGCCCCCTCAAGTTTGGAAGCTGTAAGTCCTCACTGTGTGTGTGTCTGTGTGTGTGTGTCTAACCTTTATTTCTACAGGTATATCCCATTGAGTCCGAAGACTCTTTTGCAAGGGAGACCTGTTCCCATTTACACGTTACCATTCACACACACATTCATACACTGATAGCAGGCAAACTATCGACATTCACACAAGGCAAGGTGGGGGAAGTGTCTTGCCCAAGGACACAACAACTATGACACAGGTGGCAGGGCGGGGATTTAATCGCTAAACTATGTATCATCAGGCGACCGCTCATAAACGTCGGCCACATGCCCAAGGTGGCAACATCCCGTGACTGTGTCATGGTTGTTGTGTCTGGAGTTTGCCTTGTGTGAATGTGATAGTTGTGTATGTGTTATGTGGTAAGTGCGAATGGACGGTTTCCTGCATAGAGTCTCGGTTTGGATTTTGATAAATGGTTAGTGAGTGTGCTTGTTGTCTGTTCTGCTAGTTTATGTATACTCTTGTTGTGAGTTGATTGTCGAGTGTCTGATGTGGATTCCATGGATGGCAGCTGTCAGTTGATGATCGTGTGTGTGTGGTGTGTGTAGATAGATGGATGGACGGACGGACGGACGACAGACAGATGATGCATAGATAACAGATTAGATGCATAGATAGATAGATAAAATAGATAGATAGATAGATGATGATAGATAGATAGATAGATAGATAGATAGATAGATATACAGTACGTGCACGTGTGAATAACTTTGGCCACTGTGACATTAATATGAGGCACCTAAATACTTTAAAGTAAAAGAAGAAGCCCAAATAGGTTTAAGAACAAACATAACAAAATAAAAATTATTTTATAGTTATAGTAAATTGTAATTTCGCACTACAAGTGCATGAATATTTATTTTTTTCAAATATGAAAGGCATGCAAAACATTGTGTTGGTAGGAAGCCCTATGTAGTATTTTCAATGGATGAATCATTATGGCATTTCACACCTTTGTTGTCTTAGTCATGATGATAGTAGGTGTAAACAAATAAACCCACTAGCTGAGGATACTGATAGGCTCCACGCTGCATTTAAAATGATCTTGTCTCGTTTCAAGAAAACCCACTGGATTATTCAACATCCCAAACAGGAGGCTTTAGCAATTTGCAAGTAAAACACAGCAGATAGCTTCAGCAGAGTTTTGAATTAAAGACCTACTTTACTGGATGAAACATGGCGGTGTATTGAACGCTGAGATCCTATGCAGTATAAATGTGCAACAATGTTTGAAATCGGTTCATCCATAGCCGGAGAAAAGGCAGAAAGAGTGTTTTATGGTTTCACTGTCTAACCCTACATTTTACCATGTGTGACATCGCACATGGTAAAATGTAGGGTTAGGATTAACAAGACAGCTGAGCCAAGTTAAGACTGAGGGAAGAAAAACGTCATCATTATATTATAATAGCGATTTTATAATGATAGAATTCCGGTTCCGTAAGGGTGAAGTATTCCTTTAAGTAGTTTACCTTACTGCAAGGGTAGGGGGTTTCAGTGACAGGGAACAGAGGTAGAAAGGGATCTTTAAGACAAAGTTTGACTAGAGTTATAGGAGAGACTCTTTAAAGAATATGTTATATATGAGAAAAACTAATATCACTACAAATGTGTTAAATATGAAACTACAGCCAACAGATGGTTAGGTTAGCCTTAGCGTAAAGACTTGAAATAGCTGGAAACGTTTTGGCCAAAGGTTAACAAAATCAGCTTACAGGCACCTAAAAAAAACGTACTAATAAATGAATGTTAAATCTTGTGTTATCTCATTTGAATTTGAAAAGGATAATAATAAACTTATGAACATTAAACAGGCAATACATTGTATATTCAGCCATCATTTAAAAAAATAAGATTCTAAAATAATAAAACACCTTGATAAAAGAGGATAAAACATAACAAATTAAAAGAAAAAAGTAACTATTAACATATTTATATAACTATTTCCTTTTTTATTTTTCTAATTTGAATGATTCATCTTATACTAACTAAGATGTCTTTTTTAAATTAAGTTTTGTAAAGAGTTTCGTTGGTTAAAAAAAAAAAAAGTTTGTCCTGCCCTGACCCTAAAAAACAATAGTCTTGATCAAATGCCTGCTCTCTGCTCGGTTGCTGAAAAAAAGACACTGATGGGCTCACAATGCAAGAAATGTAAACCCTAAACAATGAAGCATTTTATTCTTTATATGTGAACAATGGAGCCCTATACAGCTGAGCGCTGTGTTTATTCTATCTTGGGCCGTACTGGTCAGCAGAAAGGACTTATCAGGAATACAAGGAGTTTCTCAAATACAGCGGCAAAAGTCTTATCTTAGTAGAGGCAGCAATTTGAAGATTATATCTAAGAGAGAAAGGGAAACGAAAAAGACATGAGCTTTGTTTAAAAATCCGCTGTCAATTATCCATTGTGGTGACATTGCTGCGGAGGAACAAATCCAGAGACATTTTTCAGTCATTGTCATCCTCTTTCGTTCCCATCTTGCTCCGTTCTGTGCCGAGCCTCCAGTCAGTAAAGTAACCATGGATCTGTCGTGGCCTTAAGCTAAGGAAAGGTCACAATCCATTTCCTCTGCCTCAGGATAACACAGACCTATACAGCTATTTTCCATAGCTCTCTCTCTCTCTCTCTCTCTCTTTGTGTGTGTGTGTGTGTGTGTTTTTTGCTTGTACAGGAATCTTTGTAAGGACCAATTTTAGCTTTTAACTGTCGTTGGACATTGAAATGTCCAGTCCTCACTTCTTTAAAGGCCAGTTTGAGGTTAAGACTAGGTTTCAAGGTTCAGGTTAGAATTAGGTTTATGTTAGGGTTAGTGGAGGGTTGGGGTTAAGCATTTAGTTGTGATGGTTAGGGTTAGGCGCTAGGGGGTAGGGAATGCATTATGTCAATGAGTGTCCTCGAAAAGATAGACCTACAAGAATCTGTGTATGTGTAACTTTCTCTCAGTCTGCCCTGCCTTTGCTTTCCCCAATCCCTCTCTCTCTCTCTTCTCTCTCTCCCTCCTCCTCTCTCTCTCCCTCTCCTCTCTCTCTCTTTCTCTCTCTCTCCTTTCTCTCTCTCTCTCTCCTTTCTCTTCTCTCATCTGACCTTGTGCGTTCCACTCCATGACACCCTCGAGTCTTTCTCTTTGCATCACAGTTTCTCCTCCTATTTGTTTCCCATTGGATTGTGCACCACTCCATACACAACACCCAGCATCGCTGGCAGCACACATCTACCGCACGATTTCCCATAGATACACACACACACACACACACACACACACACACACACACACACACACACACACACACACACACACACACACACACACACACACACACACACACACACACACACAAAGACAGACAACTGGCATTTCTTTGTCGAGCAGAAGACCGCCTGGATACAAACAGCAAAACACTCTTGAGGAGGCAACATTTAGAAATTAAACCACTTGTACTGCTGCTTCTTAGGATTCAAAGTAGCCACTAAGTCAGACACGATGGAGAGTTTATTTGAATGAGGATGATATACTTTGTGAAATGCCTCCAAGAAGTCCAACCATATGGATTCTGTAGATCTAGAAAGTAAGCCATGTATTTTTTATTAACACATACGTATCATATAGACTCCAAAAATATACTCCTTATTATCATGCAAAATAGTATGTTAATTAACCTTTAGTTTCAATAGTCAACGAAAACAACGTAAGACATACATTATGTTGGAAAATGTTGGACTTGAATCTCGAAAATAAAGTATATACACACGATAGGTTTAATGGAATTAGCTCACATAAAGACAAAGACCGTTCAAGGTATAAAAATTAGCTTTTCATAACTATTGCTGCCATGCTAACTACATTCCATACAAACAATGTTTCCTATACTTCACATCTTCTTTCTTTTAATCTATCAAAATACAGTAAAGTCCCCGCGCCCCCTGCCATCTGTGTCATAGTTGTTGTGTCCTTGGGCAAGACACTTCACCCACCTTGCCTCGTGTGAATGTCGATAGTTAGCCTGCTATCGGTGTATGAATGTGTGTGTGAATGGTAACGTGGGAAAGGAAAACAGGTCTCCCTTGCAAAAGAGTCTCCGGTCTCAATGGGATTTACCTGTATAAATAAAGGTTAAAAAAAAAAAATATAAAATCTTCCAGTAAGTGTCTGACATTCTAGTGTCTGTCTCTACAGATGCCTATCCTAAGACAGAGATGATCTACAAGTGGACCAAAGGGCCTCAGCATCTGTGGAGGTTCCCCAGAATCCTCCAGTCTGGTGCAGTACGACCTCATCGGACACACCGTCTCCAGTGAAGAGATCAAGTCCATCACAGGTCAGACAAAGATCACCTTTGAACTTCATATTTTAAAAGTATGAGCTGTAGAGATAGATAGATAGATAGATAGAAGAAGACAGAAAGAAAAACATGACAGAAGACAGACTAGAAGACAGATCAGAGACATGAAAAAGACAGACAGACAGATGATAGTTTTATTGTCATTGCATATAAAACACAACAGAATTTTGTTTACAGCATCATTTCAACTTGCACTGTACTTAAAGCTTACAGGAAAAATGGCTGAACAGCTGATGTGATGCACTTGGTTGTAACTTTTTTATTGTGTAAAATATTCACTTATTTTGAAAGAACTGACAGTGAGCTGTCTAAAGCTATAGCAGATATTTTCAACTTAAAGTTGGAGTCAGCGATTCTGGAGAACGCTTTTTGTAAAAATGTGTTTCGTCGAAATCATTGAATAACAATAAAATAATAAAGTGTTGATAGCTCCGGTGGGCGCCTTTGTCTACATGATATTTGTCTACATACCACTTTACAGAACCTAGGCTGTTAACACCAGATTCTTTTTTCAGCGCACACCAGGTACATACAGGTAGCGCATCGTGAGGAGATGTTCACTGATTTATGAGACAACAAGCGTTCTCAAGAATCACCGACTCCACCTTTAAACAACAGGATAAACACTGTACAGTTGCAACACGCTTGGTAGAAATGAAACTCTGTAAACATCACAAGTTGAGGCTATTCCGGGGCCCTTTCAGGTCACATTAATACTAAAAGATGCAATAGGAAAAAAAAAGGTTTTAGCAGCAAGGGTTGCAAAAGTTGGCATGTGTCTGTTTAGGTGAAAATGGATAGGGACATAAAAGAGGGATGGGTTTAATAAAAGATAGAGATGTACGATAGAATAAAAATCAAATGTGACCTCTGTCTAAAGCTCTTAAGGTTAAGCACTTCAGTTGAAAATTGTAAACTTTTTAACGCATAGATATAGTCTTGGGACTTTGCCAGTTGATTACTCACATAAAATATATATTAAAACAAATCTTTAATGTATTTTTCAAAATATTAGTGTCCAAAGTTTTTCCTCAACCGATTTTTGATTCAGCCTTTTTTAAATTTGTATAAATGTATCGTAAATCATATCATGGAACATTTAGTTGTGTAAGTTCTTGAGAAATTGACATTTTTGGTTCAGAGTGTTGAAAAAAAACTGAATGTTGAAATAATGGCCGTTTAAAGGTGACTGTATAGGAGAAATATACAGACGATAACTGAACTAAATAAACACATAATAATTACATTTTTGAAACCTTTGAATTTTGAAGTTCATTAATCCAAAAACTTAATGTATTACATTTTACCATTTCATGTTTCTGCAGGTGAATATGTGGTGATGACGGTCTATTTCCACTTGAAACGTAAGATGGGTTACTTCATGATCCAGACTTACATCCCGTGCATCATGACAGTCATCCTGTCCCAAGTGTCCTTCTGGATAAACAAAGAGTCCGTCCCGCACGCACAGTCTTTGGTATGTACACAGCACTCATCCCTCATCTGTTCATTACTTGATGCCCACATGGCGACTACAGGAACTAGTTTATAGCGTTCTTTGCACTGATGGTCTCGTTTGCTGTTACAGGTATTTATGATCATCACAGGAAAAATAAGTTTCATTAAACATTAAAAATTCCTCATAGGAGGTTGTAAGTCTGATTTAGTTTGTGTGGGATTGGAGAGGGAGTTTGGTGTTGTTGTGTGTGTGTATATCCATCCCTGCAGACACACAGACGTCCCGCCTCGTTTACTCCAACACAGTGTCCCGCTGTGAGTCTGTAACAGGCAGTTTGTCAACAGAGACAGACTGGGGCTTCTTGGCTTCAGATACTGAGGGAGTAACAAAATGTATTGAGTGATCATTTTGTAATTTTTTTTTTTTAAATATTTTTTGGGCAGTTTTGTTTTGTTAGACAGACTTGTAGAGACAGAGTTGAAATGGGGCAAAAGAGGGGAAGACATGCAGAGAACTGACCCGGACGGGAATTCGAAACCCTGGTCCTTTTGAACACGTTACAAGCAAAGTTCATTGCAATGTTTATCTGGAATAAGAGTGTGCTGGTGTGGCCATTAACCAAAGTCTAATTCTCGCTTATCCATGGTAGATATGCATGACCTGATCGCACTTTATAGAAATAGTTTAAGTCTTCTCGAAATATGCTTCAATACAAAGTACAAAAAATTTCTGCAGTCAAAAGGGCGCTTACGTAAGACAAAGTTAAATGTTTTTACAATACAAAATCCACAAAATACAATCCAGTTTAAATAGAGCAAGCAATGAACTTATATTATTTCTGATTTCACTGATACATACAGTACAGCACTCCAAAACGTGCGTGAATGTGGGTTCCTCATACCATACATACAACATCAAAATACGAAAAACCCAGATGAAAAATATGTATTCAGCGTAAGAAGAGCCTTAAGTGGGATTTTCAGCAAATGTTTTATTTTGATAGTTGAATAAAAAAAAGACGAAATCCACTATGAAATCCACTATATATATATATTATGTATTTATGTTTTCAAGTACATCCATGGACCATCTCAGTTGAGAAAAGCTTTAAAATCAGAGGTTAAATATCTCCAGTCTTTAGTCTGTGGCCTGAAGCTGCACCTATATCACACAGTCACACATCCTTTTAATTTATTTAAACTAAGTTTTATAACATCTATGAACATTTATTTTCAATTAAATTTTGTGCGAGCTTATTGAAACACCCTACTTTGATATCATACTAGAATTTTTACTATTTTAGACCAGGATTTCTGATATTTAATAGCTTTGGCCTCAGCCATACCTATCAAAGTCACCCAGCTGCTTTTGACAGACAGGTATAATTTATGTCGGTCACGTCTGGCGGGCGCAGGGGATGAGTGTATGTCGGGCAAGGACTCAGGACTCCACGGCACACGTTGTTCCAGGTCCCAAACGCAAAGGGGATTTTCTCCAAATCACATTATTGCGATTGGTTAATAATAAAAAACCAAGGACGAGTGATGAGCTAAGGGCTTATAGGCTACTGTAACCTTCTGTTGTTGTAGGGGAACACACACACACACACACACACACACCCCACACCACACACACACACACACACACACACACACAACACAACACACACACACACACGCACACACTCACTCACAGACACACACCACACAGAGCACACACACACACACACAGGTTTGGTTTTTGTTTTTATAGAATCTCTCACAGCAAACGGTGACATTCAGGACCAGGATGGACAATGACGTAACATGTGTCCTTTAGTTTGGTGTTTGTAAAAACTCTCTTTACTTTAATTGAGGAGTGAGAGATATACTTCAGGCAAATACAAGATCTTGGTGTTTTAAAGGTGTAGTCAGGCAATTCTGGAGAACGCTTGTTGTCAAAATCAGAGAATAGCTTCCTCACGATCCACTATTGTCCGTACAGTGTTTGCTTGGCCTATGCGCGCTGTAAACGTGAATTTTTGCTAGCTACCGTGGCCCCTCTTTGTTTACATACCCTTTGTTTACATACCAGTTTATAAAGCCTAGGTGTGTATTAACACTGGATTTTCGTCCAGTTAATGTATTGATGCCAATTGTTGCTAACATACCAATTTTTACAAGGTGATACAAATGGGCCATGTTGTCGTTTGTGGGAGGTGGGAAAATACAGTTGTAAATACTGTGGTTCTTTTCATTTGAACGTCTACATATCAGACTAAATACAGTTCTGGAAAAATTAAGAGACCACTACAAAGTTCAGTGTCTCTTGTTTTTACTCTTTAGAGGCATATGTTTGAGAAAATGAACATTTTGATTTTATAATATAAACTACTGACAACATTTCCACCAAATTCACAATAAAGATATTGTTATTTATAGCATTTTCAATAAGTAATGTAGAGAGTGTAATTTTTTCCGGAGCTGTATATTAGGCCCATTATCCCCTCTGCAATCAGTAATGATGTGATGGATCCCAGCGTAATGTACACGGGTTATTGAACACAACACTAATGATCTTAATCTCCAGTTATTAGGCAGCGACATGAAGACTATCTCTCACTGTGGTTTCTCTCTGATCTCACAGACAACAGTTGCTGTTATGATTAACCCACTTCTAATTAGATTAATATAATATGCGCGTTTATAGTTGATCTGAATTTTCTTCTAATCACTATTATGGACAAGAATGAATCATGTAATGAAGAAAAACACGATTGATTCATGTCATCTAAGCATATTTCTAGTTTGCTAATCATACGCTGCCCTAGTTAAATTGTTTGAGGTACAATGAGATGGTGTTCAGTCAGAATTGTGAATCATTTTTATTACCAATTAGATTTATTATGTTTACAGTTTTGTTTGAATTAAGCAGAACTGTAGCAATTCCACATGCAATTTTTCCTCTGATGATCATAAATGTAAGTGTAACAGCAAACAGACCATAAGTGAAAAGAATGGTAATTTTGATATAGTTATTATGATGCATTTGCATGGGTCCCATTTTTCCCTGGAACGATTTAAGGAAGGCAGACCAGACATACTGTGTTTAGTTTTAATAGTTTCTTTGCTTCACTATGGTCATATTTCCATTATTAATCTGAGATAGTCACATATAAATACATTACCTCATGGCAAACATCCTGCAGTCTCTCTTTCAATCCTTCCTAAACAAGTGCACTAGCGGTGTGGTAGAAACATTACCACTTTTTAAAGATAATTTTTTTGGCATTTTCAAGCTTTATTGAATAGAACAGAGTTGAAATGGGGAGACGAGAGAGAGAGAGGAGGGGGGGATGACCTGCAGTAAATGGGCCACGGGTTGGATTTGAATCCGCGACCACTGCAACGAAAGCCGAGAGCCAATATGGTACATGCTCTATCCACTACGCCACCGGAGCGCCCGAAAACTACCACTTTTATCCAACAAAAACTCAAACTTCCTCGTAGCTACTATAATAACATTGTCCTATTTTTTTTGTTCTACCCTGAAGGCATCACCACAGTCCTCACCATGACGACCCTTAGCATCAGTGCGCGCCACTCGCTGCCCAAGGTGTCCTACGCCACGGCCATGGACTGGTTCATCGCCGTGTGTTTCGCCTTCGTCTTCTCCGCGCTCATAGAGTTCGCTGCTGTGAACTACTTCACCAACGCACAGCTGGAGAGGGCCAAGAGGAAGCCGGCCAAATGTCCCCCGGGCCCCCAGACCACGCCTGTCAAGGTCAGGGACACGGAGGAAGTGCTGCAGGTGATTTTAATAATTATAATTTTCTTTGTCTCTCTCTTTTGGCTCTCTTGCTCTCTCTCTCTTTCTCTGTCACAGACAATGTTTTACTCTCTGCCTCTCTCTCTCTCTAACTCTCACACTCTCTCTACCTCCTCTCTCACACTATATCTATCTCCCTCTCTCTTCCTCTCTAACTCTCCCGCTTTCCCTCTCTCTTTCTCTCTCTCACATTCTCTCTAATGCTCCCTCTCTCTCTCTAACTCTCCCTCTCACACTCTCTCTGTCCCTCCCTCTTCCCCCCTCTCTCTCCCTGTCTCTCTTCCTCTCTCTCTCTCCCTCTCTCTTTCCCTCTCTCTCTCGCTCCCTCTTTCCCTCTCTCCTTCTCTTTCTCTCTCTCTCTTTACCCCCCCTCTCTCTCCCTCTCTCTCTCCCTCTCTCTTTCTCTTTCTCTCACACTCTCTCTCTTTACCCCCCTCTCTCTCCCTCTCTCTCCCCCCCCTCTCTCTCTCCTCAAAGTGGCCGTGGTGAATGATCTGATAGCACTTACCTGGAAGGAGCTCTTACACAGCATGTCCCTTATTATGTGCTTACTGTATCTGGCCTTCAGCCGAGACTTTACAACAGCCAGGTGGGCCGGTCGCCTGAGGATTATCAGCTGTTCTGCTCAGAAATGTAGAGAAAACAGGAGGAATTAAAGTACTATAAATATATTTTTTTAAACACTTTATTTTTTTTTTTTTTCTTATTAAGGAACACAAACACACAACTGAAAAAGTGAACACACAAACAAAAGACAAAATAAAATAAAGAACTAACATGGTGGACTCTATTTAAGGGTAGTATAATTTTGAACATGAACATGACTATATTGGCGTGCTGTTACGGTAGCGACACAATCTTGTCCTTATTGGCTGCTCCACAGGGACTACTTTACTTTTGTAGTTTCCGTGTAGAAAAAGTTTTCTCTGGCACTGTCACTGTTCCTGAAAAAATAGCAAAACCTTTCATTTATTTCTACCTATTTCTTTCACCTGATTACATGGACAAGTGCGCTGTCAACCAGAGCTTGACATGTTGAAACAGGTGCTTGTTGAATACAGTTAGTGTGGTGGACTGTCAACTAACACAGTGTGTGTGTGTGTGTGTGTGTGTGTGTGTGTGTGTGTGGTGTGTGTGTGTGTGTGTGTGTGTGTGTGTGTGTGTGTGTGTGTGTGTGTGTGTGTGTGTGTGTGTGTGTGTGCGCGTGTGTAAAAATAATCGTCAATGTCTGATACCCCGAGATCAGGCTGGATAAATTCAGCTGCCAATTCGTTGACTTTATTTTGGTGAAGAAATCTGAGTATGAAAACTGCCTCACAAAACATACTGTCCCTGCGTTCCAATCCCCATACTTCCATAGTATTAAGTATGCCAGAAAAAGATTTAGGATGTCTCAAAACATTCACGTGACGTCAATTGTTGTATGCTGAAAATACATAAATGCCCCACTAACTCCAATAGCATTTTTGAGTATTCGTCTTTATTCTTGACATCTCACGACATAATGAAAAAAAAAATGTTTTCTCTCCTGTGGCCCTAAAACTCTTTTGTACTTTAGTATGTAGTGTAGTAAAAAGTATGTGATTTGGAACACAGGGTGAGTATCAAGAGGATTTCTCAACGATTCTGGTGTTTTCTGCGGGACTTTTATTTTGAAAATCCCTGTGAATAAATTGACATAATCTTCTATTTCTGTGTCACTAGTTGAAACAAATCACATCGACACCATGACAGCTGACATGTGGACCAGAATCAGAAGCCATGAATATGCCATGAAGCTATTTTAAAGCTCTTAGGCTGTCTGACGAACACGTGCAGGCTACACATCACTGTAATATGTTTGCATGTTGTGCATAGTAATAAATATATGAAACTCTTCTTAAACAGATGGCGAAAGACGGGAGATATATAATGCATATTCCTAAGGCTTAACGTTCTTCTTAAAAGATAAACACAGCTCTGGAAAAAAAATTAAGAGACCATTCCAAATGTTCAGTGTCTCTTGTTTTACTAGGCATATGTTTGAGTAGAATGAAATGAACATTTTGATTTTATAATATAAACTACTGACAACATTTCTACCAAATTCACAATAAAAATATAGTCATTTAGAGCATTTTCATAAGTTATGTAAAGATGAAGATTGAAGAAAAATCCAGACTGGTCTCTTTATTTTTTTCCGGGGCTGTATATTTCAGTCTAACTTTTAACTTTTATCATAGCTGACGTAACCCAGCAATGCATATATGTCATTTTTTACACTAAATACCTAAAGTTTCCCCCTCCCCATCCAGTCCAAATCCCAGTGTGGTGTAATCATTGCTTGAATGCCAGTGCAGTATATAGTGACAACAGCACTGGCTTCAGCTAGTGGATTAGTAGGTTTCCAAGGCAACGCAGCCCTTGGTTACACAGTACATCTGTATAGGGTTTTTTTCTTCAGGAAAGGCTGTGTTGGCATTGCGTTAGTGTTAGGGGAATTAATACTGTATTCCTCGAGAGCAAGTCCCAAAAAAAAGTCTTTGGCACCAGTTGGGTCAATGTGGGCTGGGGATTTTCTTTTAGGATCAAAACACTCACGCGTACTGCCTCATGTTTGTTTCCCCTGTAAGCTATTGTAATATGTTTAGTTTTTTTAGTTTTTTTTAAGTGTACACATTATTTTAGTAATTTTATTTATTTTTAAGTGTACACATTATTTTTTTATTATTATTTTATTTAATTTTTTTTGGCACTTTTTCCCATGCTTTATTTTCACAGATACAGAGACAGAGATTAAATGGGTTAGAGTGTGGGATAGTAGATGACATGCAGAGAACGACCCGGGCTGGTGTACTATACCCAAATCATTTTAATATGCCTGTGTAAAAGCAACCAAGTAAAAGCACTTTGTAATGATCTGTTCTGAAAAAGAGCTGCCATATAAACAAAACATCCACTATCCTTACTTACCACACAGTATAATGAATTATTTCAAATCCTGGTATGGGACGGGGCTATAGGTTGTGGGAGGGGGATTATTCATGCAAATGCCTCAGAACCAGGCATAACACTCGGCCCTGCTTGAAAACATCATCTCTGAAAGGATAAGCTCCTTTGACGCTATACGCTAGTGCTACCTACTTCTCTGTCCTAAGCCCGTGTGAAATGAGTGAAATCCTTTTGGTAAAGGGGGGCAGGGGGGACGGGGGGGGCATCTGTATATCGCACATACGTCTGCTTTCCATATGATGGCCATATGTGCGTGTGTGGGGGTTAGTCTGTAATCTGATCAATATAACAAGGTTTAAGTTTGCCCCGTGTGTGTGTGTCTCTCTCTCGTGTGTGTGTGTGTGTGTGTGTGTGTGTGTGTGTGTGTGTGTGTGTGTGTGTGTGTGTGTGTGTGTGTGTGTGTGTGTGTGTGTGTGTGTGTGTGTGTGTGTGTGTGTGTGGTGTGTGTGTGTGTGTGTGTGTGTGTGTGTGTTTTTGCATGTGGGGTGGGTTTAGTCTTTAATCTGATCAATATGGCAAGGTTTACGTTTTGCCCCGTTCGGCTTTTACAGTAAAGAAAAAGTAAATGAGATTTATGTGAACGTTACTCACACTAGAATTCCTTGTGTTTCTTTCTCTCAAATGTTTACCTGCATTAAAAAATTCAATAAAAAATTCTCTTGAGACTATCTCAGATACCATCTATCCATATCTACAGGTGAAACTCGAAAAATTCGAATATCGTGCAAAAGTTCATTTATTTCGGTAATTCAACTTAAAAGGTGAAAATAATATATTATATAGACTCATTACATGCAAAGTGAGATATTTCAAGCCTTTATACACTATAATTTTGATATTTATGGTTTACAGCTTATGCAAACCCCTAATTCAAAATCTAGAAAATTTGAATATTACATGAAATCAATAAAAAAGGGATTTTAAATACAGAAATGTCGGCCCTCCATAAAGAATAATAATCTATATGTTCTCAGTACTTGGTTTGGGCCCCTTTTGCATGAATTCTTGCCTCAATTCCAATTCATTTTACATGATATTCTAATAATATGAGTATCACCTGTATGTTTGACAGAATTCAACCGCCTCTGAAACAGTATTCAGATCATGATGGGACACTTCCTCCGTCATTATGTGAAAGGAGCAGATTATAAAACAGAGGATGAGTCATGCCTGTCTATTTAGGCTAATACCAAAAGCCTCTGGATATTTGACATTTTGAAAAATCTGTCTGTCTGTCTGTTTGTTTGTCTGCCTGTCTATCTACTTCAAATATACAGCTCTGGAATTTTTTTTTAGAGACCACTCCAATTGTTCAGTGTCTCTTTTCTTACTCTTTAGAGTAAAATGAACATTTAGATTTTAATAAACTACTGTCAACATTTCTACCAAATTCAAGACAAATTTATAGGCTATACCAATACCATTATAGCTTTGATGAGCTTATATGGGGTGATAATATAGTTCATTACTTTGATTTATTGGTTGTTTTTTGACTGTATAAAATTAGCAAATAAATACCTAACACATTAAGTGACTTACTGGTAATTGTTCCTTTCCCTGTTTCACCACAGAATCCTGACACCAACGGTAACCTGAGGAAGAGGATGAACTACATCTACAACCAGGACAGCGGCCAGCAGCAGCAGAAAGCCCAATCCGTCACCAACATCTCCGGAGTCGGACGAGCCAGAGCGCTACGATCGTTAGCCGCCAGAGGAGCTAACGGTAGCTCTTCCACCACCCTCCTGTCCCGCTCGAGCCCCAAATCCGAGAGCCTCCTCAGTGTGGCCTCTTCCTCTGCCCACCTGGTCAAAGGCACACCGCAGGCCGCAGCTTCCACACCGGACGTCATGACTGGGACGCCATGTAAGCAGCAAAACGCCAACTCATCTTCGTCGCTACAGCATCTGTTGGCGCCAAAACTGGAGAGAATTCAAATCATGGGGAAGAATTTTGAACCAAAACAGACCCCGTGCTCGCAACCCACCACGGCCGGGATGGGGGGAACCAGCAAAATTGACAAGTACGCACGGATCCTTTTCCCAGTGTCCTTCGGGGCTTTCAATATGGTCTACTGGGTGGTTTACTTATCCAAAGACACAAATGTTGAGATGGGTGGCTAAGTGGCTAGTGGCTAGTTGCTAGGCTTTGGCACCAAGAATGAAGACTCTTGAAGATTTTTCCTTTCACCAGATGGGGAGCTAAAGAAGGATTATTTTATGGGAGTGTGTTCAAACAATACGAGGAAGATGTTGTTTTTTTGCCATACAGATAAACAAAAAAGTGCTGTCTAGCACTGCCATATACCGGAGGAAAAAAACCTCAGAATATGTATTTTATTCTCTTCTTGAAGTCTTCGAACAACAAATACAGGAACAAATGCAGAACATTAGAACTAGCTGACTTTAACAGAAGAGATGATGCGTTTTGTGACGGGCCTGCATTGGTATTATGACTGGGGCGGACTTCATTGGCTTCATTTGACTCATGATCCCTGTTTGGCCCGCAGTCAAGATAAGGAAGATGGGGATTTTTTCATTTTCCTATTTTTGTACCCTGCACCTGTTCGGTTGTGTGTGTGTGTGTGTGTGTGTTGTGTGTGTGTGTGTGTGTGTGTGTGTGTACCACCACAGTCCTGGAACAAACTGCACCAACGCTATGTATAATACTGTATATGAGTTTATTAGGATAAACAGATTTATATTTAATGATTATATTGTAATTACATTTGAATTTTAAAGGTGGAGTCAGCGATTCTGGAGAATGCTTGTTGTCAAAATTTTATTTTTTTGTCAAAATCTGTAAATATTTCGTCATGATCAGCTATACCTATCCGTGCTGTGTGTGTGTGTGCACTGAAAATAATCCAGTGTTAAAACACACCCATAGGCTCTGTAAACAGGCATGTTGCTAGCTACGGTGGTCCCTTTTGTTTACCAGGCCTTTGTTTACATACCAATTCACAGAGCCTAGGCTGTATATTATCACAAGATATTTTCCCTCCCTGCGCATCTTGAAGAGTCACTGATTTGGACAAAAATGCGATTTCGACAACAAGCATTCTCCACAATCGCCGACGACTACAACTTTAAAACGTTGTTACATCGTTGCCATCATGATAGAAGAGATGAAATACTATAATTCCTCAATACTCGTCAGATGACCTCATACCCTCGTCATAACCTCGAGTGATGCTTTGGGATTGGGACCCGATTCCGGCCCTTGCAAAGCCGCTCTCTTGTACAGTTCGTTGAAGGCCGATACTTGCAAAGCATTTTTTTTCTTACACAAAATGGATTAACTAATCTGGAAACACTGGAGATGAAATTTCTGTGGGATCAGTCTTTGGGCAGAATAGTAGTAAAGACAAGTTAATATCTCATGTAACAGTAGGATTTAAGCTTCTTTCTGAAATATCCGGGTTGCCAAAGCGTAGTAGAGAAAAAAAGACTGTGCGAGTGATTAAAGTACAGTAGTTTTATAGCATGAACGCATAGAGAGAAAGACTAAAGCCCCTATCTCACTGGGCTGCGACAGTGTGACGACAGTTGGAGACACAAAATTGCAAGAAAATATGCGAATTAGCGTCAATTTTCACTTGCAGTTTCACTGAGTTGGTTCCTCACGACACATTTGCGAATTTCCAGGCCAAAACATGCCGGGAGCTCGCATTTTTGTCTCAAATCAGTCGCAATTTAGTTTCATATGTCGCCAGACATTCGCAAAGTTGTCTCACACTTTCGCACTTTCTTGCGGAGACTAAATCTAAAGGTTTGCTGCAATTTAGAGACACCTGCGACGACTCTGAGAGTAGATTTGTCTGCACACATTTTTTGAACATGTTCAAAATTCAAGCGACAGGACTGCGAGGCTCTGCGACTCGAGAGGAAATTGAGAACCCTGCGAACGTTTCAAGACAGTTTAGAGACTCCCTTGCGTATGCAGTCTCCAACTTGTCGCAAACAGTCGCAGCCCAGTGAGATAGGGGCTTAAAGTAAAGCCATTTGTTTGTAGATCCTCGCAGCAAGAATACAGTGAGTTGGATGTTTGTTTATAGGGACTTTTACAATAAAGGAAAAGTGAGTGATGTTTTCACCACCAGATGTGACTGCTTTAAGTGTTTCTGTACCCTTCTTTTTTTTTTTTTTATTTTTTTGGCATTTTCAAGCTTATTAGACAGTACAGAGTTGAAATGGGGAGACAGAGAGAGAGGGGGAATGACCTGCAGTAAAGGTCCACGGGTAGGACTTAAACCCGCGACCACTGCAACGAAGGCCAGAGCCAATATGGTACGCGCTCTACTATCCACTACACCACCAGAGTGCCCGTTTCTGTACCCTTTTAAAGGTGGAGTCAGCGATTCTGGAGAATGCTTGTTGTCAAAATCACTTTGTGTCCAATTCAGGGAATACCTCCTTACTATCCTCCACCTGTACGTAGTGTGTGCACGCTGAAAAAATAAATCCAATGTTAATTCACAGCCCAGGCTCTGTAAACGGGCATTTAGCTAGCTACATAATCGCTCACTCCACCTTTAAGTTTGATCATACGTCATATTATTCCACTGCTTTTCATTGTCTTGGTATTTCTCACGTCTCACTGGATAAGGTCAATGACGTGTTGATATTAAAAGCTGGAAAGGCCCAATCAAGCACAAACACATTATGATGATTGATTGATTGAATTTATTTGACATACAAATAAAAATCGAACATATCAAAAATACAAAACAAAATTTGGAGTTAGATGACCACTGTTCATTTTGACTAGAACTAGATTTAATAAGATAATTGTCAGCAAGAAAAAGTCCTAATAAAATTCTGACTGCCTCCACTCCAGCTGCCTCTGTTCGGATTGTGCTTCAAAAATATATATCTATATAAATATCTTTATTTTTTATAAGATTATTTTTTGGCATTTTCAAGCTTTATTTGACAATAAAGACTTGGAGACAGAGAGAGAGGGGGGATGACCTGCAACGAAGGCCGGAAGCCAATATGGTACACGTCTCTATCCACTACGCCACCGGTGCAATAGGTTAAATTCAATGAAGTTGAGTGTGATAGCATTTCCATAAGACAGTAGTGGGTTTGCTTCGGTTGGTTTAGTCAAAATGACCTAAATCAAGACCAAAGTCCAACCAAGAATCCAGACCAATGCTATAGTCCCACACTGCATGACACACTTAAAAGATCAAATGTAGAACAGGCAAACCATAGACACTCCACAAACTCAACTGTAAGAGCCACATTCCCTTTAAACACCCACACGGGAGCTTTTTCTTGCCCTTGTGAAATACAGCTCTGCAAAAAAAATTAAGAGACCAGCCTGGATTTGTCTCAAATCTTAATCTCTATATAACTTGTTGGAAATGCTCTTAATGACAAAAAATTTGTTGGAATTTGGTAGAAATGTTGTCAGTAGTTTATATTATAAAAACCAAAATGTTCATTCTACTCAAACATATTCCTATAAATAAATAGTAAAACGAGAGACACTGAACATTTGGAGTGGTCTCTTAATTTTTTCCAGAGATGTAGACACTTCTCAAACTCAACTGTAAGAGCCACATTCACATAAAACACCCAGACAGGAGCTTTTCTTGCCCTTATGAAATAAAATATGTTTTGAGGCATTTTGAATAATTTCCAAGCAATTTGTTCAAATGTTTGTGAATACCTTGTCTCCCATATCAGGCAGTTCCCTTGCTGTTCTTACTAGGAAGAAAGTGTCATCTCCCGGCAGTTGTACAGTACAATATAGTTCATCCAGTAGTAACGTCGCTATTTTGACCCAGTTCATCCTCCTACCCTGAATAGAAACGTCTTTGACTTATTTAGGTGGGGTGGGGGGGGGGGGGGGGGGGCATATTTTTTGAGTTGTGGCTCAGAGGGTGGGTTAACGCTGGTGCCACTTACCTTATAACAATGCCATTAATGCATAGATATCACTTAATAATTTGATACACTGTATCTTTAAGTGCTGAGGTTAACACTCGCGCTACTAACGGTATTTATAACAATGCCATTAAAGCTGGGGTATATGATTTCTGATTGGTCAAAGTTAACATGAGCTGTACACTTTGACCAATCAGAGCGACGCTCCGATTCTCTGTTCTTATTGGCTGTTGGGACTGTCCATTCACTTTGGCACGACTTTGTTGGTGTAGAGCGTGTCAGGGAGGGACCATAGGGGTGGGACCAAAGAGAACAAGTGGAGCAGTTGAGGTATTTGAATTCGAATCTCTATCCCAACTGCCATTTTCTCCCAAATCCTCCACCCCAGCTTTAACGCATAGATTTCGCTTAATATTCTGACACACACTGTATCTTTAAGTGCTGAATGCATTTTATACAATCTGTGTGTGTGTGTGTGTGTGTGTGTGTGTGTGTGTGTGTGTGTGTCCTTGAACTCTCCTCATCTAGCCCTCGGTAAGGAGGCAAATCGTTTTCCAAACTGTCGAAAGTTTTGTTGAGCTAAATTTTCTTAATTAAAAATCCTATTGATCCCTGTGGACACAAAAGTCACGTGACATACTGTACATTAATACACATATACAGCTCTGGAAAACATTAAGAGACCACTCCAAATGTTCAGTGACTCTCGTTTGACTATTTATATGCATATGTTCGAGTAAAATGAACATTTTGGTTTTATTCTACAAACTATTTCTACCAAATTCCAACACATTTTTTGTCATTAAGAGCGTTTTCAATAAGTAATGTAGAGATGAAGATTTAAGAAAAACCCAGACTGGTCTCTTCATTTTTTCCAGAGCTGAATGTTAAAATATTATTTGAAACCCCCCCCCCCCCCACCCCCCCAATATATGTTCAATACTGTACTGAGTAATGTTAAAATAAGCCAGAAAAAAGGCTTCGACCATATCTAAAACATCTAAAAAGTCACTGAGGACATCTTCCTGTGGTGACCCTCAGAGCTAATGAAAGATGCTGCTGATAATAAGGTCTTTGAATGTGTGAATGTGACGTCCTCTCCTGCTATTGTTCATTGTCTTATCGACCGGTAGAGGTGAGAGGGGGATGAATTTATTGAGCTCCGCATTGTCCTTTCTCTAGACACAGTGACATCTGCTGTGTGACGACTTCTATGGAAGCCCTGAATGGACAAGCAATCATACGTTTTATTTCCTCTTTTCTTCCTGTGATAACAACTTAAAGCTATAGTGTGTAACTTTTTCATATAAATGAATGTTGTTTAAATTCAAGACATCTCCAAATGAGTTGACAGAACGTTGATTAAGCCTATTATCAGCTCCACAAAACTCTCTCTGTATTTCTCAGTATGGCAGCGTTTACAAACTGGTGTGCCAAGAATCCCAAGAAATGTTTCAGTTGTTGATCCTACTGCTAAGAAAAAACCTGGTCATACATCAGAAGGTATAAAATCCATACTTGATCACAGAAGGCTTTACCTCATGAAGTAGCGTCGACAGTGTTGTTGTAATTACTAAAAATTCCTCATGGGGGCGACAGAAGTTACGCACTATAGCTTTAATCATCTTGTTACCACAGGGCAAACACACATTTTCCCATGTCCTTTTAGGGCTTCCAGTTTTCAGGCCTCAGACTAAAAAATCCTTCCCAAAATCACAATAGTTTTTGTCAAGTTTTGGACCTTAACAGATGCATTTTACATATTACTCTTCTGTGTCCTGAGTAGCCTATATTTTGAGGAGAAATCACAAAAATAGACTTGTCTCATATATATTACCCCATGGCCTGATTTTCTCCTCCATTTATTCAGCAGGGACGTTAGTAGAAAGTTGAAGGTTAAACGATCGGTGGATGTATTGCGTTGCAGACATACAGTATGTCATAGGGGGGTATGGTGCGTCTCAGGGGGGGATTCATAATGTAGGCCTATTAGTGGGGGGGCCTTGTTGACATTCAGTTATATCAAAAAGTTACGCACTATAGCTTGAACTCATGATCTTGAGGCTAAGGAACTTAATATTTAAAGTAATTCAAAGTCTGTTGACGACTCTCGGCTAAAAATCTATCAAACAATTACAGTTTTTGTCAATATTTTGACCTCAACTGATTCATTTAAATAATTGTAATTGTGTAAATCTTCCGTATCCTAAGTCAAGTCAAAGTAAAAGTTTTTTGTCGTCAGTTCTGATATATGCAAGACATACATCAGAATCAAAATGGTGTTTGTCTCTAGCCCACGGTGCAATAAGAACGATAAAAATAAGTAATAAAATAAGTAGAATAAGATAAACATAGACAATATTTACATTATGTAAATTCTAAATACTAAGTAGTGCAAAGGAAAGTATGTTTTTTACAGAGGAAGGAATAACAAAAATAGACTTGTCGAATATGTTACCTTAATGGCCTAATTTTATTCTATGGAGACATTTGTAGAAAGTCGAAGGTTAAATGGTCGGTTGATGTATTGCGTTGCAGACAGATGTCATACTGTTATATGGTGCATGTCACGTTGGGAATCATGATTTAGGCCTATTCTAGTGGGGGCCTTGTGGCCTTGTTTCTAGCTCTAATATTCCTATCATCCATAGTGTCATGGTTGTTTGGGCCGGTCGTTTATCGGTTAGTCTAACAGGAGTTATGATTCTCCCACTGGAGGCTCGCGCTGTGTACACTGATGGACAGATTGAGATGTCCGCTGCCATTCACCTCTCCTGAATGCAGTCAAGTGTGAAATTGATTTTTCCTGTTATAACCTCCTTGTTGGCCTCACTCTTGCTCTCGCTCTCGCTCTCTCTCTCTCTCTCTCTCTCACTCTCACTCTCACTCTCACTCTCACTCTCTCTCTCCTTCTCTCTTTCTCTCCCTCTCTCTCACACACAACAGTTTATGAAATATACCGTATCTCATCACAAACACAGAACATCTAGGCTAGTTTATTTGTAAAAGCACAATTCAGACTCGAGGCGATTCCATGTTTGAACAGGGGAATACAAATACCAAAACATTGAGACAAGAAGTATCAAGGTTGCATTTAAAGGTGGGGTCAGCGATTCTGGAGAATGTTTGTTGTGAAACATTTCTTTCTTCACAATCCTCTACAGCCAATGCTCTGTAAACAGTTGTGTCGCTAGCTACGGTGGGCCCCCTTTGTTTACATACTAGTTTATAGAGCCTATGGCTGTGTATTAACACTGGATTTTTTTAAGCGTGCATACAGTACGGACAGGTCGCGGATAGAGAGGAGATATTCACTGATTTTGACAAAGTGATTTTTTAAAACACGCATTCTCCAGAATTGCTGACTCCACCTTTAAGAGCTTGGTGAAAACAGGTCGACAAATTGTTCAAAATTAAAATAAATTGCATTTGAAAACCGATAAAAACTAGTGTAACAGTGTAATACTGAGGAAAATGTTCACAACAGCTTGATGTCCAGTCTTATGTGGTGCATGGTTGATGGAACAGCTGTCCCCAGTTTGTGTGTTTTCTGGGTATTTTTCTTGACAAACAAGCTGCTCTCGATGACAGACGGATAGATAAAAATGCTCCTCTCACTCACTCACTCACTCACTCACTCACTCACTCACTCACTCACTCACTCACTCACTCACTCACTACCTCACTCACTCACTACCTCACTCACTCAGTCACTCACTCACTCCCTCACCCTGCCATTTTCCAAAGCACTTACACAGTCCAGGTTCTGTGGAAAATGTAGCCACATCCTGAGATCAAGCTCTCAATTAATCACTGTCATCTCAGCTGTTTAAATAGTTCAGCAGCATCAAACTAGCCTTGTTCTTCACAGGCCTGGGGCCTCATTTATAAAGCTTTGCGTGGGATTCACGTGGAAGCTGGCGTACGGAAGAAATGTAGGATGTACGTGCGAACAAAAATATTCGGATTTATAAAACAGTGCGCACTCACGTCCTACGCCTGTTTCCCTTTATAAATCACAATCAACTCTAAATGTGGCGCAGCCTTTGCGGGCTTCACGTACCGCCCATATTTACCCATAGTCATCGACACGCCCGAATTAATATCATTTACTGAGTGCATGAAGGCGGTAGTGGCAATCGCCGACTGAAAGGGAAATGGAAAAATAGACTCCACACGGTGTGGATCACTGCGGCCACGCCGAAGTACCCGTTGGAGAAGTGGCGAACAGGGAAAATATAGTTTGGTGGCAGTGTGAGCGTAAAGGCGTCAGAGTGCAGCCTGTGGCGATCTCTGTGAACACTGTGGCCGAAATAAAAAGAAGTGATCCGACATAAAAGTGGACGCAAACAAGTGCATATCCTCACACAGCAGTGTTTGTGCCACGAGCGGGGGGCACTGAGACCCCCCATGAGATACAGATTCAGAGAATTCATCCCGGGCAGTGACGGGCGGCGGAGGGTTAATAATAAACTTCACAGTCCCTTTCAAAACACAATTGCGACGTGCTTAAACACAAAGAAAAACACATAGATAAAACGGACTAAAAGCCGTGAAAAAAAATCACAGTGGCCTATGTGATGTATAGGCTTATGATTAGTGTATGAAAAGGTGCACTCCTGTCTGCCTGACTGAGGCATCGAGAACAGCGTCAGTGTAAAAGTAATAGGCTGTATTCCACCTCAATATTATCAGAATTAATTCCACAACATGCAGATAGGTTATTCTTTAATAACTGCAGAGCTTATTCGAACGTTGCTGTTTTGTTTTTATTTGTACTCATATATCTCCGTTTGTAGGCTATTTAAGATCCTAATTCGTTTTGTTTTTGTTGGTATCACTCCATGGAAAAATCCGTGGAGGCATTTGTTCATTAGTTGTAAGAATGGCTTCATCCGTTTTGCAAAGGAACTCTCAATATATGATAGACCTACATGGCTTATGATAGGCCTATCTGGATTAATATTACACAAACACATTCGTTCTCGCACTTCATACATGTGCCGACGGAGTCGCCGTTTCTCCTTTCTCCACTTTCTGTGCGTACGCATGGGTCAGAGTTTGCGTGGAGGACCGCACTCTTCCCGTCAAGTTTGTTTTTTATAAATCCCAATATTTGCTTAGAAATTGGCGTGCGCCCTCTTCTGGGCGTACGCAAGCTTTATAAATGAGGCCCCTGGACAGTGCAGATGGTAAAATGGGGCATTCACTCTTCAAGGAAATCATGGTAGAATGCGCCCTCTAGTGGCTCAAGTGACACACTGTTAATGTTGAACTCAGTCCACCTTGAGAATGTGCTCTTCTATCTATTCTAGACAGGAAATGGATCATACCACATTTTATCTGATTGATATATCATCATGGAACTTTGCCAGTTGATTATTTAGTACCTTAGATATTTTTTTTTTCCTGTGACAATTTTTTCAGAAATGATTGAAATATTATGGGAAATTTGCCAATATCCAACTAATTACACAAACATTTGCATCTCTTTTAAAAGGCAAACATTTAGACGTAGGATAAAGCCAGACTTAAAATATCTTTATTTCAATTTGACAAAATATTTGTGTCCAAAGTTTTCACCGAACATAATTGGGGAACAGTTAGGTTGCTTTATTTGCCAATTAACACAAGGCTACATTGAAATGTGTCTTTCCGCATATCCCTTCTCAAGATACCACACTACAGAGGGGGTCCATCATGCAAGGAAACAGTGGTAGACATAGTGGGAATAAGTCAGTAGGCCTACAGTAGTTTTTTTTTCAAAATCAGTCACTTAATGGTCTATACAACTCAAATGAATCTAACATCTTGAAACGTACAGAAAGGGGGTTTGCCGGGTGCTGTGTATTTTGTTTGTTATATCCTGTCACATTGCACAGAAAGCATTTTTCATTTTCTAACACTTTCTAACTTAAACCACTAGAGGGAGCCATAGACTTTGACTTGAGAAGAAGCAGGAGGAGATGCCCATAATTAGTGTGAGTGCTGGAGCATTTACACTAATTATGGATTTCTGAAGTCACAAATGTAATGATACACTCAATAGTAGGAGCACCAATCAAAGCAACGTGTAGAGAATGAGAAATTATTCATTTGTGCAACATTTACACTAGATATTCACTGATTTTGACAAAGTGAAGTTGAAAAAGTGTTCTCCAAAATTTCCGACTCTCCTTTAATTTAACAAACAATATGTAAAACTGACACTTCATCAGTCCCAAAATCTACAAATATATCTGGTCTTTCCTTTCTTCTGTTTTGTGTTGCTGAGATTTTTTATTTTCTGTATGGATGTGCCCAGGTGTGAACCCCCACGTTTTTTTCTCTCTCTACTCACAATAGCTCAGCAGATACACTTAGCCGTGGACATAAAAATAAAGGTGTTATTGTAGAAGAACGTGGAGCTGTGAAGATGTCAGATGTGATATGACCAGCAAAAACATGGAGGACTGTCAGATTGCATTCTGGTTTAGATTCTATGAGAAAAATCAAAGCAACAGTTAGTATTTGCACTGTGCAGAAACTATACAGAAATTATCGTGAAGGTAATGAAAATTTTAATTTTAATTTTTTATAAGCTAAACATTTATCTATTCAGTTAAAGGTGGAGTCAACAATTCTGGAAAATTCTTGTTGTCAAAATCAATTTTGTCAAAATCAGCTCCTCACGATCTACCAGTATCTATCTGTGTGCACGCTGTAAAATGTGTATTGTTAATACACAGCCTAGGCTCTGTAAACTGGTATGTAAACAAAGGGTAGGCTATATGTTAACAAATGGTGCCCACTGTAGTTAGCAACATACCCGTTTACAGAGTCTAGGCTGTTTACACCAGATTTTTTTTTGCGCACACAGAGTACAGACAGGTAGCAGATCATTAGGAGATATTCACAAATTTTGACAAAAACTGATTTTGACAGCAAACGTTCTCCAGAATCGCAGACTCCACCTTTAATGTCAGACAAGAGAAGATGTTGAATCAATATGTAGGGATGAAGCCAGTGAGTTCATCTGGCAGTTGCTACAGTGAACTCCACGTGAACTTTTATTTGTCTGTGTCTGCAGCTCCGGGCTCAGAGCAGAGGTGTTACTGCTTTGCACCTGTCAATCACACACACACACACACACACACACACACACACACACACACACACACACACACACACACCACACACACACACACACACACACACTCTTACCGAGGCTTCGCAGTGTGGCGTGATAACACGATGAGCATCAAGATGCTTGTTTGGATCTAATCAATTAGAGTGAAGAGTGTTTTTCATTTGCTGGAGAAAATTTGTTTTTTTGGCTGGTGGATTTCAAAATAAAAGTTCCCCAAAAATTACCTGTAATGAAATTAAGCCTTTGCGCCAAAGCAGTATTTTCAGTGAAAATAAATGTATTAAAAATTATCAAGATAGTGAGTGCCAACTTTTTTTAAATTGATTTATTTTTACATGAGAAAGAAACAGCAAGTGTGTTGTTTGTTTCACCCTTTTACTTTGCTGTGCACACTCAAGTAAATACCTGTGTCCTTTAATGGCTGCATCCCATGTAGACCCTGCTGATGTTAAGTGCACTATAGTCTGTTAGTGAGGCAATCAAGGAATGGTGGCCATTTCTTTTAGGATGCCTATGCACACAGTCCCAGGAAAAAATAGCCTTTTATTGCATTGCATTTGTCACAAACCAAATACCAAATATATACTAGTCCAACGGCGTCGTAAAAATGTCCCTTTGAAATAGCAGAAACATTAGTCCAATATGATTTGAAAAGTCTAAAAGAGCAGGATTGGTCATTTTGTGAAGCGTGTGACAAAATTCATGTTAAAACGCTTTCAGGTCTGTTTGTACATCAACGGGTGCTGTGTGCTGTGTCGATTTGATTGCACACCTAAACTTGACAGACCCTTTGTTGTTTGTGTTGTTCTCTTCACCTCTACACCTCAGTCTCTACATGTTATATTCCACTTGGTTAACAAGTTACAAGAGCAGATACAGTAACAGCACACTTGAAAGTATGAATATTTTATGTGACATGTTGAATTGAGGTCACATTAGAAATAGTCATTAAAGCAGCAGCACAGAAGCCTGTATAGGATAAATGAAGGGTAACATAATGGCTAGTATTATTTCTGCAGCTGTGTGTGTGTGTGTGTGTGTGTGTGTGTGTGTGTGTGTGTGTGTGTGACACAGCTGTGTTCATAGAACCATTGCAATGTTAACAAAGGGATTCTCTGAGTGCGACCTATCACTTTAAGAGTGTCAGAGCCTCTTCACGACGCTCCTCATCTTTCTTGTGCCACGCATGGCTTGTTGCCGAGGTAACCGGCCTTAGAAACGTTTTTTTTAGCATTTTGGTGAATCTACACACATTGACATGCACCTGACAAAACATGCTCCGTGACTGTGTGACTGGCTGGCTTGAGTATTTGATTTTTCAACCAAAAATATGTCAACGAGAAGTCAAAGACCACCTGGTTGCGTTTGCCCTTATTCTAGTCTCTTGTATCAAAGGTACAATTCTGGAAAATGTGTCCAGGGATTTATGGGTGATGACAAATACGTGTGTGTGTGTGTGTGTGTGTGTGTGTGTGTGTGTGTGTGTGTGTGTGTGTGTGTGTGTGTGTGTGTGTGTGTGTGTGTGTGTGTGTGTGTGTGTGTGTGTGTGTGTGTGTGTGTGTGTGTGTGTGTGTGTGTGTGTGTGTGTGTGTGTGTGTGTGTGTGTGGTGTGCGTGCATACACTAGGTTAAGGTGGGTGCAGTTGAAAAATCCAATTTTGTGATGGGAAATATTCCTTAAGTGTGTGCTGATTCTGTCAATGTTTTTAACCTGTTTGTTTTAAACCAATGTGGACTGAGGTCCTGTGTTTCTCCAGCAGAGGACAGTGTATGTGTGTGTGTGTGTGTGTGAGTGTGTGTGTGTGTGTGTGTGTGTGTGACTTTGTGTGTGTGTGTGTGTGTGTGTGTGTGTCTGCGGTCTGTGTGTGACTGTGTGTGTGTTGTCTGTGTGTCTGGCGTCTGTGTGTGTGTCTGTGACTGAATCTGTGTGTGTGTGTGCATGTAAACTTGTGTGTTCTGCATGGATGAATGTGCATGCAAGTGAGTCATATCACCCCACTTGCCCATTAGGCGTTTTGTTGTTTTGTATTTGATTCCATTCTACACCATTGTACCATATATATAAATTCACAAGCAGCCTTTTCATTTCATGCTTATTCTGACAGGAAAACTGTCTCAATCGGGTTGAATTGTTTAAATGCTCCATAGCAACACACACACACTTTTCCGATATCTGTTATTTTTTGATTGAGCAGGTCATAATAGATCTGCTCCCCACATCATCACTAAATTGACGCCTGTCTACATCCGCGTCTCTATATCGCTCCCTCTGTATTCTCAGTGACTGCAGGTATTCTAGGCCTATATTTATGTGAAGCTAGTGGCCTTGAATACACACACACACCACACACACACACCACACACAACAACACACACACACACACACACACACACACACACCACAACACACACACACACACAACATCACTCACTCCTCACTACTCACTCACATCACTCACTACAACACAAACAACCACACACACACACCCAAAACACACACCACACACACAACACACACACACACACACTAACACACACACACACACACACACACACACACACACACACACACACACACACACACACACACACACACACACACACACACACACACACACACAAACACACACGAAAGGCCAGATTGGAGTTACTCACCCCATCGTTAATCACACTAATGAAGAATTATTTTGCATATTTTGATTACACTCTTCATATAAAGTAAGGGACCTTAATCAAAGTGATAAAAATCAAACTACTGTCGTCATTTATAACACTAAACTCAGGAGGATTTTAAGACCTGTCCCTTACACGCATCGTAACCACAGTGACTGCGATGTGAACGGGTTGAAAACATTTATTTAATATATTTTTTCACCGCTCTTTCAGCCTAGAATCATTTGCTTATACCTTCCTCTCCACATGGACCTAATCAATATGCATTGTCGCTCATCAGGGCCCAAATGGGACACACACACACACACTCAGGCCTGGCAGTGGGCTGAGTGTGTGATGCAACATCTTGCAATAAACACTGTGTGCTGTAAGAGTGTGTAACAGAGAGAGGTTAGGAAATTCCCCGTTTAGGGAAAAAGGCAAACGTTGGGGGCGCCCTTAGCTCAGTTGGTAGGGCGTCCCCCCCCCCCATGGGCCTCGGCCAGCAGCGGACCCGGGTTCGATTCCAGCCCGCGGTCGTTCTCTGCATGTCACGCCCCTCTCTGCCCCATTTTAACTCTGTCTCTACACTATCAATAAAGCATAAAAATGCCCAAAAAATATCTTTAAAAAAATAAAGCAAACGTTCACACATTCAAAAACGCCCTAAAGCTATAGTGCGTAACTTCTGTCGAGTAATTACAACACTTGTCAGCGCATCTACACGAGGTAAGCCTTCTGTGATCGCGCATGGATTGTATTCCTTGTACGTTCAGGTGTTTTCTTAGCAGTACAAACCAACAACTTAAACATTTCTTGGGCTCTTCTTGGGTATTTTTGTCAAGCTCCTGCGCCAGTGTCAGGAAGGGAGACACCAGTTTGTAAACGCTGCCATACTGAGAAATACAGAGAGAGTTGTGTGGAGCTGAAAGGCTTAATCAGCTTTGTGTCAACTCATTCAGAGATTCCTTGAATGTAACCAACACTTATTTATATGAAAAAAGTTACGCACTGTAGCTTTAAGGATAGAAAGAGAAGGAGGAGAGGTGGCTTCATGTGTCCTCAATGCCCTTTGCTTTATCCTTCACCTGTCTGCTTCTCCTTACGAGGGCTTGATGACAGGCCCGTGGGTCACCTCTATTGAGATGACCTGCCAAATTGATCAACTGTCACAGATATGGATTAGAACACAGATCAATGGGACAACCTTCCAGTCTGAAGGGTTGCAAAGGGAGGCAGACACTACTTTAAACTAATGGTCCTACCCCCCTTAGGTCCAGTGGTCTGTTTTGATGTGCGCGCGTGTGTGTGTGTGTGTGTGTGTGTGTGTGTGTGTGTGCGTGCGTGCGTGTTTCTGTTTATGTGGTGTGTGTGTGTTTCAGTGTGTGTGTGACTCACTTTCACTGCTGCTCCAAACGCAATCGCATGTCTTTTCAATTTAAGGGATTCCTGTCTGGGTCAACCTTAGGAAGCTCCTGGGTAGAAATGTATTTATTCGGGGCCCCAACTGATGATGACACCAATTATTTCGAAATATGCACCATCTAATCTGAACATAATGTAAAATAATATCTTTAAACATGTTTTCACGCAGGACCTCCCACAAAGAGGCATCCCTGGAAGTCTGGGGGATCCAAAGCAGTCGCCCATTTACCACTGTTGGTTATGAGGTGTCGTGGAATTGAAATATCAACCTTTAAAAGATGAGAATTTAGGCAATTAATACCAGATGACACGATGTTTAAATACAAAAATAGAACAGATCTTTAATGTTTGCAAACATGAGTCAAGACAACAATCAAGCAATGGGATTGTGTGAAATTACCAACGATAGGCGGTCATACAGAGAGTTTATAGTGAAATCTAATTACGCACAAACATTCCAGCCTACGTACAAGATTCTCCTCTGCCAGATATATTGTTAGTTATCTTACAGACATAGTTCTCAGGAGCCATCTGGGTCAAAACATACACTCCTTACGCAGTTTGAGTATCTCAGAACATAACAACCTTCACCATCACGGTAAGGTCAGGATTTTTGTTGCTTAGCTTACGAATATTTAGAGTCAAGATGGCACTAGTCTATATAAACACATAATTATTATGACTGTAATAAACATTTCCACAACAGAGGTCACCATCAAAGTTCCAATACATTTTTTTTTCTGCTCAAAAATGACAAAACCGACAGTCGTTAAAAATGAAATTCTTTGATTCCAGTCCCTCTCCAATAATACAACAGACATATTGTATTAAAATATAAAAATAAATAAAAATAAAGATGATATAAAATAGATTCTGTAGAAATCAAGGCATCACTATTTTCTCTAACCCGTCAATTAAAGATATCCCGATGTTCCTTAAACATGTCAAATTTCACACTATCTCTACAAGACTAGGAGAATATTTTCTGTTATGTCTTAAGGAAGGTATCTGGATAATAATAACTCAGTAAGCGGCAACATGTTAGACGTAGCTACATTTCTCTCTTCTGTCTACAGCATGTGGTGCTGAAAGAACAGCTCCCAGAAGGCACAGCACTGTTCTATTTTCAGATATGAACTGCTGTTGTTATGTTTTTTTTTGGATTACTCTATGTGTGAGTTTTTTTTGTGATCTGAGGCAATAAAAAAACCTTCACTCTGTAAAACACAGCAACTACAATACAGCACATGTTTGAGAGAGCTTGGTTATTTCTACCACAAATTGCATATTCCTAGCAACAGCAAAGTGTCAAGAGTGCCATCCTATGTTTATTTCCTTTATGTTTCTACAGTAGCAAAGAACGCACTAACTTAACGGCCTTACGCGTTTTTATATATAGTGGGCGTCCTGGGGGAAATGCACCTGTTGGAAGACCAAGAAGCACTACAGAAATAAATATTGTGGAAAGACTTGAGGCAGTGGTGGATGATGCCATCACATTTTTTTTTGGATTACTCTATGTGTGAGTTTTTTGTGATCTGAGGAAATAAATGAACCTGCACTCGGTAAGACACAGCAACTACACTAGAGTAAATGTTTGAGAGAGGTTGGCTATTTCTACCACAAATTGCATATTCCTAGCAACAGCAAAGTGTCAAGAGTGCCATCCTATGTTTCTTTCCTTTATGTTTCTACAGTAGCAAAGAACGCACAAACTTAACAGCCTTACGCGTTTTTATATATAGTGGGCGTCCTGGGGGAAATGCACCTGTTGGAAGACCAAGAAGAAGAAGAAGCACTACAGAAATAAATATTGTGGAAAGATTTGAGGCAGTGGTGGAATGATGCCATCTTTAGTAACTATAGCTTCTTGTCCTTGAAGGCCACCGTAGCTTCTGTAAATTCTCTGAACAGGAGGGGTAGACATGGAGCATTGCAATCTAGATTTTTCACCACTAGATGATGCCAAAATACACCTTCATTGCACACAGCATCTTTAAAGAATTCGAAGAGTGTTAGCCAGAACATTCTAAGAAAATGAATTCTCTGGTTCCCATTCACACACACATCAAAATATATCCTTATCAGGGAAACTGGTGTCACCCATTAATTTATGTTTGCAAACATGCCTTCTTCAATGTGCATTCCCATCACAAGAAACCAATGCAGCCTGCCTGTTTTGCACAATCGATAGTCGACATGCAGCTGCATTAACATCCTCACACTCACACACAGGTACCAATGTCTGTCTGGTCGCAGGCTGCAGTAAGGATCAGTGCATACAGTATATAGAATGCATGTTAAAGGTGCATATACGATACTGTCTCTAGGACCCAGCGTGTGTCCTCTCCTCCTAGAGCCTTTGTAGTTTTGTTGAGGAGATGAGGGAGACTGAGATGTGCTTCTTGCTTATCACGAATCACATCGAGACCCTCTTTTTTTTTTTTTTTTTTTTACCAGCTGAAAAGGTGGGAGGGGGGGCACTGCTGAACTGAACAGGACAATTTGAAAGAACACAGGGTCAGTCAGTCGGCTCCCATCACTGATTATTTTTAATAATTTTTTTATATAGAGATTTCATTTATTTTGTCTAATGGTTCGAATTTGTATTGATTTTTAAACCCTAACCCCTTTTTTGTAATTTTTTCTTTTTTTTTTTTGGGTGGGGGGGACACACTATGAACGCCAATGCATCTCGGGTGCATTCCTACCGCAGACTGGGACTATGATTTATCATCTTTGTTCACATGACAGACTTGCATTCATTTAGTCTCATCAAAACAGGAGCGAGAGGCAATCTGTCTTTAACTTTCTTGCATTTTCGACGATTCCATTTGCAGCAGGTACTTTCAGCACGCGAGGTAAGTGTGTTTTTTTTTGTTTTTTTTTGCTATCTTTCTCAATCTCATTTTCTTAAGACACGTTCATTTTATGATTATTATTTATTATCTGAGGAGATGCTAGACACGCGTGGGAGAGGTGATCTCGTTTTTCATTCCCATTTACTGCTGTATAACGTTTTTTTTTAAAAGACATCGTTAAAATGGGGGCCGGAGCTTCAAGTCGGTGCACTGACATCAGACAATATTTTTTGGGGAAATTAATTTTCAGTGAGGCGGTGGAGGCGTGGGACGTGTCACTGAATACTAATTGCTGTCCATGCTATACTGCTATACTGCTGCTTTTTAATTCTCCACCTCCATGTCGGTCTATGTATTTATGTTCGCGTGTTTTTAAAGGGAATCCCATGCCAAACACAACAACATAAAAAAATAAAAAATAAATAGGTGATGGAAATACTTGTTTCAAATACATCCATGGTCATTCATTAAAAGCGTCCGTCCTGCTGTCTGTGTGTGTGTGTGTGTGTGTGTGTGTGTGTGTGTGTGTGTGTGTGTGTGTGTGTGTGTGTGTGTGTGTGTGTGTGTGTGTGTGTGTGTGTGTGTGTGTGTGTGTGTGTGTGTGTGTGTGTGTGTGTGTGTGTGTGTGTGTGTGTGTGTGTGTGTGTGTGTGTGTGTGTTTGTGTATGTAGGTGTTGTAGCAGCCATGTGGAGCAGAGAGAGCGCGTCTCCACTTGTCGTCTGCCTCCTGGCTCTCACAGCCCTATGGAAGACCAGGTAAGAGACCCCCCCTTGATTCTCTGTGTGTGTGGCCGGGAAACACGAGCCCTAGGCCGGGGTAGCACTCACCCTGTCTCCGGGGGGGACGTTCTGGAGGTCTCCATTCATCAAGATGTTTCATTTCTTACATTTTTTTTTATTGTTATCAAACTGGACTCATTTACATAGGACACGCAATGAATGTGCCCGAGGAGAGACAGATTTATCGCTTGTCTGGCCATAAAAATCACCCTTGGGAGGGCATGCATGTGGGTAATTACCTATAGAAGTGCACTTTATGATATAGGCCTAAACAACATTGCATTGGCTTACTTATTTACACTGACTAACTTGTATTACTAATCATATAATCCCATTTATTTAAAAAAATCAATACATCCCTCTATAAGTACATTTTATTTACAAGCTAGCCCAGTACAAATCACACATTTGCCTTATGAAGATCTAGACCATTTGGCACCTTCTGTACTTGGACCATTGATTGGAGAAAGGCAAACTACCTCAAAACCCATTTACATGCACATGTAACAGGGATTTAATTGTTTTTTTTAATAGCCTATTCTAAATAAGATACTATAGAAGTAAACTTCACGATCTAGGCCTAAAGAATGCATACTTAATTCCATGGACCAGCTTTTATTGTGATTATCCCATCTGTCAAAAAACCCTTCTATAATTCAATTTTATTTATATAGCCCAGTATAAAAAAATCACAAATTTGCCTTGAGCAGTTTTACACCATATGGCAAATTCTGTCCTTGGACCATTGATCCGGAAAAGAGAAAACTACCTATAAAATCCTGCTTTAAAGGGGGCAGTGGAAGGTACCATGTATAACAGGTAATTAACTGTTGTTTCACTGGTCTATACTAATTCAGGACAATGGCTACAGCAAACATCAACCTTGAAATGCAATTTCTGTTACAAAATGCCATATTTTTTTTCAGTAAATCAGTTTCAGAATATTTAAATACAATCAAAATAGTCAAAGATAATAATTTTAAAAAACATACTATAAGAGTCGAGCATTTTTATTTCTTAAAAAAATGTACAGTAAAAAATATAAAAAAAATAATATCTTGATATGTCTGAAAAATAAATGTGTCTAATCCCAACTCTTTAATATACTGTCTATGGTCTAAACCCCTGTTCTCACCCGGGCGAGGCCTGCTGTTTTTATCAGAGGACATCTCACATTATCACGTTAGGTGTGAAGGTGTCGTATGATATTGGCCTGAGGGATTGGTTCAGGTCATTCAACATTTTCACGCTAGAGGACACTTGACAATAGAAAAAAAACTGACAATTCCAGGAGCTTGAGAAGAAATGTAATAAATATAAGGCGTTTACATTCATCCATTATGTCTTATCAGATATCATGAACACCTGTCTGTCTACGTTCATATGCAGAGCACTTTTTCACGCAAGACATTTTCGACGTGTGACCATAAAAAAAACACAGATGCCAAATGCCAAAAATGGATTTTCCAGCAAATCCAGTTACACTTTAGCCTGGCATTCCCAGACCTGCCACAAGGCGCTGGCAAATTAAATTTGCTCCTCTATCGTTCAAGATTTCAGGGTCTGGATTTCCAGGCTAGTTACACCTAGTAACATTACCGGGAATTTACCGGGAAGGCTGTTGTGTTGATAAAAGCCAGAACATTGCACAGACTTACGTACTTACCTCCTTATGTCCATTTGACGAAAGATGGCGCCAATTAAGTTAAGTCGCATTATTGGTCAATGGCTACATTTTCAACACTCGAGAAGGTGGCCTCACGACGTAATAAACAGACAATGAAACAAGAGAGCACATACTTGACATTTTTGTTTAGGGACGTCAATAAAATACTTCTCAGTTAACACAAAACCGATTTGTTCGATGATGAATGTCTGTCGAATATCCAACTTAAACCAACTTCACATCGGTGGAAATATGTCAGACTATTGAGCTGTTGGACTTATACGCATGGCATCAATTAATCTACGTTAATGGAAGAAAGTGACAATTTCAAATTCAAGTTCATTATTAGACAGTGTATATTAAAGGCCTACTTCACCGGTTGGAATATGAAGGTGTATTGAACTCGGAGATCCTATTTAGTATAAATGTGCAAAAAAATTGAAATCGGATCATCTTAGCCTGAGAAAAGGCAGAAAGAGTGTTTTATGGTCTCATTGTCTACAGTTTCCTTCTTGTGACATCAGGACATCTGGGCCAAGGGAAGACTAAGGGAAGATTGAGGGAAGAAAAACCTCATTCATTATATTATAATAGTTATTTTATAGTGATAGAACGCTGGTTCCATATGGGTGAAGTATTCCTTTAAGTAACATTCTTTAGAGATTTTTTTTTTTTAAATACAACCGAGTTAGCCTTAAAAGCTAGTTTAGGTTATAATTTCTTCTCCCTAAGTTCTCCATGCTAACAAAGTATTACTTGATGATTTAATGTATTCTCTCTCTAATACAGCCAGTACAGTATGTACAGATACAGTATGTTATCTGTTTTGATGTGAGTGTGATTTAAAATGTGGCAACGGACAGCTACAAATAGGCTAAGAAATCAAATATTCCTTATGTTTTAGATTATAAATCCAACACCAGTAGCAGGCTGCATTGATGCAACACTTTGATTGATGGTAATTAGATGAATATGGTCAACAGCAACAAAAACAAAAAAAACCCAACACATCTGAAATAGATTAATACTGTATGTGCAATTACTCTCCTGCTTAAAATAAAATGTGTCCATATATCCCGAGGCGGTTAGTGTTACACCAGAGCTGTCGACAATGTGTGACCTTATCAGAATTTATTTACCATGAATCTCGACTCTGATTACATTTGCATATTCATTTGTGTTTTGGCTTCGAGATCAGATGGCTCACACATATTCTGCCTTGAACTGGGTCATCCATATGGCCGGAGAAAAAAATGTGAACGTGAGTGTGTGTCTGTGTGTGTGTGTGTGTGTGTGTGTGTGTGTGTTGGGGTGTGAGTGTGTGTGTCTGTGAGTGTGTGTCTGTGTGTTTGAGTTTGTGTCTGTGTGTGTGTGTCTGTGCTGTGTGTGTGTGTGTGTGTGTGTGTGTGTGTGTGTGTGTGCGCGTGTGTGTCTGTGAGTGTGTGTCTGTGTGTTTGAGTTTGTGTCTGTGTGTGTGTGTCTGTGCTGTGTGTGTGTGTGTCTGTGCTGTGTGTGTGTGTGTGTGTGTGTGTGTGTATGTGTGTGTGTGTGTGTGTGTGTGTGTGGGCTAGTATAGAGTCTGCCAGATATGACCAACCTAATTTTTTTTACACCCATCAAATGTTACTAAAGGTGGAGTCATTGATGCATGCTCGTTGTCAAAATCACTTTTTGTCAAATATCAGTGATTATCTCCTCACAATCTGCAACCTTTCTGTACTGTGTGTGCACTGGGAAAAAAATCTAGTTTTAATATACAGCCTAGAATCTGTAAATAAAGGGTATATGAACAAAGGGAGCCCGCCATAGCTAGCAACATACCCATTTACAGAGCCTAGGCTGTGTATTATAGTAACACACTGCACGGGCAGTTAGCGGATCCACTGATTTTGACAAAAAGGGATTTCGACAACAGGCATTCTCCAGAATCACTGACTCCACCTTTAAGTCTTGAGTAAAAAAAACAAGGGTTATCAGTTAAAATACGTTAAAATACGTTATCTGTTTCTGCAGGTTTAAGTGTCTTATATGTTGTTATTGTGTGTCTGTCCACTAGGTCAGTGACTGCAGACGACACAAGTAATGCCTTCAACCCGAACATCACTCTGTTTACGCGCATCCTGGACAGTCTGCTGGACGGATATGACAACCGTCTGCGGCCCGGTCTCGGGGGTAAGGAGATACGCTGCTAACATTGTGTCATTGGAATGTACAAAAAGGATAACTTAAAGGTTAAAACTTAATGTGCTAATTTTCAGGTACACAATTGCAATTTGGGTTTCTTTTAGAAACTGTCTGAAACGCTCCATTTTAAAGCCTGTCTCTTTAAGCCCCGCCTTGCCAAAAAGCCCGGTCTGCTCTGATTGGCCATAAGTCTCTAACTGCCGGTTTTTCAAATCTGACTGCTGGTTAGATTCGAGGGTTCTGGGTGTGTGTGGCTTATTGTTGTAACCTTTATTTAACCTCGAAAGATCAATTGAGGGGTGACCCTCTTTACAATGACGTCGAGTTTGTACAGATACACAATATAAAATGAGAATACATAACAAGTTTACACACACACACACACACAGACAACAACAATTTAAAACATTCAGATCAATTGAATAAAGGAAATAATAGCCTAATTAAAACAGTTACAAGTGTGGAGGGGTTGATTCAAAATAATACTTTTAAATTGGTTAACAGATATGAGTGTTTTATTTTAATTGTA